>JAAGEH010000036.1:118130-166537 GCA_011751065.1 Lasiurus cinereus | reverse complement strand
CTAGGCGCTGTGTACTTATGTGATGCCCACCCGTGTGTACTAGGCGCTTGTGTACTTACATGATGCCCACCCGTGTGTACTAGGGGCTTATTTACTGGAGGTGGGGGGACTATTCTCATGGTGCTCAGTCTTGGGGTGCTCCGGGGGCTGTCCTGGGGCAGCATCGCTGAAGTGAGCCTCCAGGACGAGAGGGTGGTAAGTGAAGGAACAACAGGTGCGCTCCAGGCCAAAGAGCAGTTTATGTGGGGCCACTGGAGGCAGAGGGGCGGGGTAGAGCCTGGCGGGCTTGAGAAACCAGAGACAGTGGGTGGAGGAGAAGGGGGGGGGCGGGGGAGAGGGATGAGACCAGAGGATCGTGGGGGCTGGATCACACTGGAGCTATAAGCCACAGCCGGGATGGCAGCTGCTGTCATTCATTCAGCCGACACGCATTGGCCTCAGGACCCGTGCTGGGCGTGGAGGGGTGAACAGTCACCGCGCCTTCCCCCAGGAGCCTAGGTCCAGGTTTGAACACGCAGACGGCCTTTCATCAGCACTGTGATAAAGGGAGGAATCTGGCCGGGGGAGCACAAAGGGGCTGCCTTCAGGAGAAGGCAGGGACATCCGAGCCGGGTTCTGAAGGATGAGCAAGTGGGGCTTTGACAGGAGGGAGAGAAGAGACATTCCTGGCAGTGGAAACAGGAAGGCAAAGGCACAGAGAGTTTGGGGGAATGCTGGCAGCTGGAGCACGGTGGGCATTGGAGACAGAGGCCAGGAGTCAAGTTCACAGCAGGTCTTGAGGTTCAAGCAAGAGCAGTTTCATTCTGCGGGCAGCGAGGAGCCGGAGAGCGGGCTGGAGCGGGAGAGGAAGATTTCCGGCCAAGGTGTGTCTGGTGGGATGTGGAGGTGGCCACGGCGGGGACCGAGGAAGGAGCCCCGAGTGGTATCACTGCAGTGGGGCTGTGGGACATGTCCCTGTCGGCGCCCCCAGCTGGGCCGGCCTGGTGCCCCGAGCAGGGACCTCCCATTACAGGTCAGTAGGCTGCCTGCTGCGCCCACTTTGAAGACCAGAGGCCCTTTCCCAGGGAGCTAAGATCCCAGGCAGCTGGGCCCGTGGTCCAGGTCCAAAGCAAACAGGAAAAGCCGAGGTGGGCCAGGCTGGGCTTCTTTCTTTGTTTGGAGAAGGGATTAGGCAGCCGGATCTGGATTTGTGGGTCTTCCTCTCCAAGGATGGGAGGGGGCTGCAGGCCTAGTCAAGGGCACGGCGAGGGGCAATTCAGGGGAGCAGCAGAGGTCCTGGGGGCCAGCCTCCAGGGGTACCACACCCTGGCCTTCCTTGGCAAATGCTACCCCGATGGAGGGAACCGGGAGCACATGCTACGTCACCCGGGGTGTCACCATTCCTCTGTCACCGGGCCCACGTTGCAGCCCTGCCCTGGGCACTTGGCTTCCCACTCGTGTTTCTTGGAAATCAACCCAGGCCTGATGGGGCGGCTGCCAGTTACTGCGGGGGAAGTCCACACTGCCCAGACCAGGGCCCTGGGGACAGGTCTCTAGCGAGAAAGGGACTGCTGAGGGCTTGGAGCACCCTCCCTCTGAGGGATGGCGCCCAGGATTCCCGTAGACCCAGCCCTAGACCCTGGCCTCGGCTGGCCAGAGGCCGTGGCAGCCATCCACTCTTGCAGTGATGCGGGAATGAACTCGTCTCTGCGTCGGTTCACACATGTAGTCACGGACCAGGCCTTCGTGCCGGCTCGGGGAGGGGCGGGTGAATGAGGTCCTCCGGGAGCTGGCAGGCTGCCGGAGCAGACAAACGGGAGTCCCGAGGGGCATCTGGCCCCGGCAAGTCCTGCCTGGTCGCTGTGAAGGGAAGTGGCTGGAAGGAGGGGGCCGTTCTCCCAGAGCAAGCTGGGAGCAGGGAAGGGAGTAGCAATGGGCTAGAAAGACTTCAATAGGTGAGGCTCCTAGACTTGACGCCCTCGTTTATTCATTCGCCATGTGCGCATTCCCTGGACAAGTATGTGTTGAGGCCCTACTGTTGTGCCAGGTATATGCCAAGTGTTGGTAAGCAGAAGCAGCCAAGGCCCCCTCCCCTGCTCTCTTGGGGCCTCCAGTCCTTTGGGGAAATAGGCAGGGCTTGAGTCATCAACCACACAGATCAAATCGAAAACGGAAATACAGGGTTTGAGGAAGAGGTGTGTGGTGCTAATGGAGCTAATAGGAGGTTGATCTGGTCAGGGAGGTCAGGCATCTTCTCTGAGGAAGACTGGAAGGATGAATAGGAATTAACCAGGGTAAGAGGGAGGGAAGATGGCCCAGGCAGAGGAAACAGCATGTGCAAAGGTCCTGTGGTGAGGGAGCTGGGTGAAGGCCAGAGAGGCTGGAGAACCAAGAGGGAGTGAGTGCGGTGAGAATGAGGCTTGTGCAGTGGGCAGGCTGAGAGCACTCGAATTTGGGTCCCTTTAGATCTGGTTTAGATTCCAAGACCAAAAGGAAGGTTTTAAGCAGTGTTACCAACAAGTTTGGATTCTTGTCTGTCCTGATTTAAGAGAATTTGGACCAGGGACACTGATAAAAGCAAAGGCAGATTTATTGAGCCTCTGCAGAGGGCAAGAACACCAGGAAAGGGTCCCGAGTTCTGTGCCCCATATGTGGGGCCTAGGGGTTTTATAGCTTGGGAACATGGAAGTTGTGGGGTTAACAAGGAGTGAGTTAGCAGGCTTTTGCTTTTTTGGAACACAGATCTGGGTTTATGTCAGCGAAGTAAAGCATTCTGAGGTTGTGCAACAATTACTATAGGATGTGGGAAGGGACTTTCCCAACCAGATATTGAATTGGTCCCTGAGTGATTGATGGCTTGGCTATACACACACACACATACATACATGCATACATACATACACATACATACACACACACTCATTGTTTATGTGGATACTGTTGTGCCCTCACTGACTCCCTACATCTCAGTGGCCCGGTACACAAATTTGTGCACATTGAAAAGAAATTAACTAGAAGAAATATTTTAATATTGCTATTCGCCCTTTCTCTATAATAGAAGTGTCAACCAAATTCACAATCGACAATGACAGATGGAAACGCATGGGTGCGATTGGCACCAGTGAGAGTTTTATATGTATTGTGCATGCATGAGTCAACTTAGCCTTTTATACACATAGAATAAACTTGCTTAATTAGACCTGTTTTCTGATGTAGCTAAATTTTTTTCCAGCCCAGTAAAGCATCCCAACTTCTCTTTCAGGTAATTGTTAGCAACACTGCAGTAAATATCAACACAAAGCAGATTATTATTGTAGATCACGAAGGGAGAATAAAGGGTAAAACATTTAACTGCAGCAGTGTTTGACTATATTATGTGCAGTGAGAAAATCTGAAGTCATTTTCAAGGTCCACCATTTCTTTCATCAGTTGGGTCAAACTTCTAAGTTTTTTAAATCTTCGTTTTCCAGTTAATGAAAAGAAAATAGGATTCCACTGAGTCTCCTATCTACCTACTGTGAGGATCAAATGAGATGAGGCACGGGAAAATGCTTCACAAACATTTGGTTAAAGTGTGAAATGTTTGCACCTGGCTATAAAGCAAGTCGTGTTCCTGGGTTGAAGAAACTGCAAGGAGGCTAGTCGTTAGGGAGAGGAAGCTGGGTATTGCTATGTGATGTCATTACCTGGATGGATACTCAGCATATTAGCCTTTTATATATGTAATTTTTTAAATTGATTTCAGAGAGGAAGAGAGAGAGAGAAAGATAGAAACATCAATGATGAGAGAGAATCATTGATTGGCTGCTTTTTGCACACGCCCTACTCAGGATCGAACCCACAACCTGGCACAGGCTCTGACTGGGAATCAAATCAGTGACCTCTTGGTATCCTGGTCTGACATTCAACCGCTGAGCCCCACACCCAGCTGGGTGATGGCTTGGCTTTAGATCAGAAAAACGAACTTAAAAGATGTCTCAGTAGTTTCTGGACCATTGTGTTATAGCTGCCTGTTGACAACAGCCATAGTTGTGGTGGGTTTGACTCTGTGGAACAGTTTTGGGGAACATTTTATTCTGCCCGTTTCAGCAGAAGATAATGATCCAGTTTGTTTGGTGAAGAGGTTTGAGGGGGGCTGAGTGGAAGTGAGATTTGGGGAGTCAGTGAGGGCACAGCAGTGTCCACATAAACAATGAGGGTGGCTTTGACTCAGGAGTGGTGAGATCGGGGGTGGGTACCGGATGTGGAGGTGAGGGTCAGGCGGTGTCAAGGCTTGAGGAACTAGTGGATGGGAAGGGTAAGAATGGGCATTGGTTTCTTCTGAGCCAAACCAGCTGGGGCAGTTTTGCCTTTTTATTGAGAATGATGAGTGCTATTCTCATTTCTGCCAAGGATAGGAAAAGAGGCTGTGGCCCAGTCCTGGGTAAGAAAGGAGGGGGGCAGGGGTGACTTTTAGGTTCTGCTCTGTGGTGTTTAATATCTTTTCTCATTAAATCTGCTCCGTGAACAAGAGCGGTAAAGACTGTCCTGAGGAAAGAGGTCTCAGAAAAAGCTACCCGCCCAAGGTCATGGCTGGTGAAGAGACTAAGCTTCCACCAGCCTCCCCTCTTAAAAAGGCAAGCCAGCCCCAGCCGGTGTGGCTCAGTGGATAGAGGGTCCGCCTGAGGACCAAAGGGTCCCGGGTTCGATTCCAGTCAAGGGCACACACCTGGGTTGCAGGCTCCTCCCCAGAACCCGGGCCCGTGCAGGAGGCAACAATCTGTGTGTTTCTCAACATCCCTCCGTCTCTCCCTTTCTGTTCCACTCTTCCCAAATATCGATGGAACAATATCCTGGGGCGAGGATTAACCCAAGGGAAAAAAGGGCAAAACAACTTATTTCATTCGACTCAGTGAGCTGGTAATTGAGGAAAAAGGAAAAGGCGGGGGGGGGGGGCAGGGGGGAGGCTGCACTTGGGAGCCTGCCTGCTCTAGAGGAATGCAGGGGGGAGACACAGTGTATTCCTGACTCTCCCCTGTTCTGCATCTCCCACTTCTTGATCCTGGGGGGTCCTTCCTTCACTCTCACCTCGATCCCCCTTCTCCTGTCCCCACCATCTCAGCTTGCACACAGAGCGCACTGCACCCACTACCCTTCAGGAGGGCGCGGCTGCGGGCAGCCAGCAGCCTGTAACTGGATACTGTTTGCTTCCAGCAGGTGCACTGTTCCTGGGTCTCCTCTCCGGAGCCTGGGCAGAGCTCACCCCTGCCCAGTCCAGCGACCTTTGCCTGTCTGAGCCCTGGTTAATTTTTGCCCAGTTTGCAGGCCGTGGGGCTCCTCCCCTCTGGGATATAAGCCTGGCCCCAGGGTGCTCTGTCCCCTGCCTGTCCTGAGCCTCCCGAGCTCCCACCCACACCATGGCCAAGGGCTTCTACATTTCCAAGGCCCTCGGCATCCTGGGCATCGTCCTGGGCGTGGCGGCCGCCTGCACCATCATCGCCCTGTCTGTGGTGTATGCCCAAGAGAAGAACAAGAATGCCGAGAGCTCGGCCGAGGTGCCCCCCATGTCCACCACCGTGCCCACCACCACCTTGGACCAGAGCAAGCCGTGGAACCGGTATCGCCTCCCCAAGTCGCTGGTACCCGACTCCTACCAGGTGACGCTGAGGCCCTACCTCAACCGCAGTGATAACGGCCTGTACATCTTCAAGGGCTCAAGCACCGTCCGCTTCACCTGCCAGGAGCCCACCAGCATCATCATCATCCACAGCAAGAAGCTCAACTACACCGACATCCAGGGGCACAGGGTGGCCCTGGTGGCCCTGGGGGGCTCCAAGGCCCCCGAAATCGACAGGACGGAGCTGGTGCAGGTCACCGAGTACCTGGTGGTGCACCTGAAGGGCCCGCTGGAGGCGGGCGTCATGTACGAGATGAAAAGCACGTTCCAGGGCGAGCTGGCTGATGACCTGGCGGGCTTCT
Source organism: Lasiurus cinereus (assembly GCA_011751065.1). Taxonomy (NCBI): domain Eukaryota; kingdom Metazoa; phylum Chordata; class Mammalia; order Chiroptera; family Vespertilionidae; genus Lasiurus; species Lasiurus cinereus. The sequence goes on along the minus strand of JAAGEH010000036.1, from coordinate 160,600 downwards.
ACCGCAGCGAGTACATGGACGGCACCGAGAAAAAGTAAGTGGGACCTTGGCCTGCCCGGTGCTGCAGGCATATCCAGGCCCGGAGGCAGAGCTGGAGCCGGGGCCTCCGGGAGGGCGTGGGTTCGAGCCCTCGCCGGGCCCTTCCTTGCTCTGGAGTTCCCAGGGAGCAGCTACAACAAACCCTTTCCTGGAGGCCTCCCTACCCCGCTGTAGGGAGTCAGGGACGAGCGAGAACGTGTCCCCGGTTTAGACAGGAAAACAGAGCAGAGAGGAAGGTGGGCTCCCAGCTGACACAGAGATGGAGCCTGCCGGGACTTTGACCCCGATACCGGAAGGAGCTCTGATCTCCCAGAATCAGCGGGCCTATCGGACGCTGTCTGCGCAGGCGGAGAGGGCAGGGGGTGGGCCAGACCAGCTTTCCGGGCACCCCTTCCCCTGCACGCCCAGAAACGCCTTAAAGCCCACTACCCCACCCCAATGGGTGCATGCCCTTCCCGGGCAACCCTCTAACCCCTGCGCTGGGCAGGGTGCTGGCCACCACCCAGATGCAGTCTGCCGATGCCCGGAAATCCTTCCCGTGCTTTGATGAGCCCGCCATGAAGGCCAGGTTTAACATCACCCTCATCCACCCCCGTGACTACACGGCCCTGTCCAACATGCTGCCCAAAGGTGAGCAGTGGGTCCTGGGGGCCACACGGCCTCTGGGAGCTGGCGCCCCAGGGAGGGGGTGGAGGGGGAGGGCGGAGACAGAATGAACGCCCACCTGCCCGAACGCTCCCTGCCAGGTCCCAGCGTCCCACTTGAGGGTGATGCCACGTGGGCCGTCACCGAGTTCCACACCACACCGGTCATGTCCACGTACCTGCTGGCCTACATCGTCAGCCAGTTCACGTATGTGAACATGACAGAGACCATGTCGGCCAATCAGGAAGTCCTGGTATGGAGCTGGCCCACCTGACCCCCCCGGACTGGCCTTGCCTGAGGGATCTTCCTGTTTATCCCAGCCCCCGAGTTGTTAGGCCAGGGTTTGAAGCCCAGCTCTGGGGAGGTCTCTGTATCTGAAAAGTGGTTCCTCCTCATGAAGGGAGTTCCCGACCCATGGGTGCCAGGCATTCAGGGGGGTTATGGCTGTTGTTATCCCCCAAAGAATCCTCCCTAGGACTCAAAGCCCCTCAGGGACCCCAGCCTGCTCTTCTGCTGATCAGGTCTCCTGGTTTAACCTCATCCGAGCCTTGGACTCGGCCCACCTGCGCCAGGACCAAGAGGGCCCCTGACCTACCTCCGTCCTCTTTGCAGATCCGGATCTGGGCTCGCCCTAGTGCCATCGCGGCAGGCCATGGCCAGTATGCCCTGAACGTGACAGGCCGCATCCTAAACTTCTTTGCCCAACATTACAACACAGCCTACCCCCTGGAAAAGTCCGGTGAGTGAGGGATCTCACAGGGAGGGGGGGAGCCGGAGGGGAGCGGGGGAAGGGGAGCTCCATGTCCAGAGGCCTTCCTGCCAACCTCCCGGCCTCCCCAGACCAGATCGGCTTGCCTGACTTCAACGCCGGCGCCATGGAGAACTGGGGGCTGGTGACCTACCGGGAGAACTCTCTGCTCTTCGACCCGGATTCCTCCTCCAGCAGCAACAAGGAGCGGGTGGTCACCGTGATTGCCCATGAGCTGGCCCACCAGGTAGCCGGCGCAGCATCCCGCGTGCAGGGACAGGAAGTGGGGGGGCTCCGGGAGGCGAGGGCACAGGTCCCCCCTCGGTAGCTGGAAGGGAGCAGGGTAGCAGGCGGGAGCCATGATGATGTCAGAAGGCGCCAGCCCAGGCCTGGCATGGGGGCGCTCTGAAGTGTGGCTTGGGGTGTGTGGGTGGCCACGAGGCCGGAGCAGTCACAGGGCTGACCCCCGCCCCCACAGTGGTTTGGGAACCTGGTGACGGTGGCCTGGTGGAATGACCTGTGGCTGAACGAGGGCTTCGCCTCCTACGTGGAGTACCTGGGTGCTGACCACGCCGAGCCCTCCTGGAACCTGGTGAGCCCGCTGGGCAGAGGCCTGGGGCCTGGGATGGGGCGGGAAGGACTGGTTCACCCTCCCAGGACAGTCTCCTGACGGCGGTTGGGGATTTGCAGAAAGACATCATCGTGCAGAACGAACTGTACCGTGTGATGGCGGTGGACGCCCTGGCCTCCTCCCACCCGCTGTCCACCCCGGCCGAGGAGATCAACACGCCGGCCCAGATCAGCGAGATGTTCGACTCCATCTCCTACAGCAAGGTGCTGCCCGGCAGGCGTGCCAGCCCTGAGACAGCGGGGGCCCGGGGAGGGAGGTGGGCTCCGGCTGGGTGGGGTCACAGGGTCCTGCTGGCTGGGCACAGCTTTCTGAGCACCCCTCTCCCTCCCCAGGGAGCCTCGGTGCTCAGGATGCTCTCCAGCTTCCTGACTGAGGACCTGTTCAAGAAGGGCCTGGCAGTGAGTGCTCTGGGCCAGCCCTTGGGGGGAGGGGTGGGGGCTTTCCTCCAGCCCTGCCCCTGGTCCCCAAGCCCAGCCTGCCCTGGCGGAGTGTGGGGCCTGCAGCTTAGCGCTCACCTCGGCCTCTTTCCACAGTCCTATCTCCAGACCTATTCCTACAACAGCACCACCTACCTGGACCTGTGGGACAGCCTGCAGAAGGTGGGTACCAGCCTGCCCCCAAGCCATTCTGGGGGGATCCTGAGATACTAGATGTCCCTAGCGGGGCGGGGACACCTGTGTAAAGGAATGTGCCAGCTCACTGCTCACCAGCCGGGGCAGGTCCTTTGGACTTCGATTGGTGATCGGGAAAATGGGCGCTGTGATGGCCCCTTGAAGGAAGGGGGTGTGAGAGCCATGGGCCAAGACCCCGCAGGCGGCCTGCCGCTCCCGTAGCGCACTCCGTGGTGGGAGCCCAGGAACCCCCCCTCTGAGTGCTCAGGACATGGCCTCCCGGTTCCCAGGCCCCAGCCCGCCTCTCCCGGGAACTTTGGAGTCATTCAACCTGCGCAGCAGTCCTAGCTGCCCTGTGCCCTCCGGCCCCTCCCCAGCACGACTTTGCACCCAGCACCCTCAGCAAGCTGGGACCTTCCCATCCGGCCCCTCCTTGCATTCCTGTCAACTCAGACCCCAGCAGCCCTGTCTGTGGGGCAGACCCTCTGACCACCCTCGGCCGCCCCTCCCTGCTTCTCCTCGGCTGGAGTCTGCCCGCTCTCCTTCATCCCCACCTCTTCCTCTCCCACCCAGCGGCCCCACCCCCTCCCTGGGGCACTCCTCACCCCAACGACTCCTTCAGGCCCAGGTGTTCTGGCTCTAAGGCTAGTCTGACCAGGGAGCGGGGACCAGGGCTTTGTCAGTCACAGCTGGGCTCAGGGTCCTCTTGGCCAAGCTCCAGCTCAGGTTCCAACTGCCAGGAACCTGGCCCCCCCTCCCTGCCTCCCTCACCGACTCAGTCCCTCCCCTCCACTTCCTTGCCCTGCCCCAGTTTCCCACCCTCCTGCAAAGGTGCGCCCTCCTCCATGCCAGGTGCCCTGCCAACTCCATCCCTCCCTCCGGTTCCCTCTTTCCTGAGCCTCCTCTTTCTGCAGCCCCTGGAGCCTCCTCCCTTCTCAGCCTATACCCTCCCACACACTCTTCTGCCCCACCCCCTTTTTGCCCTGTTGTTGTTTTTTATTTTCTCAGTTATTAACAGACATTGTTGGCATTTTGCTGTTATTGTGAAAACATACATATGCTTGGAAAGAGAGAAAAAAGGCCAATGAGTACAGTAGCAGCCACCTTCCGCCTGTCCCCAGACCCCTATCGGGGTGTCCACAGCTCTCGCCCTCGCTCTGGCTGCTCCCTCACCTGTGTGTCCCCTTCCAGGCTGTGGACCAGCAGACGGTCATCAAACTGCCTCAGGATGTGAAAACCATCATGGACCGCTGGATCCTGCAGATGGGCTTCCCTCTCATCACCGTGGACACCAAGACAGGGACCATCTCTCAGAAGCACTTCCTCCTTGACCCTGACTCCAATGTCACCCGCCCCTCAGACTTCAAGTGAGCAGACGGGGCTCCAGGGCCGGTGTTCTCTTGCGGGTCCCCAAGGGCCTCTCCTGCAGTGTCCCAGCCCCACGGCTCTCCACAGGCTCTCCTTCCTGGGCCAGGCTTGGTGCCAGAGAGTCTGGCAGAGAGTGGGAGCCTGGGCAGGTCTACTGTCTCTCACCACCCCCCTTCGGGTCTCTTGTTGCAGATACCAGTGGATTGTTCACATCTCATCTCTGAAAAATGGCCAAGTGCAGGAAGACACATGGCTGGAGGGAGCCAGCAAGAGTAATGCAGGCCTACCCCTGTAGACAGAAGCCCTGCCCCCCACTCCCAGCTCCTGGCCCATGTGCTGGGGTTCCCACAACCTCCGCCATAGCTTCCTTTATCATTTCACTCCCCAAATGGAGCTGCCTTCTTTGGTTCTTTTTAAAAAAACTAGAGGTCCGGTGCATGAAATTTGTGCATGGGGTGGACCCTCTCCAATCTGGACCCTTCTCACAATCCAGGACAGTTAGCTCCCAACTGCTCTCCTGCCTGCCTTCCTGATTGCCCCTAACCGCTTCTGCCTGCCAGCCTGATCACCCCTTAACCACTCCCCTGCCAGCCTGATTGATGTCTAACTGCTCCCCTGCTAGCCTGATTGCCCCTAACTGCCCTCCCCTGCAGGCCTGGTCACCCCCAACTGCCTCCCCTGCAGTCCTGATCACCCACAACTGTCCTCCCTTGCAGGCCTGATCCCTCCCAACTGCCTTCCCCTGCTGGCCATCTTGTGTCTACATGGGGGCAGCCATCTTGTATATTGGAATAATGGCCAATTTGTATATTACTCCTTTATTAGATAGGATTATTTAATATATTTTTATTGATTTCAGAGAGGAAGGGAGAGGGAGAGAGAGAGAGAAGCATCAATGATGAGAGAGAATCATGGATCAGTTTCCTGCACACCCCCTACTGGGATTGAGTTGCAACCCGGGCATGTGCCCTGACCAGGAATCCACCCATGATCTCTTGGTTCATAGGTAGATGTTCAACCCTTGAGCCACTCTGGCTGGGCCTGCCTTCTCTACTCTGCTGTTGCTGCCCAACTTTGTGACTCTGAGCAAGTTAGCATCCCTGTCTGGTCTCCAGTTCTTCACCTGTAAAATGGGGCTGTTCAGTATCTACCCCCATGGGATTGTGTGAGCATTAAAGGAGACAATCCCCATGAAATGTTAGACAGCACCAGGCACTGAGGAAGCCAAGGTCAAGGCAAGTCATCTTCTGCCCTAGGCCAAGGCTGCTGATGAATAGAGGGAAGACAAGCAATGAAAACTTTCCGAGCTACGCTGAATGCTTTCACTGGCCTCTGGGCTACTTGGGCACAGGGGCCAGGAACTGGGACTAAGGGAGATTCAACTTCATGGAGAGGTCAGGGAAGACTTCCCGGAGGACGTGACCTGAGTCTTAGAGGAAAAGTAGCAGTTAGCTGGGCTAAATGGTGTCATAAGAAAGCATTTCAGGCCCCAGCTGGTTTGGCTCAATGGATTGAGCATTAGCCTGCAGACTGAAGGGTCCCGGGTTTGATTCCAACCAAGGGCACATGCCCAGGTTGCACTCTCGACCCCCAGTGGGGACATGTAGGAGGCAGCTGATCAAAGATAATCTCTCATCATTGATGTTTCTGTCTCTCCCTCTCCCTTCCTTTCTGGAAGCAATAAAAATATATTTTAAAAAAGAAAAGCATTTCAGGTAGAGGAAAGAGCAAGTGCAAGGCATGGAGGCAGGAGAGAACATGGGGACTGAGCAGCGGTCCCTGCAGGATGCAGGAAACACTTGGGCCAGGAGGAGCAGGGGCAGCTGGGAAGTTGGCAAATGATTGGGTCTGGCCTGCAGGTGTGGAAGGGTCCCCTCTGGCTGCCAGGAGGAAGGCTAGAAGGGAGAGCAGGGAGGAGGGGGTGCTAAACTCCACTGAAGAATCGGGCAGTGCCAGGGGCTGCCTGGATGGGAGTGTGAGTGGCCTGGAAGTGTGAAGGTAGAGGTATCCAGGTAGCTGGCACTGGCCCAGGCACATGGAGCTCTGGGAGGCAGGCGGGCACTGAGGTTCGGGCATGGCATGTGGTCTGTCCCAGGTCACGGGCCAGCCAGAGGCAGAGATCGGCCGGGCAGCCTGCCGCCATCCCTTCGCCTCCCCTCTCCTTGGCTTTGCCCCAGAGTCTGGTGGCCAGCTAGTGCCTGGCTGCACAAGGCTGCTCTTGGCTGAGGCCTGGAAGAAGAAGGTCAAGGGTCAGCCTCTGGTCTTCTGAGCCCCCCTGCCCCAGCTCTGGTCTCTCTCCCCGCAGCTCAGGATCTATTCAAAACCACCAACGAGTGGGTCCTGCTGAATGTCAACGTGACGGACTATTACCAGGTGAACTACGACCTGGACAACTGGAGGAGAATTCAGACTCAGCTGCAGAATGACCTATCGGTGAGTATCTGCCACCCGACCGGGGCCCTGCCCCAGGCCCAGCCCGAGGTCACAGCCTGAAGCACACCCTCTGTTGGTCCTAGGTCATCCCGATCCTCAATCGGGCGCAAGTCATCCATGATGCCTTTGACCTGGCCAGGTGAGTGTCGCCTTCCTGCTCGGGCCCAGACGGGCTCTGACGGGAAGGCCTTGTGCCATGAGCAAGTGCTTTTCCATAGTGAGGAACCCTGAGTCTGACCTGCAGGTGTGAAGGGTCCCCCCACACTGTGAGCAGCAGGCTTGTCTTCTTTTTTTGTGGTTGTTAATCCTCACTCGAGGATACTTTTCCATTGATTTTTTAAAAATATATTTTTATTGATTTCAGAGAGGAGGAAGAGAGAGAAATAAACATCAATGATGAAAGGGAATCATTGATTGGCTGCCTCCTGCATGCCCCAAACTAGGGTGGGGATCGAGCCCACAACCTGTGCATGTGACCTTGACTGGAATTGTACCCAGGACCCTTTAGTTCGAAGGCCAACGCTCTATCCACTGAGCCAAACCAGCTAGGCATTCATTGATTTTTGGAGAGAGTGGGAGGGAGAGTGAGGAATAGAGAGAAACATTGATGTGAGAGAGACACATCGATTGGTTGCCTCCTGCATGTGCCCCAATAGGGCTGGGGATTAAATCTGCAAACAAGCTACATGCCTTGACCAGAATCGAACCCAGGACCCTTCAGTCACAGGGCCGACGCTCTATCCATTGAGCCAAACTGGCGAGAGCCTCCTCTTTACCATGGGGCAAGGGATTGTGACTGGCAATGGGGGGAGTAGAGCCTGGCTGGCCTTGTTTGTGGAGTCGCCCAGCACCCACAGTCCCCACCCCAGTGAACCCTGGAGCTGGCGCAGTTGGGGTCTGGGACCTCAGACTCCAGGAGGCAGCTGGGGTTCCCAGAGAGGAGTAGCTGGGAGTGCTAAGTTGAGCCCCTCTGTTTGACCTCCAGTGCCCGCCAGGTCCCCGTCACCCTGGCGCTGGACAACACCCTCTTCCTGATCAAAGAGAAAGCATACCTGCCCTGGCAGGCCGCCCTGAGCGGCCTGAGCTACTTCAAGCTCATGTTTGACGGCTCCGAGGTCTACGGCTCCATGCAGGTACAGAGGGAGGGCCAGGCTGGCGGGGCGGGGGACCACTTCCCCAGGTGCCTGGCATGGCACCATTAGGAAGTTTATGGAGGTCCCACCTGGCGTGGTGAAACCCTCCAGGCTGACCTGGCCCAGGGCCTTTGTGAGCACAGGCTTGGCAGAGTGGTGAGCGCAGGCGGCATCAGGAATGAAGGCCGCAGGCACTGAGGAGGTGGGCAGGTTGGAAAAGGCAAGGGAAGGGCCCAGGCTTCCAGCGAAAGTTGGCCCTTCCACCAGAGGCTACTGTGCTGGGGCGCAGGACGCCTCTCTTACCGGCTACCTAGCCGTGGGTACCCCTCCTGAGCCCAGAGAACCCTCTGTGAAATGTCTACCTGTGTCCCAGCCCACGGGGCAGAAGGGGCGGGAGATGCTGGTGTAGTAGCTTTAAAGCAGGGGACTCGCACTAGGGAGACCAGCAAGGGAAGCTGGATCTGTAAGGATGTTCATTGCCATGTGGTTTATAAAAGACCAAAAACCCCCTAACACTTTTAAATATATATATATTTTTTTTATCGGTTTCAGAGAGGAAGGGAGAGGGAGAGATAGAAGCATCAATGATGAAAGAGAATCATGGATCAGCTGCCTCCAGCACGCCCCACACTGGGAATTGAGCCCAGGCATGTGCCCTGACTGGGAATAGAACCGTTACCTACTGGTGGATGCTCAACCATTGAGCCATGCCAGCCCGGCCCCAAAAACTTAAATGTTCCAAAGCTGGGTTGGTTCAGTAGCATATCCATTTGGTGGAATACTATGGAGCCGCTAGCTCATACTGCAAGACATCGTTTTTTGATTAGTTTTCACATGAACTTCCTATGATATGAGGTATTATGGTGAATGAGGTTGTAACTCATTTCAGCTCACGAACCCACCTACCTTGGCGTCACCTGATCTTCCTGATGCGGCTGTCACAATATCGGGCCACCTCAGTGTGTGGCATTTACTCCGTTGCCGTTATTTACGCAGCATTCGGGCTGAGCCGCACAGAATGCTATGCTTCTATTTCCTTCTTTGTCCGTCTTATGCAGATGTATCAGATACTACAGCAGCGTTGCTCCCCCGTCCCTGCCCAGGCACCCCTGCTTTCTTCAACCCGCCTCGGCTCATAGGATAGGTCGCTCTCTTGGACTCAGAGTCCTTGGGTTCTTCCTCGCGTTTTCTGTCTCATCTTCCAGGAGTTTTGAGAAAGGGTTTGTAAGAATGGACGTCCCAGGGCAGATTATCTGAAGCGCCTTTATTCCACCCTCACGCTGGCGTGAGCTCACCTGGGTTTGGAAGCCCCTACGTTGGAAATTACTCCTCGAAAACCTCTCAGGTCTTGCTGCACTCATGTCTAGTCTCTGTTGAGAAACCCAGAGCTTGTCTCTTTTAGGTAATTTTTTATTGATTTCAGAGAGGAAGGGAGAGGAAGAGAGAGAGCTAGAAATATCAATGATGAGAGAGAATCATGGTTTGGCTGCCTCCTGCACACCCCTACTGGGGATTGAGCCCGAAACCGGGCATGTGCCCTTGACCAGAATGGAAACTGGGACCCTTCAATCTGCAGGCCGACTCTATCCACTGAGCCACACCGACTAGGGCGAGCCTGTCTTTTTCCGGTTCTTTGACTGTGGCCAGTTTCCCCTTCTGGAAGCTGTGGGCTCTTCCTTCAATCCTGGCGGGCCCTTCTCATTCTTCAGCTCTGCACATTTTTGTGTTGCTCTTTCCATCTTTCTTCCTCTCCTTTTCCTTCCCGGTGGACTGGACTCGCCTCTCCCCTCTTGTGTTTGGCAGCGTGTTGACCTTCTGTTCTGCCCGCTGGGGCCTGGCCACCCTCTCTCCTCTACAGGTGGTTCATTTCCTCGCTCGTGTTGATAGACTTCCCAGGCTGTTCCTGGCCCAGCGGCCGTGCCTCCGTCCCGGCCAAGGGCAGCCAGCACAGGCTCTCCCGCCACTCTCTCTTCTTCCCGGGGGTTGGTTTCCTCTGCGTCTTCCGGGGCTTCTGTCTCTTTTGAGTTGGAGGCTGAGCTGCCGCTTGGGATTTGAGAAGAAGGCAAATAAAAAGTGATGAGAGCCCAGACCGGTTTGGCTCAGTGGATAGAGCGTTGGTCTGTGGACTGAAAGGTCCCAGGTTCGATTCCGGTCGGGGGCATGTACCTTGCTTGCGGGCACATCTCCACTGTGGGGTGTGCAGGAGGCGGCTGATCGATGTCTCTCTTTCATCGATGTTTCTGACTTTCTATCTCTCTCCCTTCCTCTCTGTAAAAAATCAATAAAATATATTTTTTTAAAAAAGTGATGAGAAGCCCCGTGGAGAGGTGGGGTTTGTCGTCTGCAGGTCTTCCTGGGGGGTGACTGGGGGGCCAAGTGACTCCTCATGGGGGTGTTGCCTTGAGACCATTCAGCCTTCAGAGCGGATCCTCTGTTTTGTGGTGCTGGTGATTGGAGTGGGGAAGGCGGGTGGGGACACCGCCATTCAGTGCGTATGCTCCACTCGCCTCTGCTCCCCTCTGCAGCCAGCCACGCTCCCACGGTGACCGCCCAGTTCTCAGCCCTCTGATTAGCCTCACCGGTGGTGGGGAAGGGGGGTCTGCCCAGGGAGGGAGCGGGGCTGGGGGTAATTCCTCCTTCTGCTGCCCTGGCCTCCATCGCCCTTCTACAGCCCCCGGCTCCTTCTGTCCCCCAGACGTATTCCTTCTAATGCCGAGCCTGCCCCTCCGGTCCCTTGCTTCCGTGGCCCCCCCCCCCCCCCCGCTCCCTGCCCGATCCCTCCATAGTCAGGTCACTCTGCCAAGCCTGTCCGCCTCCTCCTGCCTTCCTGCTCCTAAGTGGTGTGGATGCCTCTCCCCTGCTCTTTCCTCTCCCACCCTCTTTGTTCTTGGGGTTTATTCCTTTACGTTTGGCTGTGGCTTCTGATTGGCACACGAGACAACTGGCCATGTTGAGCCAGAGTCTGCGAAGGGCCCTAGCGGTTTGGCTCAGTGGATAGAACATTGGCCTGTGGACTGAGGGGTCCCGGGTTCGATTCTGGTCAAGGGCACATGCCCGGGTTTCGGGTTTGATCCCCAGTTTCTAGGTCTCTCTCCCGTTCCTTCCTCTCTGAAATCAATTAAAATAATATATGTATATTAAAACAAAAACAGAGCCTGCGAAGGACTTTAATAGCATGGGATGGGGCCCTAACTGGTTTGGCTCAGTGACTAGAGCATCGGCCTGCAGACCAAAGGGTCCCTGGTTCGATTCTGATCAAGGGCACATACCTGGGTTGCAGGCTCCCTGGCTAAGGGCCTGGTTGGGGCGCGTGTAGGAGGCAACCAATTGATGTGTTTGAGTCACGTCGATTTCTCTGTCTTTCCCTCTCCCACTCTCTCTCTAAAAACCAATGGAACAATATCCTCGGGTGAGGATTTAAAAAACAAATAAAATCAATACCATGGGGTGGGGCTCAGGTGCAAGGCCAGGTACGGCGTGCAGCGCGCAGTTTGTAGATTCGCTCGGTAGAAAAGAGCAAAGGGCCCACGTCAGTTTGGAAATGGTCATTGCGGTGAACTCCTGGTGGTTTGTACTTTCTGCACGTTTTTCTGTTTCCTAAATCCCGCACCATAAACACAGAACATTTACAATCAGGTGGCGGCGGGGTCGTGGGGACCCCACCCTATTCCTGCCCACGCACACAGGGCCCCGGGCTCTCAGGCTGGAGTCTAGCCCTTGAAGCTGCTCGCGTTCTCTTTGCCTCAGAAATACCTGAAGAAGCAGGTCACGCCCCTCTTCTATCACTTTGGGAATCTCACCGCTAACTGGACGCAACGCCCCGAAAACCTGATGGACCAGTGAGTGTGACCTTCTGGGTCGGGAGGGCATGGGGGCCCCAGCCACCCTGACCTGGGGAATCCAGAGCAACATCCAGGCAGCGTCCCCCGGACCTCTCCACTGCTGGCTGCACTGGGAGCGCAGGCAGGGGGTGAACCCGCCGGCAGAGGCCCGGCCGTCTCTGTGGGGCCTGGGACCCATCTGGCCTCTTTGCACAAAGGCCCGAACTGAAACTCCGAGGTCCCTTCACCGACCTGGTCCTTGAGATCCTAGATGGGGAAGCTGGGGCTGGACCCTGTGCCAACCCCTGCGGGTCCCCAGGCAGAGCAGAGGGGGGACCCAGAGGACATGGCGGACTGCAGCCTTAGCGCCCGGCCTGGCCGTCCCTCTGGAGCCGTGTGTCAGCTGGGGCGTCCTGGCCAGTCTGACCAAGTGTCCCCCGGGCAGGTACAACGAGGTTAATGCCATCAGCACCGCCTGCTCCAGTGGGGTTCAGGAATGCAAGACGCTGGTGTCGGACCTTTTCTCCAAGTGGATGGCTGACCCCAATAACAATCAGTGAGTGTCCCCTGCTCCCCCACCCCAAGCCTCATTCGTCCCTCAAGCCCATAGCCCTGTCTTCATCAGAACCTGATCCCACCTTCCCTGCTGCTGCTCCACTGTTGACCGCCCCCACCCCCCATCCCCCACGCCAGGATCCACCCCAACCTGCGGTCCACCATCTACTGCAACGCCATCGCGCAGGGCGGGGAGGCGGAGTGGGACTTCGCCTGGGACCAGTTCCGAAAGGCCACCCTGGTAAACGAAGCTGACAAGCTCCGCGCCGCGCTGGCCTGCAGCAAGGAGGTCTGGATCCTGAACCGGTGAGGCCTGCAGGCGGCGAGCGCCCGCCCCACCGTCCCGGGCATCGAGAGGGAGCCAGCCTCACAGGCGTGGCCCGCGCCCCGACTGCACAGGCAGGAGGCGCCCATTTTACGGATGGGGACACTGAGGCTCGGAACACTTGCCCAAGGTCGAGAAGCTTGAAGGAGTGATAGAGTCAAGAATTGAGCCCAGCCCTAACTGGCTTGGCTCAGTGGATAGAGTGTCAGCCTGCGAACTGAAAGGTCCCAGGTTCGATTCCGGTCAAGGGCATGTACCTTGGTTGCGGACACATCCCCAGTAGGAGGTGTGCAGGAGGCTGATCGATGTTTCTCTCTCATTGAGGTGTCTAACACTCTATCCCTTTCCCTTCCTCTCTGAAAAAAAGTAATAAAATATATTAAAAAGGACAAGAAAAAAGAAAAAGAAATCGAGCCCACGTCTGGGTTCATGTCCTGTGCTTTTAACTGCTGTAGCCTCTCAGCCTTGACTTGGCAGTGACTCAGTTTCCCTCTCTATGAAGGGCTGTGGCACAGCTGGGCCTCCGTCCTTCTGGATGTGCAGGCCAACCCCCCAGCCCTTGATGAGGGCCGCTGGCTCCCACTGTGTGCCTCATATGCCACCTCCTAGACCCCAGTAAAGCAGGACCACCCTCAGCCAAGGTCAGAAGTGGCTACCCTACATGGTACAGGGCTCGCAGCCCTTGTTCCTTCATTCCCTGTCCGAGAGCTGTCCAATGCCAGGTCATGTTGGGCATGGCACCCGGCCTAGCCAGTGACCCTGCACAGGAGCCTCAGTGTCCCAGCTACCAGGGGGAGGCAGGACCAAGGGATCTTGGCCCTTGACATGCCGAGGGGATGGCAAAGGATGGAGGACAGCTGTGGGGGGCGGGCAGGCTCCTGTGCCAGCCTGGCTCTCCGTCGAATCATCTGACTGCAGCCCTCGGACGTGGTCACTAACGCAGATCCTGCCCTCACAGGTACCTGAATTACACCCTGAACCCCGACTTCATCCGGAAGCAGGACGCCACCTCCACCATCAGCAGCATCGCCAACAATGTCATCGGGAAGACCCTGGCCTGGGACTTTGTCCAGATCAACTGGAAGAAGCTCTTCAATGAGTGAGTCGGCTGCGAACATGTCACAGCGGGCTGGGAGAGGGGGGTGAGCCTGCATAGGAGTGGGGCAGGCATCGAAAGAGCAGCGGGGGATGGGTCGTCCCTTTTCCCACTTGGAGGGAAGAGAAAGTCTGGCTGGAGGGAGTGATGTCTGGAGAGACGGGAGCAAGGACACCGCAGTGAAACCCGTGCTCAGGTCCCCTGGAGTGTGCCCTTTCAGCTCATCTGCAAGATGGACCAGTCACAGGGCAGCGGTGCGGATACGGTGTCGCCTGTCAGTCACTGAGTGCTAGGTCCCGCCCTCCTCACGGTTCATCTCTCTCCCTGGCCTGCAGTTATGGTGGCGGCTCCTTCTCCTTCTCCAACCTCATCCTGGCCGTGACACGCCGATTCTCCACTGAGCACGAGCTGCAGCAGGTGAGCGGCCCTGGGCCCCGCGGCCAGCCCGGGTGTGGGGCGGCCGCCTGCCCGCGCCCTCCGAGGGTGGTCACAGGGAGCGGGCTCCTTAGAGTCAGGCCTCCCGCACTGAGAGGGGAGACTGGGTGTCCAGGCTTTTTCACTGGTGACAGTTCAGTCCAGAAAGTTCTCTTGGAATTTTTGTACAGGCAAAAAGGAAAGAGGATAAAATCACGAACCTTCATATATCCATTACTCAATTAGAACCCTTAGGAACATTGTCCCACACTTTGTGGGGGTGGGTAAATTTTCAGGCAAATCACTGATATTATGTAACCTCACCTCTGAATACTTTAGTCATATCTAAAACAAAGGAATTTTAAAAACATTATGCCATTGTTATTAGCAAACCCAAGAAAATGAATGGTCATCTTTATACCGAGGCCGTTTTCAAATCTTTTAAGTTTTTGTCATTGATATGTTTGAATTAGAAGCCATAGTGAACTCATTGCATTAAGTTGCTTTGTCTTTTTTTTAATTGAGATATAAAAAAATAAACTTTTGAGATGTAATTCATGTATCAAAAAATTCACCATTTTAAGTGGTTTTTAGTATATTTACAAAGTTGTGTAACCATCACCACCATCTAATTCTAGAGTATTTTTACTACTCTTTTTAAAAATATATATTTTATTGATTTTTTTACAGAGAGGAAGGGAGAGGGATAAAGTTAGAAACATCAATGAGAGAACAACATCAATCAGCCGCCTCCTGCACTTCCCCTACCAGGGATGTGCCCACAACCAAGGCACACACCCTTGACCGGAAGCAAACCTGGGACCCTTCAGTCCACAGGCCCACGCTCTATCCACTGAGCCAAACCGGGGTCGGCTATTTTTGCTACTCTTAAAAGGAACCCCACCCCCACGTGCCATTGCTCCTCATTCCGGTCTCCAGCCCCAGGCAGTCACTAACCTATTTGCTGTCTCTATGGGTTTGCCTCTTTGTGACCTTTTGTGTCTGGCTTCTTTCCCTTAGCATAATGTTCTCAAGGTCCATCCATGGCATAACACACATCAGCCCTTGCATGGCTGAGTCCTATTTCACTGTATGCACATGCACTTTCACTAATCCATTAAGCAGCTGGTAAAACATTTGGGTTATTTCTACCTTTTGGTTATTATGAATAACACTGCTATGAACATTCACGTACACATTTTTGAGTGAGCATATGTGTCTCCATTTCTCTTGGGTATGCACCGAGGAGTGGAATTGCTGGGTCATTTGGTAACTCTGTTTCACTTTTTGTTAAGCTGCCAAAATGTTTTCCAAAGTAATTATACCAATTTACATCCCTGCCAACCATGTAGTAGGGGGCCAATTTTTTTTTCTTTTTTAAAAAAATATTTTTATTGAGCCCTAGCCAGCTTGGCTCAATGGATAGAGTGTCAGCCTGAGGACTGAAGGGTCCCAGGTTTGATTCCGGCCAAGGGTACATGCCTGGGTTTCAGGGTCAATCCCCAGTGGGGGGCGTGCAGGAGGCAGCCAATCAATGATGAGAGAGAATCACTGATCAGCTGCCTCCTGCTGCCCCACACTGGGATGGAGCCTGAAGCCTGGCATGTGCCCTGACCAGGACTCAAACTGTGTCCTCCTGGTTCATAGGTCAGTTCTCAACCACTGAGCCATGCTGGCCCAGCCGTGGTGTCTTTGGATACATACAGCTTTTTTCTTTTGTTGAAGTTCAACTTTCTTTTGTTGTTGTTGTTGCTTGTGCTTTTGGTGTCATATCTAAGAAACAGTTGCCTGATCCAAAGTCACCAAGACTTACACCTGTGCTTTTTACTAAGAGTCCTATGATTTTAAGGCTTGCGTTTAGGACTTTGATAAATTTTCCCTTAATTTTGTAAATGGTATAAGGTAGGGGTCCAGGTTCATTCCTTTGCATGTGGCTATCCAGTTGTTGCTGCTCCGCTTGTTGAAAAGACTGTTCTTTCCCCATCAGATAGTCGTGGCACCCTTGCTGAGTATCAGCTGACTAAATGTGAGGGCTCTCTCTGGACGCTCAGTTCCACTTCATTCATCTATCTGTGCAGCCTTATGCCAGTACCACTCTTTTTTTCTTTTAATATGTTTTTAATGATTTCAGAGTGGGAGAGGGAGAGCGGGAGAGAGATATCATTGATGAGAGAGAATCACTGATCGGCTGTCCCATCACACCTCCTACTGGGGATCAAGCCCACAACCTGGGCATGCGCCCCCTACCTCGATCAAACCCAGGACCCTTCAATCCACAGGCCAATCCTCTATCCACTGAGCCAGACCAGACAGGGCCCACTCTGTCTTGATTACTGCAGCTTTGTAGTGAGTTTTAACATCAGGAATATGAATAATATGAGTTTTAGGATCGGATGCTAATTTCTGCATGAAAGGGCCATTGGAACTTTGATAGGGATTGCATAGAATCTGTAGGTCCGTCCAGGGAGTATTGCTGTTAATAACATTAAATCTCCCAATTCATTAACATTTATTTGGGTCTCTTTTCCTTTTATTTAGGTATTCTTAATCACTATCCAAATATTTCATAGTTTTCAGCATACCAGCCAGTCTTGTACTTCTTGTCAAATTTATTTCCAAGTGTTTTATTCTTTTTTGATGCTATTGTGAATGAAGCTGCTCTCTTAATTTTGTTTTCAGATTTTTCATGGCTACTACATAGAAACAACTGATTTTTAACATTTTGCTCTTGTATCCTGCAACCTTGCTGGACTCATTAGTTCAAATAACTTTTTTTTGTACATGTCTGAGGATTTTCTGTGTACAGATCATGTCATCTTCCAAGTAGAGGCAGTTCTACTTCTTCCTTTCTTGTCTAATTGCCCTAGTTACAATGCCCAGTACTAACACATTTTTTAATCTGTAACATCTTTTTGTGTGTTTTTTTTTAAAGCAAACAAACAAACCACTTATTGGCCGAAACAACTGGGTCATTTGTATTATGAAAATGGCCACCTTTTAAATTTTGCTGCTCGGTTGCCATGGTGTGTGTTTCAGTTGCCCCTCTCTCCTCCTTTGATGGGTTTGAGATCGCAGTTCAATGAAAAACCTAGAGTTCATGCAGTCAGGAATCACAGGCTGCAGGCTAAATCACAGGAGCCGGATTGGACCCTGGGGGCTGTCCCTGCTTAGCTCTGCGCCAGATAAGGACTTGGCCCCAGGGGGTGGGAGGAGGCGGCCCCTCTGCTCAGAGCTGCAGGGGAGCAGCCTGGGCTGAGACGAGCTCCCTGTCCCCGGCAGCTGGAGCAGTTCAAGAAGAACAACATGGACACAGGCTTCGGCTCAGCCACGCGGGCTCTGGAGCAGGCCCTGGAGAAGACCAAGGCCAACATCAAGTGGGTGAAGGAGAACAAGGAGGTGGTGAACTCGTGGTTCACACAGAACAGCAAATAGCCCCCCGGTTGCAGCCGCCCGCCGGGAGCTGCCCCCAGCATCTGTCCCAGTGGCTCCCCCACCGAAGGACCCCGTTCCCATACCCCGAGGCCCCACATCCTCCCTCAGGGACCGAGTCCCAGCCCATGTTCTCTCCGCTCCCGATGGCCCGATGGTTCAAGCACCTCCTAGCCCCTGCCCCTCGTGCCAACTGCGCGCGCCCCAGCCTGGCATGGCTCCTGCCGCCCAGGGCCCTGGGGCTGATCTCAGGGAAGCCCAGCAGCAGGGCCAGAGCAGCAAAGCCCCCCGTGGACTCGGGCCGGCCTTGGGGAGCTGCCTGCGCCCTTCGCCTTCCCGTGAAGACCCGGAGCCTGGGACTCCACAGACGCCAGATCTGTATATTTTTTTTTCTAAGAGAAAATATAGATAAAGGATTTCTAGATGAGCTTCCAGACCCCTGACTGAACCAGAACCGGAGGGGTCCGCTCGCAGCTGGGGAGCCTGGGCGGGAGGGAAAGGTGTGTGTGGGCGGCACGGTGGGGTCTGGGACACCGGGGCGTGGGGGAGGGGTGCTGGGCCTTCCTGCAGAATCTGCTGGGTTTCCTTTCACCTGAGTCCTGTGGGTGCTGGGGAGCGGGGGGCAGGCCCAGGCTCAGCGCCCCACCGTGGGGCGGGGGAAGCCGCCTGGTGCCCAGCCAGAGCAGGCCCTGCCAGTGCCCCTCCTCCTGCGCTGCAGCCGCACCCCTGGACAACGAGGGGAGGGCAGGTCCTCCCACCCCCCCAGGGCCATGGCGGGAGCGGGGTGATGTCAGGTCATAACCTTGTCAACAAGAGTAGCATGCGGGAAGCCGCAGGAACCCCGTCACTGGGGAGCTGGTGGCCAGGGCCAGCACTGAGGGCAAGGCCTGGCACCTATGGGCTCCAAGGCCCCTGTTGGACTTGCTGGGAATTTCTCGGCAAATAGAGCAAGTTCAGTGGCTCCCAGCGTGGGCTCACGCCCCCTGGGGGTGCAATTTGATGTTTAAGGTGGGCAATTTGAGAATGAGTTAATAACAATGAATTTTTTTGCATTTCTTTTGGTTCTAGGGGCCTCATAAACAGCCTAGAAATGTGCATTGTGGCATATTTATGCAATTCAGTCCTCTATTCCTTGTTTTGAAACTTTATTTGCTATTTCTTCATATCACTTCATATTATTATTACTTTAAACAATTTCTTAGCAATTTCTTCCTCAATCCTTTCACCGTCCTTCCGTTATTTTATCTTTCTCATGGAGGCCATGTTCTTTGGAAGCTTATTCAGACCAAGTTCATGGCCTTGGAGGCTTCCTCCGTGTGAATAGGGGCTCACTTTTTGAATAATGAGAATTATAGGTCACAGGGGGCTGGGGGGGGCACAGCAGGATGTTAGAGATGCTTAGGTGGGGCGTGGCCAAAGGTTGGGGAGCACTGAGCTAAGTGGTAGGAAGCTCCCCTGGGCCTCAGCCCCACAAGGCCCAGCTGAGCATGCGGGGCGGGTGGGAGGCGGAGCGGGAGTCAGACGGAAGGCCTGCGGGCCTCCAGCTGCTGGGGCCTGGGAGTCCAGAGGCCTGGTTTCAGAGAGGCCAGCCCCTGTGTCCCGGACAAATGACCAAACCCTGGACGTGGGTTTCGTCTGCGCAATGAAGACGGGCCCTAGTGTTGGTGTGTGGAGGGAAGGCGTCTGCGGACTGACCACTGAGCCTGACGGGGAAGAAGGGGCTGTTACTGTGGTCCTAGCCCTGTCTCTGGGTTCGAGGCCCTCTCCCCTCACAGGCTCCCCTGGGCTCCACTGGTGCCTGCATATCAAAGGGTGGGCGGGGCCAGCCGAGGTGGGGTGGGTCCCTCCACTAACCAGGTCCCCTCTGGGCCAGCCCTTCCTGTCGCCAGCGCCCAGCAGCAGCGGCTGGCACTTGACCTTTGGGACCAGAGCTCAGGGCCCTGCTGGGGGCGGGGTCAGCCCGCCATCTCTTGTCCCTGGGAGAGAAGAGTCAGCCAGGATCCTGGTCTCTGTGCCTGGCTGAGCTCAGTGCTTATGCGCATTATCTCATTGGGTTCCCAGCAGCCCCAGGAGATAAACACAGACTTTATCTGGGTTTGGCTGATAAGGAAAGAGGCTCAGGGAGGTGAAGGTACAACTCCTGGGAGCTGGAAGGAGGCCCCAGACTGGGTGAGTCAGTGGCCTCGAGGCAGGGTCTATGACAGCCACACCTCACATGCTCACTTCGCTGGCCTTCACAAGGCCCTGTGTGGCTGGAGGAAACCGGTTCCGAGCGGCAGCAAAGACAGAGCAAGACCTGCCTGGAGAACCTTGCTCAAGGTCACTCCCCCCTGTCTAGAGCTCAAGGCCCACAGGAAGCAGTTGGGGTACAGTGTCCCTTCCCACCTCCCCACCACCTAGGAGGCATGTCCTCTGGGGGGGGGGGGTCATTGAAAGGCCGAGATGAGGCGCACAGCCCATACCCAGGTGCTCAGATGGTGATGGGATCCCCAGGAAGGTGCAGGCACACCCATCACCCCAGGCTGGGCACTGGCATTGGCACCTCCCCTCCCCTGCCAGTCACTTAGCAGAGAGATACAGCCAAGGGCAGCAGCCTGGGACGGAGCCCGGGGCCAGAAGGATGGGGGCAAAGGGCTGCTATTCCCAAGAGCCTTCCCTCCCAGAGGGTGAGGACAGGGGTGGGATTAGCCCAATCCCCTGGGCGCTGCTCCCCGACTCCAACAGCATCTAGGACGCCTCTCGGGCAACTCCAGCCGGGGTGCTGGCGGCCTCGGCACCGCCTAGAGCAGTGGTCGACAAACTGCGGCTCTTTGGCTCCTTGAGTGTGGCTCTTCCACAAAATAGTGGTACCTTGAGATTTTTTAGATACGAGCCATCGAGTGAGCGACTTTTGCTTTGAAATACAAGCAACATTTGAGATAGGAGTAATCGTTAGGGTCAGCCGGCTGCACACAATCCACCAGTTTACCTCAACTCAAGCGTCTCATAGTTTCCCACGCCTCAAGGTTATGGAACGAATTAAACTCGAGGTACCACTGTACCACCTGCAGGCGCGCACGTACAGTGCGATTGAAACTTCATGGCCCATGTGCAGAAGTCGGTTTTTGGCTCTCAAAAGGAATTTCAATCATTGTACTGTTGATATTTGGTTCTGTTGACTAATGAGTTTGCAGACCACTGAGCCAAATATCAACCGTACAACGATTAAAATTACTTTTGAGAGCCAAATTTTTTAAACTTAAACTTCTTCTAACACCACTTCTTCAAAATAGACTCACCCAGACCGTGGTATTTTGTGGAAGAGCCACACTCAAGGGGCCAAAGAGCCGCAGTTTGCAGACAACTGTCCTAGAGGAACGCCTCTTGAGGGGCCTGGCAAAGTAGAGCTACCAAGTTCTAGAAGACACGCCGCTCTGGCGGCTGCTGGTAAGGGCCAGGACTCTCTTGAGCTCTCCGCCAGCCCTGGCAGGGCCTCAGAGCTGGGGGGAGCGGCCATGGGTGACTGGGCCAGGGACACCTGTCTCTTTAAGATGAAACGCAGATGGGTGGGAGCCAAAGGAAGAAGACGGGCAGATGTGCAGTTCTGCCTTCGGTGCAGATGCCCTGAGACTGGAGCCAAGACCTTGGGTTTTCTTGGGAAGGAGAGAGCACTGGGTGGGGAGTCAGGGCCTCGACATCCACACCCAGCTTGGGGTTCAGAGCCTGTAAGGAGGTAATTAAGGGAAAATGAGGTCAGATGAGTGGGCCCTAATCCCCTATGACCAGTGACCGTAAAGGAGGAGATTCAGACAGACACACAGACCCAGGGGTGACCATGTGAGGACAGTGAGAAGAAAAAGGTGGCCGTCTGCAAGCCAGGGAGGGAGGCCTCCAAACCTGCTGACACCTGGTCTTGGACTTCTAGCCTCTACAACTGTGAGAAAACAAACTTTGGTTGTTCAGTCTCTCAATCTGGGATTCTGTTAGGGCAACCTGAGCCCCACTAACACACTCGCCTGGTCCCTGGGGACCACTCACAGGCACCCTTTGAACAGTTTCACATCATCATGAGCGAGCCCTGGGGGTCGGCAGGAATGAAAGGGGCACCTGGTGCAAGTGAACGGGTCCACGTGGCAACCGCTCTGCCACTTGCATAGCCGGCCCGTAGAGACCTTGTGCAATGAACGTGATCAGATTGGCAAGTGCATCACCATTGGTAGGGCATGACTTGTTCCCCACAGGATGGGAACATTTCCCCTTCCCCAGAGGCCATAAAACAACAGAACAAAGCCATTTTTAAGAAGTTTATTTACATTTTAATCCTCACCCGAGGATATTTTTCTCCATTGATATTTTTTGAGAGAGAGAAAGACAGAAATGTTGATGTGAGAGAACGATAAAGATTGGTTGCCTCCTGCATGCGCACTGACCAGGGCCAGAGAGGAGCCTGAAACCAAGGTACGTGCCCTTGACTGGAATCGAACCCGGGACCCTTTGGTCCACAGGCCGACATTCTATGCACTGAGCCAAACGGGCTAGGGCTGTGTTGTGTTTTTTAAACACAACGTATATAGGGATGGGCCCTCAGCCCACCCCACTCCCCCAATCCATCCCATCAGTCCCAGCCCTGCCAACTGGGTGGTCAAGCAGCCCCCGTGTTCCTGCAGCTCAGGCTGTGTCTTCAGGGCACTGGTCATTTTGGGGGGTGCCTAGGAGCAGAGGGCACTGCCCCAGCCCCCACACCAGCCAGGGAGGCCACCGTGAAAGGCATCACTTGGAAAAGGGATCCTTGGCTAAAGGAAAGTTTGAAAACCAGTGACCTCGCCACTGAGGGCGCCCACCTTACAGGCTTGCTTCCGAGCTGAAAAGGGGACAGCAAGGCCATTAATAGAAGATGCTCAGGTGGCCGCCCTCCAAGTCTTCTTGCCAAAGGTCAGGGCAGCCACTGAGCTGCAGGCCTGAGCTCTGGAGAGGGCTTTCGTCACTGAAATGGAAGGTGGGGCCTGGTCCCTGGAGCTCCGAGCTGGGGAGCACCTCTGCTCTGTGGCTCAGGTATCCCCACTGGGTCTGAGGCTGCAGTCTCTGGCATGCTGGGCCCGGCAGGAGGGGTGGGGTTTCTGGCAACAGGCAGGACTCCGGAGATCCACAGACACCCTGCAAAAGAGATGAGAGCAGCTGGTTAGTGGGCCACTGTGGCTGAGACCTCGAACCTGGATGCTCCTCAGAGCGTGGCAAGCAGCTTCCGAACAGCCCTGGCATCAGGAATGCAGTGAAGCAAAGTGGTTAAGAGTGTCCGCTCTGCGGGTACACTGCCAGAGTTCAAACCCCACCTCTGCTACTCACCAGCCATAAGAACACAGATAACCTCTTCTGCTCTCAGTTTTCCCATCTGTAAACTGGGATGACGCTAATACCTACTTCATACGGCTGATGCAGGGCAGAATGAGTCCATTCATGCACAGTAATGCACCTTGGTTACTAATATGCTATGTTATGGACCATGATTCATGGGCCTCATGAATGAATGAAGCTTGAAGGAAACAAAAGTCACCAGCTCAAAGCCCATCCATCAGGAAGCCCCTAATCCTGGGGCTGCGGGCTTCCCTGTACTCCCAGCCCTGGATGGAGCACTTTGGCACACGGCTCCTGCCGCCTCCCGGGGCCAGGGTGCAAGAGGCCAGTCTGAAGGCTTCCTCCTCTTCCACCGGGTGCGAGGGCTTCTAGGTGTTGGTGCCTTAACTGCGAGCGTGCCATCTCTTTCCCCAAGGCGTCAGCGCCCGCTCCGTCTCCCCTTCCGCGTCTCTCCACCCCTAACCGGGATCCCAAAAGCATGGAATCTCCTGCAGGCCAGAGCCTGCCACCCCGTCCATGTCCAGCTGGCGCCCGCCCGGGCACGGTACCTGGAACACGCCAGCGGGCTGCGCGGCGGCAGGGGGCGGCGCCCAGGGCGTGGCCGCGCCCCGGCGCTCTCCGGGCGTCCGCGCTCCCCAGCTGGCTGCGGGCTGCGTCCGCGGGGCCGCCGCGGGGGCCCTCGGCTGGGACACTGGCGGTAGCGACTGCGTCCCGGGACAGTACGGGGGTGGGACCCAAGGACCCACGTCGGGGGGCCTGCTTCCCAAGCACTCGGGCGCGGCTGGGCCTCCTGGACCGCCGGGCGGGGACCCCCAGGGCCCGGGCGCGGCGGGGGCGGCGGAGCCCGGCATCGGCCCGCGCGCTGGCGTCGGCGTCGGCGTCTGCGCCTGCGCGGGGCCGCCGTCGGGGCAGAGCGGGCACCCTCGAGCGGCGGCCTCGTCGCTGCCGCGGGGCCGCGGGCGCCGGCGCCGCAGGCTGTCCTCGCCGAGGCCCAGCACGGCCGACAGGTGGCCGATGTAGCGGATGGCCAGGCGCAGCGTCTCGATCTTGGTCAGGCTCCGGCCGGCGGGCGCCACGGACGGCGGCAGGAAGCGGCGCAGCTCGAGCAGCGCGCGGGCGAGCGTGCGCATGCGCAGCTTCTCGCGCTCGCTGGCGCTCTGCCGCTGCCCGCCGGCCGGGGCGGGGCGCGCGCGTCCGGGCGCCGTCGGGGCGGCTCGCGGGGTCCGGGCGCCGCGGGCGGGGGGTGTGGGCCGCGAGGGGCCGCGGGCGCCGTCACAGGGGCACGAGCCCGACGAGTCCGAGGAGGAGGCAGGGGACGTGGAGGGCGGGTGCCCGGCCCACGCCCAGCCCGGGGGTAAGAGCCAGGGGTCGAGCGCCGGCCGAGGCGGGGACTGGGCCATGGCCGGCCGCGCGGGCTCCGCGAGGCTGGCCGGCGCCGCGGCCGCAGCTTTTATGCGGACCAGAGGTGCGAGGTGGCCTCCCGCCGGGTGGCAGAGAGGTGTCAAAGCCCACAGAGGCCGGGAAGGTGCGGCAGGGGGCCTGGGAAAGCGGCCCATTTGCGGAGGTGCCGATTCTGACTCCTCGGGCTCTAATGGAGGCCCCTGCAGCCGGCGGCGTGGGAGGGACAGTCCGCATCTGGAGGAGCCGCCCAGCTCCTCGCCCCCCTCTGGCCGGGCCGTGCCCAGCCGGCGGCGGTGGGCAGCGCCGTCCGCCCCTGCCGCCCGCCCAGGCGCCTCTTGCCGCCCGTCCAGGGTGGGGAGCGCGGTGCCTACCAGGGTGCCCAGGGCAAGCCCCGAGGGACCTGCCAGCGGTGGGGGGCGCGGAGGGGCAGGTGGCCCCTGCCTGGGGTCCTGGGAGCCTGCACTGGCTGATTTGCTGAGTGACACCGAGAAAGTCCTCTCACTGCCCACGGCTCATTTCTGTTCCCAAAACAACCGAGGCGCCCTAGCCGTTTTGGCTCCGTGGATAGAGCGTCAGCCCGGGTTCCATTCTGGTCAAGGGCACGTGCCGGGGTTGCAGGCCCGGTCCCTGGTGGGGGGTGTGCAAGAGGCAGCCGATCCATGATTCTCTCTCATCATTGATGTCCCTGTCTCTCTCTCTCTCCCCATCTCCCTTCCTCTTTGAAATCAGTTTTTTAAAAAGAGAAGAAAAACAAGAGAGGAACCCGGAGAAGGAGAATGAATGGGAATGGGGTGCAGTGGGCCTCCCAGGCCTGCCAGTCAGACCGGCTTTATTTGCTGTGTGACTTTGGACAAATGACCTCGCTCCTCTGAGGCTCAAGTTCCCTCATTCTCAGCAGTGACGCAGCCGGGATGGTTGCTGGCACCCCGGACACACCCACAGAACCACTTAGTGTGCACTTGGCACTGGGCTCAGTGTTTGGTGCTATCGTTTTATAAAGAAGGTACTTACATTTCAGGATGCTCTCGGGCATTATTCACTTAATTCACATTTATTTAGCAACTGGTAAATGTCAGGCACGCCAGGGTGAACAAGGTAGGCGTGTCCTCTGCCCACATGAGAGTTTGTTTTTTATTTTTTAAAATATATTTTTATTGATTTCAGAGAGGAAGGGAGAGGGAGAGAGAAATAGAAACATCATTGATGAGGGAATCAATGATTGGTTGCCTCCTGCACTCCCCCCACTGGGGATCGAGTCGATAACCTTGACATGTGCCCTTGACTGAAACTGAACCCGGGACCCTTCAGTCCGCAGACTGATGTTCAATCCACTGAGCCAAACCAGCTGGGGCCCCTCATGAGATTTTAGTTCTGTGGGAGAGGCTATTATATAATTAGTAGGCCCACCACTAACTAGCTGAATGACCTTGAGCAAAGCCCTTCACATGTCTGAGCCTTCTGCTCTGTAAAACAGGAATAATAATTCTATATCTACTCACAGGACTGTTTCAGTCTCAATATAAACTTGAACATAGTAAAGTTTATAAGGGAAAACAAACATCTCACCCCTCAGCAATAATTACAGTTTAAAGGGGATGTCAATGTCCTTTGTGATTTTTAAAAAAGATATACTTTTATTGATTTCAGAGAGGAAGGGAGAGAGAGAGAAACATCAATGATGAGAGAATAATTGACCATCTGCCTCCTGCACACCCCACACTGGGGATGGAGACCGCAGCCCAGGCATGTGCCCTGGCCTAGAATCGAACCACAACCTCCTGTTTCATAGGCTGACGTTCAACCACTGAGCCACGCCGGCTGGGCGTCCTTGGTGATCTTTTTTAAAAGGCGGACTTGGAGGCTGAGGGCCTCATCAGGGCCAGAGACTAGGCTTCTGGCTACAGAGGTGAGAGGTCCCAGCGGGGCCTTGACCCATGCCTGGTTCTAGGGTAGGGAGAGAGGCGGAGAGAGGGCATTCTGGATGTGGGAATAGCATAAGCACAGGCCTGGTAGTGGGACTTCCCAAGGTGCTCCCTGGAATTCAGGAGTAGATTAACCCACCCAGCCTGAAGAAGTAAATGGCTTTCCCTAGCTGGTTCGGCTCAGTGGATAGAGCATCAGCCTGTGGACTGAAGGGTCCCAGGTGGATTCCGGTCAAGGGCACATGCCTGGGTTGTGGGCTCGATTCCCAGTTGGGGTGAACAAGAGGGAGCCAACCAATGATTCTCTCATCACTGATGTTTCCCTTCCTCTCTGAAATCAACAAAAATATATTTTAAAAGAAAGTAAGTGTTTTCTAGTATTTTGTGGCTGTTTTTAAAAATTAACTTTTAGTTGCACCAATTACATAAATACATTCTCTTTGTAAGAAATGGAAACATGCCCTGACCGGTATGGCTCAGTGGATAGAGTGTTGGCCTGCAGACTGAAAGGTCCCAGGTTTGATACCGGTCAAGGGCATGGACTTTGGTTGTGGGCACATCCCCAGTAGGAGGTGTGCAGGAGGCAGCTGATCAATGTTTCTCGTCGAAGTTTCTAACTCTCCCTCTCCCTCTCTGTAAAAAATCAATAAAATATATTCTTTAAAAAAAAAAAAAGAAATGGAAGCATGAGAGATAAAGCTGGAGCCCCTGTAACCCTCCCCCTCAACGGGAACAGCTGTTGGTAAAGGGTTGTCAGGTGTCCTTCCAGACCTGGTCCATGCATTCACATCAGTCAACATACGTCCTTAGAAGTCACACACAGTATAAAGGCGGTACCATGGCCCTTTTGCACATGCCAGCCTGTAACTTGTTCTTTTTTCATTTGGCAGCATATATTAGCGCGTTCCATGTGAGGACATATGTAGCTCACTCGCAGTTGGTTATAGTTGATTTCAATGTTCATCCATTTCCATCATAGAAGATAATTTTTAAAATGTATATATATTTTTATTGATTTCAGAGAGGAAGGGAGAGAGAGAAATAGAAACATCAGTGATGAGAGAGAATCATTGATTGGCTGCCGCCTGCACGCCCCCACACTGCGGGATAGAGCCCACATCCGGGGCAATGTACCCTGACAGGAATCGAACCATGACCTGGTTCATAGCTTGACACTCAACCACTGAGCCATGCTGGTTGGACCTCCTCAGAACTTATTTTTAAACCATGTTGGAGAAAAGATGTTACCACTGTAACACTATGATGAAGTCATAACTGACCGGGAGTAACATAGGTCAGGGCAGCTGTTGTTTGGTTTATTGTAGCTGCTATGAATGAGGAGAGGAAACTTTATCCGTAACGCAAAAAGAAGATGGAATCGGTTAACCATGCCTGATTTTAAACATGCTTTCTTTGGAAAGAAGCAGTTAGTTATGCAACATTTCATGATTTAAAAGGGCTTAAACCCACGTTAAAAAAATACCAAAGTACTTTTTCCTGAGGGCAGAGTAGACTTAGAAAACATTTAGTCCTGCACTTCTTTTTTTTTTCTTTTTTTAATTTTCACCGAGGATATGTTCTTATTGATTTTTACAGAGAAGAGGGGAGAGAGATTGTTTGAGAAACATTGATTGGTTGCCTCCCACACCCACGACTGGTGATCAAACCCAAAACCCGGGTATGTGTCCTGACTGGAAATTGAACCCAAAACCTTTCGGTGTACGAGACGGTATTCTGAACAACTGAGCCACCCTGCCAGGGCATCCCACACTTAGGAGGTTGAAAGAATGGCAAATGCAAGTAAATCGGTTTCCTATTGGAATATTTTCAGTTTTGGCCCAACAGCGCTGCCATGCGCACAGTCGGCTGGATTTGGAGTGGTGAAGTAGTACACTTGTGACCTTCAGGAAGGTTCTAAACACCCAGTATTGCCTAGCCAGCGTGGCTCAATGGTTGAGCATCGACCTATGAACCAGGAGAGCACGGTTCGATTCCCAGTCAGGGAACGTGCCAGGGTTGTGGGCTTGATTGCCAATGGGGGGCGTGTAGGAGGCAGCCGATCCATGATTCTCATCATTGATGTTTCTGTCTCTCTCCATCCTGCTCCCTTCCTCTCTGCAATCAATAAAAATATATTTAAAAACTAAACACCCAGAATTATTCCTTCCTCTCTCATCCTACCCTCACCTCACCCCGTGGAGCCAATCCAGAGGGATTTCCTGGGGCAAGATTTGGTGAATAAGGGGAGTCCACCAGCACGGAGGCCTGCGAGCTTTTTCCTCCTTATCTGGGCCAGCTGCAGAGCCTGGGCTTCAGACTGACGGGGGGATGTCAGAGCATATATTCTGGAAAGTGGCGGCCGTAGGCCTGCCTTGCTGTGGCCCGTGGCTCTTCAGTGGGTCGACCTGGGATCCAGGCTGTGCGGGCCGGGGGCCCTGTCTGCCAGCCCCACTCACCAGGGGAGACCAGCTGCATCCTCCCACTGGGCCTCCATTTTGTACAGAAAGGGAGTGTAGCTTAATGGTTAGGAGGTTGGACTGGGGAATCAAACAGACCTGGGTTTTGGAGTCTGCTTGACCCTTCACCAGTGAAAAGGTAGATGGTGCTTAGACCTAGGAAATGGCCAGTAGAGTGTTGACAAGAGTGGCAAGGCCTGCCGAGACCAGTTTGGCTCAGTGGATAGAGGGTCGGCTTGCGGACTGAAAGGTCCCAGGTTCAATTCCGGTCGGGGGCATGTACCTTGCTTGCGGGCACATCTCCACTGTGGGGCATGCAGGAGGCAGCTGATGGATGTCTCTCTCTCATCGATGTTTCTGACTTTCTATCTCTCTCCCTTCCTCTCTGTAAAAAGTCAATAAAATATATATATTTTTAAAAAAGAGTGGCAAGGCCTTGCCAAAACCGGTTTGGCTCAGTGGGTAGAGCATCGGCCTGCGGACTGAAAGGTCCCAGGTTCAATTCCGGTCAAGGGCATGTATCTTGGTTGCGGGCACATCCCCAGTAGGAGGTGTGCAGGAGGCGGCTGATAAATGTCTCTCTCATCGATGTTTCTAGCTCTCTGTTCCTCTCCCTTTCTCTCTTTAAAAAATCAATAAAATATCTAAAAAAAAAAAAAAAGAGTGGCAGTCTGTATTGTGGATGGTGACATGCCCAGTCAAAAGCCTACAGTTGCACCCAGTCACAATGGCTCAGGTTGAGTATTGATCTAGGAACCAGTAGGTCAATATTCAATTCCCAGGTTGCAGGCTCAATGCCCAGTGTGGGGCGTATAGGAGGCAGCTGATTGATGATTTTCTCTCATCATTGATGTTTCTGTCTCCTCCCTTCTCCCATACTCTCTGAAATCAGTAAAAAATATATATACAATGGTACCTCAAGATAAGAGTTTAATTCGTTCCGTAACCTTGAGGCGTGGGAAACTATGAGACGCTAGAGTCGCGGTAAACTGGTGGGTCGTGTGCAGCCGGCCGATCCGCGCGATTACTCCTATCTCAAATGTTGCTCATATTTCAAAGCAAAAATCGCTCGCTTGACGGCTCGTATCTTAAAAATCTCGTATGTTAGGGCACTCGTATCTCGAGGTACCACTGTATATTTTAAAAGCCCCTACAGTTCCCAGCCTGTCTTGCAGATGGAAGGGCCGATGAAATGTTGGGGGAAGTAATGAAGGAGGCGTCTAGGGAAAGGCTATAAAACAGGGAGGTATCCTCCTGTGGCTCTAACCACTTACATTTTCTGGGAAATTGGTGTGATGGCCGTAGCTTCAGCCACCGTTTTGTGACCCAGAGGCAGTCTCAAGGACGGAAGTCACACACTGAGGATGGTGGAGCAGAAAGGAGCCCGAGGCATCGATGACAACATGGAAGTGCCACACCAGCCCAGGACTGTCCACCTGTGAGTTCCTTTAATGTGTGAGAAAACGAATCACCATCTTGTTTTTTTGTTGCTGTTGTTGGATTGATTTCAGAGAGGAAGTGTGTGGGGAGAGAGAGAAACATCAATGATGAGAGAGAATCATGGATCAGCCGCCTCCTGCACATCCCGCACTGGAGATCGGACCCACCACCCGGGCATGTGCCCTGACCAGGAATCGAACCGTGACCTCCTGGTTCATACGTCGATGCTCAACCCCTGGGCCACGCCGACCAGGCCCCACTATCTTGTTTAAGTTGTCATTTGGGGGTGTGTGCATTGAGCAGCTGGACAGTTCCTAGCCACAAATGAAGATGCTCCTGGGGTGCCCTTGTGAACACGGGGCATGTGGGCTGGGTGACAGGTCAGGGTCGTGGGCTTGTCACAGCTTTGTTGTCCCCGCGGATGAATGGGTGAGGGTTTCCCTGTAGGAAGGTCTCTAGCGAGGTGCCAGCTCTGCTCCCAGTCTTGTCATGGGCAGAAGATGGTGTTTTTTTTATAATACATTTGTGTTTTAAAAGAATTTTTTTTATTGATTTCAGAGAGGGAGGGAAAGACAGAAACATCAGTGATGAGAGAGAATCATGGATTGGCTGCCTCCTGCACGTCCTCTACTGGGGATTGAGTCCACAACCCGGGCCTGTGCCCTGACCAGGACTGGTTCAAAGGTTGATGCTCAACCAGTGAGCTACACCGTCAGGCCTAACGCTCTTTTAGAGCTGAAGCCAAGAAGCGGAGAGGAGGGGGGTGCTGCCCTGGGCTCTGGGCAGGCTCGGTGAGGGAGCCCCAGGCGTGTGTCGGGCTCAGAGGTGCTCCGTCCGGCACTGGGGACGCTCCCAGCCGCTCTCCACGGAGCCGAAGCTCTGGCTCGGCCCGGCCTGCTCTGGCTGGAACCACGCCACCTCCACCTCTGGCCGAGCTGGTTTGCATGGGTCCAGCTGCCTGGGCGCGCGAGGCCGGCAGGGCCCACGTCAAGGCACCTGTTATGCAGGTGAGGACGCTGACGCCTCCGTCCATCATCCCAACCGACCTCCCAGGACTTTGCCGCCGACCCCAGTCAGAGGAGAAGGCCTTCGGGCGCTGGTGCTGGTGGGGGCTGGGGGGGCGGGGCTGTGTCGGGTGGCTTAGCACAGGCCGCCCCGTTTGTTCTGCACCTGCTCTTTCTCCCGGGCGGGCATACAGGGCCCCGGGAGCAGGTCCAAGGCTGGGGGCGGTTATGGCTGGCCCCTGCCCACAGGTCTTCTTTCCTTCAGGCCTTGGGTGGACAGGCTGTGGGAAGGTGGCAGGGAAGGCGGGAGGCGGCCGGCGGGCCTGCAGGGCCATGTGGTATTCTCATTACCAGCAGCAGCGAGGGCCCACCGCCCGCTGGGCCCCTGTGGCTGCCTTCACACCTCCCCTCTGCCTGTTGACACAAGGCTGCCTCCCTCAGGGCACAAGGTGTCGCCTTGGGAACGAGGGTGTGCAGGGGCCTCCAAAACAGCCGGCAGCAGGCCCCCTCGGCATCCCTGGAGCGCACGTCTGGGGTTGGGGGGAGAGGCTGTGGGTCTCCACGCTGGGGGCCCAGGCGAAAGGCAGATTCTGTGTCCCCGGGATGGTGAGGGAGGACACCTGAGTCAGCCTGCCCAGATACTGCTTCTCCCAGCCCGGGTGCTGGTGCGGGACTCTGGGCACAGTGACCAGGCCGTGCCAGGCAGAGCATCGCCTGTGTCACCGGGAGGCACAGAGACGGACCGCCACCCGGACAAGGTCACAGAGCAGCTGCTGGAGCTGGAGACCCCCTGGCCTGGTCTTGCTAGCACTTTATGTAACACAAGTGCCCACGCTGCCTGCATAGCCTTTCAGGGCCCAAACCCAGGACTTCGGCCTGAGGTCCTCGCCTTGCTCAGATGGGAACCAGGCCCAGAGAGGTCCACCATCTGCCTAAGGTCCTCAGAGCCAGGATTTGACCCCAAAAGGCCACGCCACACACCCCGGGAAACCACCGAGGCCGGGGCCCAGGCTCCAGGGGAGATGGGTCGCTGCCTGCTGGAGCTGGAGCTGGAGGAGCAAGAGGAGCAAGTGGGCTCTGAGTCCGCAGTGGCCTGGCGTGCTGGGAGCCTGTGGGCGACAGATATGCTCCCTGGTGGTCAGCGGTGCGGGTTGCAGAAGGAAAGGAGGGACCTGGAATTGTGGGTTTTCCTCCAAGTGGAAGTGGGACATTTCTAGGCAGCGGGGAAAGGTGTGAGCCCAAATCTGGGAATGGAAGGCTCAGGGCAATGCCAAGCGGGCTGGGGCCCCGGGGCGGGGGCGGGGACAGGTGGAGAGGGCGTGGATGAGCAGATGGCAGCTGGGACTCCTGTTGGATGAGGAGTTAGGACTCGGAGGCAGTGAGTCCACAGAAATTCTGAGGAAGGAGAGAATGTGGAGGAAGGGAAGAAAGGGTGTGGCCACTGTTGGCTGGAGAAGCACCGGGATGGGAGTCCGCTGGGGGCCACGGGTACCCAGCAGGCAAGGTCTGGAGGAAACCCCTGCTCTTCCTCCCACAAGGAAGCTGAGCTGAGGAGGCTGGTGTGCCAGGGCCTGCAGAGGCCCCATGGCTGCCTGGCCCAGTGCCTAGAGCCAGCCTGCCTGGGCTCAATCCCCTGGAGTCTCAGTCTTACCACCTGTGAAATGGGTCTCTGCTGAGAAGATGAGGGTTAACCCCATGTGTTCAGCACGTGGCGCTCCACAAATCCTGCTTGCCGCCCTGCTGGCCAGGAGTGACTGTCTGAAGTCCTGCGGCTCCTGGAGGGACGGAGGGGAGACTGAGTGGTGCCCACTCTTGCCGGAATGCAAATAAGCTTGGGTGGTTCCCTCCACCCTCCTTCCCTTTTTCTTGCCTTTACCAGCGCAGGGAATGCTGTTACAGAAAACCGCGGCGATGCAGACAATCAAAAAGAAGGGGATCTTTAATGCCCCCCATTTCACCCGCCCGGAGAGAGCCCCCATGGTATGTTGGTCCCTCTCTCTGCATCCCAGCCTTTTCTAGCACCCCTCAAATACATGAGCATATACATGGAGCATGGGCAGAGAGGTGAGGTGTCGGGGATTTTTATGTGTTGTGGGTATTTTGTGTGTGTGTGTGTGTGTATTTAATATATTTTTATTGATTTTTACAGAGAGGAAGGGAGCGGGATAGAGACTTGAAAACATCGATGAGAGAGAAATATCAATCAGCTGCCTCTTGCACACGACCTACTGGGGATGTGCCCGCAACCAAGGTACGTGCCCTTAACCGGAATCAAACCTAGGACCTTTTAGTCCACAGGCTAATGCTCTATCCACTGAGCCACACGGGTTTCAGCTGTATATATATTTTACTTTTGAAAATAACTTTTTATATCAGAAATTGCTTTGTGGTGGGCACACAGAGAAATATACAGATCTTGTAACAGAAATCCACACCTGACACCTATATGATAACCAGTGTCCCCTGAATAGGTTTAATTAAAAAAAGAACTTAATGGAGATATAATTCCCATACAATACATTCACCGGGTTTTTTTTTTAATATATTTTTATTGATTTCAGAGAGGAAGGGAGAGGGAGAGAGAAAGAGCAATGATGAGAGAGAATCATTGATCAGCTGCCTCCTGCACGCCCCCTACTGGGGATTGAGCCCACAACCCAGGCATGTGCTCTTGACTGGAATCCAACCTGGGATCCTTCAGTCTACAGGCCTACACTCTATCCACTGAGCCAAACCAGCTAGGGCACAATTATAATTTTTTAAATTATGGACACATACACACACACACACACACACACACACACATACACACACACACATATATATATATAAGCATTAAAACTTGCTGTCTTAATTACACTCACAATGTGTGTGACCATCACCACTTCTATTTCCAAAGTTTCTTTATCACCTCAAGTAGGAACTCTGTACACCAGTAAACAACTCTCCCTTACCCACCTCCCCCCGCCTCTGGTACCCTCTTATGAATTTGACTTTGTAGGTATTTCCTCTGAGAGGAATCGTACAGTATTTGTCTTTTGGTGTCTGACTTACTTCATTTAGCATAATGTATTTGAGATTCATCCATGGTGTAGCATGTGTCCAAAGGATATACCACCTTTGTTTACCCATTCATCGGTCAATAGAAACTGGGGTTGTTTCCACCTTTTTATTTTTATTTTTTAAATATACTTTATTGATTTTTTTACAGAGAGGAAGGGAGAGAGATAGAAAGTCAGAAACATCGATGAGAGAGAGACATCAATCAGCCGCCTCCTGCACGCCCCACAGTGGAGATGTGCCCACAAGCAAGGTACATGCCCCCGACCGGAATCGAACCTGGGACCTTTCAGTCCACAAGCCGACACTCTATCCACTGAGCCAAACCAGTCTCGGCTGTTTCCACCTTTTAAAACATACATATTTTTTTTATTGATTTCAGAGAGGAAGGGAGGAGTGATGGAAACATCAACAATGGGAGAAAATCATTGATAGGTTGCCTCCTGCACGCCCTTCACTGGGAACTGAACCCAAAACCCTTGTATGTGCCCTTGACCGGAATTGAACCCTGGGACCTGTCAGTCTGCAGGCTGATGCCCTATCCACTGAGCCAAACCAGCTAGGGCTGTTTCCACCTTCTGGTTATTACTGATAACCAGTGACT
Source organism: Lasiurus cinereus (assembly GCA_011751065.1). Lineage (NCBI taxonomy): Eukaryota > Metazoa > Chordata > Mammalia > Chiroptera > Vespertilionidae > Lasiurus > Lasiurus cinereus. Next base: position 126,134 of record JAAGEH010000036.1, on the reverse strand, counting down.
AATGCTGATATGAATGTTTGCCTTACAAACATCTATTCTAGACCCTTTGGGTATTTAAAGAGCACATGGTTTTGTGACCAGTTTTTCCTCACTGATGTATTAAGATCATTTTCTGTATCTGTACATGTAGTTCTTTTTTTTTTTAACCTCACCAGAGGGTATTTTTTCATAGATTTTCAGAGCGAGTGGAAGAGAGAGGGAAAGGCAGAGAGAAATATCAGTCTGAGAGAAACATATTGATTGTTTGCCTCCTGCACTCACCCCGACCATGGCCCATGGCCAGGGAGGAGGCTGCAAGTGAGGCATGTGCCCTTGACTGGAATTGAACCGGGGACCCTTCAGTCCACAGGCTTACGCTCTATCCACTGAGGCAAACTGGCTAGGGCAGCACCTGTATTTCTAAACCAAGATTTTGGAGGCCTGCCATGTGCTCCATGGTGTGGTGGTAACAGTTTAATAACAAGTTCTCTGGTACACAGTGATGCCTTACAGTTTTCCACAGAGGAATATCGTTATAATTTTACAAATAGTTTAAAATTGTACACTAACATGCAGTTTTAAACCATATAATCTCCTTGTCAAAATGTAAACATTACAGCCAAAACTGGTTTGGCTCAGTGGATAGAGCGTCGGCCTGCAGACGCAAGGGTCCCAGGTTTGATTCCGATCAATGGCATGTTCCTTGGTTGCAGGCACATCCCCAGTGGAGGGGAGGGGAGGACGGTGCAAGAGGCAGCTGATGGATGTTTTTCTCTCATAGATGTTTCTAACTATCTCCCTTCCTCTCTATAAAAAGTCAATAAAATATATATTTTTTAAAAATGTAAACATTACAGTGAAGATTAAAGTCTTCGTTGACCTTCCCCCGATCCCAAACCCAGACCTCCCCTCCTCAAATAAGTCTGGGTAGTTATCATGGATTTGGTGAGAACTGGGGCCTTCGTCTGTGCTTTTACACAGTAAGCCGATCTTTACAAAATGCAGGGCGTAAATATGTATAGGCTCCATATTCAATGACTTTCTATGTAGGGATTTTTTAGATTCTCATTTTCTTATGATTTTGCTTATATCAGAGGTGCCTCATGGAATGTTTCGTTACGTTTGTTTCTTTCTGCAGCTTGGTTTTGTCACTCAGCAGTATGGCTACACTTATGCCTTTAATCTTTTCTAATCAGGATGAATTCCCATCAGGGGAACCACTGGGCAAGGGCACGCTGAGGCTGTCCTGAAGCCCAGTCCCAGGGGCCCCAGGGGTGGGGGCCTGGTCATGGGTGGCCAGCAGCTCGTGCGGGCACACCTGTGTGACCGCCTGTGCCAGAAGCTGACCGCATATGCCCAGGGCCTGCGCTGGGGCACCACCTCCCGGGTGGAGAAACTTCCTTGGCTCGGGCCCAGGGCTGCGTCTGGGGTTTCTCCTGGTGGGGGCCCTCCAGAGCTGAGGACTGAGCGCATTCAGTACTGACCAGGTAAGACCCTTCTCCTGCTCCATCATTATCTGATCCATGTAAGCTCTTGCACTTCCCTAGAGCGGCGGCTCTCAACATTCCTAATGCTGCGGCCCTTTAATACGGCTCCGCAAGCTGTGGCGACCCCAACCATAAAATCATTTTTGTTGCTCCTTCATAACTGTAATTTTGCTACTGTTATGAATCGTAATGTAAATATCTGTGCTTTCCGATGGTCTTAGGCGACCCTACTAGCGATTCTCAACACAGATATTTACATTGCGATTCATAACAGTAGCAAAATTACAGTTATGAAGGAGCAACAAAATAATGTTCGGGGTCCCACAACATGAGGAACTGCATTAAAGAGTCGCGGCATTAGGAAGGTTGAGAACCACTGCTCTAGAGGTTCCCCACTCGGTCCAGGGACATCCCTGTCCCCCAGCCTTTGGCAAAGGAGACCGCACAGACTCCACACCTCCTCCCTGGACCCTCCCCAAGCATTCCAGTTCAGTCTACAAGCCCCCACTCTGCTTTTTTGTGGGTCTAAAGTCAGGTACCTTTGGGGAGATGGGAGTGGGGTGCCCTCCTTCCCCTGCTCTTGGGAAGGAGGACCTGGAAGTGGCTGAAGGCCGGAGCCACCCCGCGACTCGGTGTGGGAGCCCAGGCGGCGGCCTGGGCTGGCCCTAAGTACATGCCTTCCCCTCCGGCCAGCACTGGCCGCTGGCTGGCACCTCACTGCTGTGAGCAGTCAGCCAGGACGGGCGGGGCTCTTGAGGCCTGAAACCGGTACATCCTGCCTGGAGAGAGCTGCGTCGTGTGGTTTCTGGGGGGGCTGGGGCTGGATGTGCCCCAAGTTGGCAGCTGAGCTGGCCTGCAGATCCCCTCCAGGGAGCTGGCAAGAGCTCAGAGCCCCGCCTGGAGTTTCGGTCAGCTTGTGGTTTGACTATTTCCACCTTCATTCCAGGCTGCGTGTGGGGAAGCGGGAAGGGACCTGAGCCCTGCTTGTTCCCAGCCCCCCTGAGCCATCCCCGTCCCCCGCTCCCCTTTAGGCTCCAGGTGGCTCTGCCTCTGCACACAGATGGACGGATGAGCAAACGGGTCCAGAAAAGGCAAGTGGCCTGTCGGGGTCACAGAGCCCATCATGCCAGCGCTGAGCCAGCTTCACCCACTTGTTAAGCCAGCCCGGCACCTCTGGCACATCTGCTTAGCTCCCGTGCCCACCACTCCCGCCTGGCACTGGCCCTTGCTCCAGGAGAAAGGCCTTTGGGCAGAGGTAGGTCTGCCTTTTATGGATCCTAAGATCCCAGGTGGCTGGGCAGCGCCCTCTGCTGTCTGTTGCTGGAACTGCAAGAACCCTGTATCTGTACACCTAGCCTTACTGCATGCTGTGGGCGAGACTCCGGGCAGCGCTGTGGCCGGAGACGGATGCAGAGCTCCCAGGACATCTGGGCAGGCGATCAGGAGTCCCTGCTGCATTTCACAGTTGGATAAACAGGCCACTTTATGCCTCAATTTCCCCATCTTTCACTGTAAAGCTCGACCACCCCCCTCCGTGTACGCAGATGGAGCAAAGGAGCAGCATGTGACACTCCCCCCGCCCCCGCCCGCCCCAAAGGCAGAGGCGATGTCTGCTGGCCCTGTTCTCAGCCAGCTCCTGGACTTCTCTTGATCCTTCCCTGGAATCTGCCAATCTCTCCCCTTTCTTCCCACCCCCTCCCTCCTCATCACCCCTCTGCCCCCTGTGACTTCCACTGGCTGCATATCCAGCTGATCCATGGCCGGGATAATCAGATTATCATGGTTCCAGAATAATCTATTCCATATGGCTTGCCAACTCAGTGGCTCCGGGAGCCAGAGGTGTGAGGAGAGGGGGTGATCCCAGTTGGAAGGGGCCCTGGGAGCCTCGGCTGGAGCTGGGAGGCTGCCGGGAAGGAGGGAGGAGGAGGAGGAGCTGGGAGCCTCGTGCTGGGCGCTCTGAGGGCTCGGGCTCCAGGTGGCCTCAGCCCCCTCCAACCTAAGCACATGCTCATGCATCTGCTCTGGACCCATGGGTGGTCGGGGGACAGGCACCCCGGGCCTCTTCCCGCTCTGCACTGGGGAGGCTCCCTGGAGTCTGGGAGACTTTCCTTCACATCCGGCCTGTCTAGGTTCTCCTCAGGGACTCTGGTGCCGAGCCCAGGGTGGGCCTGGACATCTTCCTCTCTTTCCTGTCCACAGGCCCCTCTGGCAGGGCGCAGGCTTCCGGGCGGCACCCGCCCTCTCAGGGCAGCCCCCCTGGAGGAAAGGAGCCATCGAGCCCCCCACACTCAGAGGTGGCGGGGGCAACACCGGCCGTGGCCCCAGACAGAGCCAGATGGACCCCAGCTCTTAGCCATGTGACGGGGACAGCCTCTCGCCACTCGGTCGCCTCCTTCTCCAGGCGAGCCCCCAGCACCTGCATCCCAGCAGGACCGAGCTGTGAGCCAGCCGAGCCGCAGCGCCAGGCCCTGAGCGGCCGTCGTAGCGTGCCGGGTGCTGCACGGAGCGCGCTGTGGAGTGGATTTGTCCTCGCCACATGTTCACAGGAGCAGGAGCTGGGCTCAGAGACGGACAGTGAGTGACACAGGGAGGACATAGGACATGGCAGGAGAGGGGTCCCAGCCCACGTTGTCCACACTCCAGAGGGGTGTCCGAGGCTGTCTGAAGGAGGGGCTTCATAAACAATAAGGCTGGCCCTGACTGGTTTGGCTCAGTGGATAGAGCGTCAGCCTGCGGACTCAAGAGTTCCAGGTTCGATTTTGATCAAAGGCACGTACCTTGGTTGTGGGCACATCCCCAGTAGGAGGTGTGCAGGAGGCGGCTGATCGATGTCCCTCTCATCGATGTTTCTAGTTCTCTAGCCCTCTCCCTTCCTCTCTGTGAAAAATCAATAAAATGTATTTTTAAAAAAGAAAGAAAGAAACAAGAAGGCTGGAGGATCCCTGGCAGAAGGGGACCCCCAAATTAGGAGCTTCCCAGGGGCTGCTGCTGCTGCTAGGCAGGCTGGGGTGCAGCGCTGCTTCCTTCCGCTGGGCTCCGGCTGCAGCCAGACAGGCATGAAGGGCTGCCAGGGCATGTTGCATAGCACCTTTGGTGAGCACTCGCATGTCACGTGTCGGGCTGCCATGTCTGGGCTGCGGGAAGTGAGGGCACTGGGCCGGGAGAGGGGGCAGCGCCCGAGGCCCGGCTTGGCCCGAAGAGACCACTGGTACCTGGCAGGAAGGCGGGGCCCGCGGGGTGCCGCCCTGTCCTGCCCCCACCCCACCGAACTCCACCTCTGCCCAGCGGGGTCCCCGGCCTATTTCCCAGCCTCACACTTTGGCGGGAAGGCAGGCTCGGGCAGGGGAGCAGGAGCCACCGGCTCAGGCACTTGTCAAAACACAGGCCCGAGGTGTGAAGTCCTCACCCCAGTGGGGGGCGTGTGGGCCCTGCCACCGCCCGGAGAACTGGAGAACTCGTTAACTCGGGCAGCTCCCAAATGAACCCACCAGAGAGGCTGGTGATAAGGAGATCAAAGGCGACAGGCATGGGGGAGGGAAGAGGGAGGCTGGCTGGCAGGAGGTGGCAGGGCCAGGCTCCAGCTTGGGGTCCCTCCTCTGCCCCCACTGGGCTCCAGCAGGCCCACTGACCACAGGCTTTGCGCAGTCTGGGCCCAGAGACCCCGGGGCAACAGGAGAAGGAGGGTCTCCCACGTGGCTCTTCAATTTGTTAGCATTTAGGGCTGAAGACCTTGCCTCCCTCCCTCTCTCTCTCTCTCTCTCTCTCTCTCTCTCTCTAAATGTATTTTTATTGATTTTTTACAGAAGTAGCTGTTAGAAACATTGATGAGAGAGAGACATCGATCAGCCGCCTCCTGCATACCCTCTACTGGGGATGTGCCCGCAACCAAGGCTCATGCCCTTGACCAGAATCGAACCCGGGACCCTTCAGTCTGCAGGCCGACGCTCTATCCACTGAGCCAAACTGGCTAGGGCGCCCCTGGGTGTTTTTAACCCTCCCTCGGCGCTGCAACAGAGACCCGCTTGTCACCCAGCACTATGGTGCCCTCTCCTGCTCCAGGTCTCTGGGTGAATGTTAGGCCTTAGACCCAGATCTGAGATTCCTCAGGAGCCGGACCTGTGTTCTCAGGACAGTCTTGTCCAAGTAACGTTCAATTGGTTTTGTACTTAATTAAATACAAATTCTCTTCGGAGCATCATTGCCAAGGAACCAGTGGCGGTCACATCCCTTTGGGGATGGAGGCGTTTTTCATATTCGGAAGCCTAGCCACAGTGCCAGGCCTCGGAGACCCGCCACCTCCTGCCTCTCAGCCTGCACCCGCACCCCACCTCTGCGGTGCACAGCACCCTCTGCCAGGGCCCAACCACGTGTTCCCTCCCATCTAGCGGGGTCAAAGGGGACCCCATCACTAGGCTCCAATACCAGCTTCTTGGCTTGAATCTGGAGGCCCAAGAAGGCATCCATCAGCCCCGGTCCAGGGAGGGCAGACCCTGCTGACGGCTGCAGGCTGAGGGAGGGGCCAGGCTCTCCTAGGGAGAATAGGGGTCCTGCACTGTGCGCCAGGCAGGTTGGCACTGCCCCCCCTGGCTGTGGCTGTGGGCATAAGCATTCTGAGGCAGACTGCCAGGGTGGGTTACAGAGGTGTGAGAGGACATCACTGCATAGAAGACAAAGACAAGGGGAGGGCAGTGGTGGGCTGAGATGCCAGGGGGAAGGTCCAAGCTGCTTTCCTTTCTTTCCTACCCGCTCCCGCTCCGGTCCCCGGAGGCTGGGAGCCATGGAGGAGGCAAAACAGTAGGTCTTCGCTCAGACATGAAGCCAGACATGAGGTGCGGCCCAGTCCAGCTGGAGGGCATCACGCATGAAGTAGCTGTTAGGACAGGTGCTGATGCCGACCGGAGCGGTCAGGCAGGCGATAGAGATAAATCCTCTGTGAGATTTCCTATGTGACAGTCATGTTGTCTGTAAATAGAGATCATCTGTATGCCTTTCATTTTTTTCTTTTAAAAAAAATATTTCTTTATTGATTTCAGAGAGGAAGGGAGAGGGATAGAAACATCAAAGATGGGAGAGAATCATTGATTGGCTACCTCCTACACGCCCCTACTAGGGATCAAGCCACAACCCGGGCATGTGCCCTTGGCCAGAATCGAGCCCAGGACCCTTCATTCAAAGGCCAAGGCTCTAGCCACTGAACCAAACCGGCTGGGGCTCGTTTTTTCTTATTGCACAAGCCAGACTCTCCAGGAAGATGCCGAATAGATGTGGGTAGGAGCAGACATCCTTGCCTTTTTCTCAATATTGGGGGAAAAGCTTTCAATTTCACTATTTAATGTGATGTCAACTGTGTGTTCTTTGTAGATGCCTTTTGTTTTTTTAGATATGTTTTTATTGATTCCAGAGAGGGAGAGATTGAAATAGCAATGGTGAGGATCATGGATGGGCTGCTTCTGGCACAGCGCATCCCACTGGAATGCCCTGACCGGAACCGAACCCAGGATGCTTCAGTCCGCAGGCGCTGGCTCTATCCCCGGAGCAAACGCAGCTGGGGCCGTAGATGCCTTTTAGACGGTTGAGAAAGTTCCCCCCTGTGCCTAGTTTGCTGAGAAGTTTTATCATGAAGGGGTGCTGGATTTTGTCAGATGTCTCTTCTGCGTCATTTCCACGGCAACGCTTGTCACACCTGCCCCAGAGTGACAGGACAGCAGCCAGCGGCCCCGGCCGAGGCTCCGGCAGCCTGACCCGAAGCGCCAGCCTGTGGGAGGCGCCTGGGCCGCCTTCCTCGTGGTGCTCCCCCAACTCACCGCCTAGGGCCGGGCATCCGGGACCACCTGTCTTGGAGGGGCACGGGTTGCTGCTCCCCTCACCGCTAGCGGCGATGGGGCCTCACTCCCAGGCCCTCGCTGAGGCAGACCTGGGGGCAGCAGGCCGGCCCCTAGGATCCCATTATACAAATTGGAAACAAAGGTGCAAGAAAATTCATTTATTTGCATAAGGTCCCCATCAGGTGAAGACAGCCCGAGACCGGGGTTCTGGACTTCAAGGTCTGTGATCCTGCTTCCTTTTTCCTGCTGAGCTGGCCCGACACCCAGGGCTGGGAGCAGGCAGGGGGCCCAGGAGGCAGGGCCGGTGCCCCGCGGTCACTCAGGTGGAGCCAGCCTGGGGCAGCCAAGCGGCCGGCACCTCCGCGCCCCGCTCGGTTCAAAGGTTCAGGCCCCGCCCCCGGCCCTGAGCCGCTTTGAAGCGCCGATGGGGCCTGGAAGGGGCCACTTCACACCTCGGGCCCGGACAGAGCGGTCGCTTCGGGGATAAAAAGGCCGCTGGCCACCGTCCCGGACGCGCCGCTGCTGCCATGGCCCAGCCCCCGTGCCCGCCGCCCTGCGAGCCCTGGCCCGTCCCCGCGGGCTGGGAGGCCGCTCAGCCTCTGCCGCCCTCCGGCCCGGGGCGCTGCCGCTCCCCCGCGTCCTCCCCGAGCTCCTGGGGCAGCGCCCCGGCCGGCAGCCCCGCGCCCCGCCCCCCGCGCCCCGGCGCCCGCCCC
>JAAGEH010000036.1:64611-117730 GCA_011751065.1 Lasiurus cinereus | reverse complement strand
GGCCCCGCGCCGCTCTCCCCGCGCTCCTCCCGGCCCCGCGCCGCCGCCGCCGGAGACCTGACGCCCCTCCCGCGCCTGGAGCGCCCCGGCCTGAGCGGGCGGAGTGAGGCGGCGCCGGCGGCCCCTCTGAGCGCGGCGCTGTCCCCGCCGCCTTCGGGCGCGCTGTCCAGGCCGCTCCCGGCGGAGGGCGCGGGCGGCAGGGGCTCGGCTGCGGGCGGGCCTGCCCCCCGGCCGCCTCCCCGGCCCCGGCCCGCAGCGTGGACGCTTCGAGGCGGGCGGGAGGCCGTGCGGAGGGTGTATTGTTTATTTGTGAATAAACTGCTGGTGTCACTGGCCGCCTTTTTTTGCACATAGAGAGTTGGAAGGGTTTCTTGCAATCTTGGGCCCCCAGAGCACGAAGGCCCAGACCCCTTCGTCCTTGCCCCCAGCACCTCCTGTTCAGACGGTCCGCCTGGAACTGGCCAGCGCTTCATGCGGGAAAGGGGCAGGAGATGGAGCCTGTCCACCTTGTCTTTGAAGCTGGTGGGGCCGGAACACACCAAAGGATCTCCAGGAAATCCATCCCCGCGGCGAATACTGCCGCCTCTTATCCCCAATCACCCTTGGCAGCCCTCCAGCGCTGGCGGGGTTTTGTCAGCTCCATTCATTCTGGGGACTTCGGGGACACCGGCTCCAAGAGGCCATTCCCCATGTCCTGAGCCCTTTATTCCCCTGGCTCTGGAGCAGTGGTTCTCAACCTGGGGGTCGCGACCCCTTTGGGGGTCAAACGACCCTTTCAAGGGATCGCCTAAGACCATCGGAAAATGCAGATATTTACATCACGATGCATAACGGTAGCAAAATTTCATGGTTGGGGTCACCACCACATGAGGAACTGTATGCAAGGGTCTCGGCCTTAGGAAGGTTGAGAACCACTGCCCTAGAGCATCCTGGCCTGGACTCTGATTTTCCCATCTTCCTTCACTCCCACGTGGTTTAGGGACATAAAATAACGGTGAGCCAATCCTGAGTTTATGGAACCTTAACACACACACACACACACACACACACACACACACGCCTGAGACCTAGGTGAGAGGCCAGGCCACCTAACTATCCACATCCACCCACCTGACCTAGAACCAGGCCAGGCTGCCACCCCCTGTCTGCGTTGGCTGGGCTCAGATTAGGGAGTGGTGGGGGGAGGGGAGGCTTCAGGCCAGGAGCCTGGTTTGGGCCCGGGGCTCTGGTGAGCAGCCAGCCCTGGCAGGTGAGGTGGACAAGGGACAAAGCGTCTGTCCACGGGTCCCTCGCCCTCTGTGGATACCTACTTCTCCCCTGCACCTCCTCAACCTTCTTTGAAACACAGGACTTGGTATTTGCCTTTTATAAGATCTTTAATGAGATGTAATTTGCATACCATATAAAGTTCACCCCTTAAAGTATATTCGAATGATTTTCATATATTCAGAGAGTTACACAGCCATCATCACCATATATTTTTATTGATTAGAGAGAGGAAGAGACAGACAGAAACATCAATGATAGAATCATGGATCGGCTGCCTCCTGCACGCCCCCCCCACTGGGAATCAAGCCTGTGCAACCCTGGCATGTGCCCTTGACCGGAATCGAACCCGGGACCCTTCAGTCGGCAGGCTGACGCTCTATCCACTGAGCCATACCAGCTAGATCATGCTATCATCACTAATTTTAGAACATTTCATCACCCCCAGAAGGGAACTCTGAAACCTGTTTAATTTCATTAGCCAGTGCCACCCCCAATAAATTCAATCAAAACAAAATCCTGTTTCCATTAGCAGTCACTCCCCACTGTTCTGCTGCACCCCAGCCCCAGCCCCAGCCCCAGCCCTCTACTCTCCTTTCTGTCTCCAGAGTTGCCTGTTTTGAACATTTCATCTGAATGGGCCATAGGATAGATGACCTTTTCTGTCCGGCTTTTTCCACTTGGCGCGCGGTTTTCAAGGCCCCCGTGTTTTCTGTGTCTCTGTCCTGAGGCTTATTTCGTTGCCTGTTGTAGTCATAGAGCACCCTTTATTTACCTGATGGTGTCCCAGGGTTTGTCTTGCTCCTGCTCAGGCCAGAGGGGCAGTAATTCACAGTGGGGCGGGGGTCACTGCCCTGCATTTCAGGGGCACCCTGCCACGTTTGTCTTCAGAGCGCGGGATCCCAAAGCAGAGGCCCTGCAGTGGGGGTGAGACCCACTTTCCCTCACCTCCACCCCAACATCACGCTCCCCTCCCAGGACCCTCAGAGCTGGGCAGACGGACATTTTCTCCAGGATTCCCCCCATCTCCCCCACCCCCGTTTGGAAATCTATTTGCATGGCAAAGGCCCCGCAGCGCAGGAGCGGGAATTAAAGTTATTAGCAAGTCTTTCACAGATAAGTGGGCTTGTTGGCCGAGGGCCTTTGCTGCCCTCGGAGCTGGGGCCTCCCGCCGTTTATTAGCGCCTGAGTGCGGTGTTCATTAACAGGGCTCTGCTAATTAGACAGAGGCAGGAGATGAGACATCACCTCCCACTGCCTGGCGTCCCCACCCCTTCCTGGGCCAGCCACACCAAACTGGCGGGAGCCCTGATGCCAGTCAGAAAGGCAGGACAGTCACCAGCGCCCAGGAAGGTGAGCCGTGTGGCATGTTCTCATTTCTCAGCTCCTCTGTGAGGTGAGCCCTAGCTGAAGGGCCCCTGAAGGGTGGCAAAGTGCAGTAAGGAAGCCCTAGCCAGGCCCTAGCTGGTTTAGCTCATTGGATGGAGCGTTAGTCTGGGAACTGAAAGGTCCCGGGTTCAATTCTGATCAAGGGCATGTACCTTGGTTGTGGGCACATCCCCATTAGGGGGTGTGCAGGAGGCAGCTGATTGATGCTTCTCTCCAATCGATATTTCTAACTCTCATCCCTTTCCCTTCCTCTCTGTAAAAAATTAATAAAAATATATTTTAAAACAAGAAAAAGAAAAAAAGAAAGCCCTAGCCAGTTTGGCTCAGTGGAGAGAGTGTCGGCCTGCAGACTGAAGGATCCCGGGTTCGATTTTGATCAAGGGCACATGCTGGGGTTGCAGACTCGATCCCCACAGAGGGTGGTCAGGAGGCAGCAATCAGTGATTCTCATCATCGATTTCTCCCTCCCTCTCTCTCCCTTCCTCTCTGAAATCAGTAAAATGTATACATATATATTTAAAAGTGCAGCAGAGAGGAGGCTGGCACTGTGTCCGTACAGATGTTAAGTGGTGGCCTTGGGATGGGCCCCGTGTGACTCCAGAGCCTGTGCTTACTCACAGGTGCGCGGCCTCGGTGACAGCTGGACACCAGCTGGCCGGCGGCTCACCGCACCTCACCTGGGCCTCGGGCAGGGTGCCCTGGTCCGGATGGAGAGAGCGCGCGACAGCAGCCGCACGGGGCACACGCAGCCAGGCTGCTGGCTCTGGTCACCTCATCACAGCGCGTGCGCAGCCTGACAGGTCGGAACTCACCCGATGGAGAATCTCGCCAGGTGCTGTGTGTGGGACATGAATGCCACCACCTAATCTCAAGTCATTTTCGCCTCAGAGCCAGGGGAACGGGTGACGTGTGCTGCTCACAGACCAGGAGGAGGAAGGTTACAGAATTTTTTTTAAAATATATTTTATTGATTTTTTACAGAGAGGAAGAGAGAGAGATAGAAAGTCAGAAACATCGATGAGAGGAGAGACATCGATCAGCCGCCTCCTGCATGTGCAGCCCCACAGTGGAGATGTGCCCGCAAGCAAGGTACATGCCCCGACCGGAATCGAACCTGGGATCTTTCGGTCTGCAAGCCGATGCTCTATCCACTGAGCCAAACCGGACTCGGCAGGTTACGGAATTTTTCACCAAACCAGTACATGGCGTTTGGGGTGGGGAGGAGGATGGGTGCCAGGTGACGAATCCGGTCTTTGGCACAGATCTGGCAGGCAAGTGTGAGTGTGTGTGTGTGTGTGCGCGCACACGTGCACGCACGCGTCTCAGGTGTAAAAGCAAGCTCCGCGTGCACATGGGCAGGAAAAGTGCTTCTGTGTGTGACCCCATGTTTCGCTGGGACAGCTGTGCCGCGTAGATGCTGCTGCTGGATGAACCAGTGTTGCTGGTTTTTAAAATATGGTTTAATGATTTCAGAGAGGAAGGGAGAGGGAGAGAAACATCAGTGATGAGAAAGAATCACCTCCCACATTGGGGTCTGAGCCTACAACCCAGGCATGTGCCCTGACCGAGTGACCTCCTGGCTCATAGGTCGACGCTCAACCACTGCGCCACGCGGGCTGGGTGGGCCAGTGTTTTAAGGAGGGCAGCTGAGCCGAGGACATGCCAGGGGCACACCATGAACCTGGTTGGGTGCAGAGGAAGGGGAGCATCCAGCTAGTCAGCATCATGGGGAGACATCCCACCAACAAGAAGCCAGTGTGTGGCCCAGGGAAGGAGGCGGAGGGGATACCTAAGAAGTTGCTGTCACGCCCTGGCTGGTGTGGTACAGTGGGTGGGCATCATCCCATGCACTGAAAGGTCACTGGTTCAATTCCTCATCAGGGCACAAGTTTCAGATCCGAACCCTGGTCAGGGTGCGTGCAGGAGGCAACCGATGGATGTTTCTCTCATATTGATGTCTCTCTCTTTCTTTCTGTCTCTCTCTCTTCTTTTCCCTCTCCCTCTCTCAAAATCAATAATATATATATATATATATATATATATTAATATATTTTAAATATATTTTATTGATTTTTTACAGAGAGGGAGAGGGATAGAGAGGTAGATACATCGATGACAGAGAAACATCCATCACTGCCTCCTGCACGCCCCCTACTGGGGGTGTGCCCACAACTAAGGTACATGCCTTTGACCGGAATCAAACCTGGGACTCTTCAGTCTGCAGGCTGACACTCTATCCACTGAGCCAAACTGGTTAGGGCAAGAATATACATATACATATACATATACATATACGTATACGTATACGTATACGTATACACATACACATACACATACACATACACATACACATACACATACACATACATATACATTTGCCATCCTGCTTGCTATAGCCGGGTTTGCTTCGTGGATATAGTCAGTCAGGTTCGATTCTCGTCAAGGAAACATGCCCAGGTTTTGGGTTCAATCCCAGTAGGGGGCATGCAGGAGGCAGCCGATCGAGGATTCTCTCTCATCACTGGTGTTTCTATTCCTCCCTTCCTCTCTGAAATCAATATATTTTTAAAAAACAAGCAACCTGCTTGCAGCTGCGGGCAGATTATCATGGAGACTGGGACTCCTGAGCCCCTGCAGTTCCCAAAGGCACCACACGGTGTCCTCAGAGAGGCGGGCGTAGCCCTTGCGCGGGGCACCCTGCGCCCAGTTTTCCGGGAAGGCCAGTTTCTTAGAGAAGAGAAAGGTGCCCCTTTGTCCCTCTCCTGTGCCTCCCGGGCCCTGGGCCAGCAGGCAAGGGGCAGCAGCCTGGCACGGTTCCTGCCTGCCGCCTCGCCTGCCACCTCTGCCTCGCACGCCTGTGTGACCTCAGACCTCTCCAGGGCGGTTGCATGGTTCTGAGGCAGCACCAGTGGGGAGAGGGCCGCAGGGAACCGGCCACCCAGCAGCCACCCAGCAGCTGGGGCGGCGGGGTCTTGCTCATTCAGCACAGTGCTGTCCTGGGCCCGTCGGCCGGGGTCCTCGAAGGCCTGGGCCCGGCTTGGTGGGCCTGGGTGGAGCAAAGGGCTGTACCCCACACCACTCTGCAACTGGGAGCAATATCGCTGTTTATTTGGGTGACAGCTGTCTGCCTGCGGGCTCTGACAATCGGCCTAGTGATTGAAACCCCCAAACAGTCCTGCTCCCCGCCGGCTGTGCGGGGGCCCCAGACCCCAAGTGCAGGCCTCTCGGACCCACCGCCGCCGCCGGTCTCTTCACCTCGGGGCCTCCCTCCCGGGCGCAGCCCCCACCTGCTGCCCACACCTCCCCGGAGCCCGCGGGCCCGTCACTTCCTGAGGTTCTCTCTCTGGAGAAGCAGCGAGTACCTCCGCAGCCGGGTCCAGTGCTCCTGCTCCTTCACCTTGTTCTCCAGCTTCTGAAACCTGGGACAGGCACGAGAAGGGCGAGCTTGGTGCCGCGGCCGGCCGGCCCAGGTCCCCAGGGCGGGCCTTGACCACCCAGAGCCGGTGTCAGGAACACTCCAAAGGCACACGGCTGCTTCGTCTCTGTGCCCAAGGACTCGGCCGGGTGCACAGTGGGCACCTGAAGCTCCTTTTAAAAACATTTGTATTTTCTTATTTATTTCAGAGAGGAAGGGGGGAGAGAGGTAGAAACACAGTGATGAGAGAGAAGCGTTGATCTGCTGCCTCCTGCGCGCCCCACACTGGGGATCGAACCTGCAACCCGAGCACGTGTCCTGACCGGGAATCAAATTGAGACCTCCTGGGTCATAGGTCAATGCTCAACCCCTGAGCCACGCCTTTGGGGGAATGCGGGTGACGTTGCAAAGCGTGAGGTGGAGAGTGACGGGCAGCACAGTGAGCCCAGGAACTGAGGTCGGTGAGCACGGACCCGCGAGGCACACACCGGCATGCAACACGCTGTTTCACAAGCCTCCCTTGAGCACCCGCCAGCGGCAGGCACTGGTGCCAGTGCCGGGCAGGCCAGAGTGGCCACACACAGGCCCCTGTCCCCAGGGAGGGGGTGACCGAGCGAGAGAGCACTGTGGCAGGAGGCACCCGCGACAGAGGAAGGGGCCACCGCCGGGGGCTCTCAGCAGAGGACGAGTGAGAGCAGGGTTTTCAGAAGGTATGGGTGGGCTGGGTTTTGTTCGGTTTGGTTTTGTTTTTTAGTTTTTTAAAATGGATATTGATGTCAGAGAGAAAGGGAGTGGGTGAGAGAAACATCCATGATGAGAGAGAATTATTGATCAGCTGCCTCCAGCACACCTCACACTGGGGATCGAGGCCACAACCTGAGCCTGGGCCCTGACCAGGCATCGAACGTGGGACCCTTCAGTCCACAGGCCCAGGCTCTGTCCCCTGAACAGACCAGCTCGGGCTTTAGTGTCTTGTTTGGTTTTGATAACAAATGAGTGCATGTCCGTGTTCATTTCAAGTGCCCAGACCACCTGCGGGCCCTTGCAAAGCCTCTGACTTCCAGGAGCTTGCCTGGCTGCATGTTTGGGGGACGGGGGGCGGGGGCTGTGTGTCTATAGGTAACTTCCCAGGGAGTCACCCCTTTGTTTCTCAAGGAAGGCAAAGGAAAGTTAGGCTGGGCCCCCCCTTTCCTCCCCAAGGATTGTAACAAAGGGGGTCTGCACACCATCCCTTCCCCTCTTCCTCCGGCCTCAAGGGATATGTCCCCGTGTCCACACAGGGCCTGCCCACTCCCTCACCAAGGGAGCCCTGTGCCCTGGGGGCTCTGGGCTGTTGGGTCACCCAGAAGCCCACTTAAGGCAGAAAGAGGGGGGGGGGTGGAGCCGGGACCGACTTGGCCTGCATTCCGTCTCCCACGGGGATTAAAAGGAGAGGGACAGACTGTTTCTGTCTGCTTCCTGGTGTCCCGAAACTTCTGTGGTCAAATGGTTGGCCCAGTCAGAGATGGCAGACAGGGAGAGGCACCAGCTGGAAACGGTGCCCCTGAGACCCCGCCGGATGGGGCAGAGGCCAGGCCAGGGGCGGGCGGGAGGGGGTTGGCACCCAGGCAGCACCGGCCCCTTTCAGAGCCCCGGGGGGCTTCGTTTCACACTGCTGCTTGCGAAAGCCCCAGCGGGTTTGTAAAAGCAATCTGGACAGACTACGACAGGCCCCACACTCTGCCTCTGTTGCCTCACAAACCCATTACCTTCAAGTTTCACCTAGTTTTAGGGCCAATGGAAACTTCCAGACACCAGCTATAAATAGAAAGAATAAGATGGGGTTAAATAGATGTGCATGGATATGTATGATAAGCAAGAGTAACATGTCAACGACAGACCCAGGTTGTGAGTATGTGGGTGTTCGCGGAAATTGTTTTCAAAGCTGCTGTGTGTTTGAAAATTGTTGTGATAAAATGGGGTGGGAACCCTGACCAGTTTGGCTCAGTGGGTAGAGCGTCAGCCTGTGGACTGAGGAGTCCCAGGTTCGATTCCAGTCAAGGGCATGTGCCTTGGTTGCGGGCACAACCCCAGTAGGGGGCGTGCAGGAGGCAGCTGATTGATGTTTCTCTCTCATTGATGTTTCTAGCTCTCTATCCCTCTCTCTGCCTCTCTGTAATATAATCAATAAAATATATATTTTTAAAAATGGGGTGGGAAAGCCCCAGATATCTAACTCAGAGCAAAGAGAACAGGAAAGCCTTCTTTACATCATAGTATCCCCCCACTTTGTCAGAAAATGGGTGTGACGGGCACCATGATTAGGTCCAAGCAAGGGCTCCTTCCACAGCCACACAGTGCACCCCTCCCAGCTCCTGCTGGGTCCCTGCACCGGGGAGCACTCCCTAAGTTCCCACTGCTCCGATGGCCCCGCTGACCTGGCCCTTTTAATCGGGGAAAGGCCAGCTGCCGCTTGCTTCACTGTCCTCCTTGCCCAAGACCTTTTGGCCACATTCCTCTCCTGATGAATCCCATGTGTCCCTCCAGGAGATACTGAAAGCCACCTATGCCACCAGGCAGTCAGGGGGGGAGGGACTGCGGCGCCCCCTGGTGGTGACGTGTAGAATTTCCCCGGCGTGAGCTTGGGTTAATGCAGAGAGCCATCATCATCAATGGCTTGAATCTACCACTTATTCTGAGCAACCACCCTGTGCCTAGCACTCTGCATGTATATTGTTTAAACGGCTTATTTTATTTATTATTACTTTTTAAATATGATTTTTTTACAGAGAGGAAGGGAGAAGGATAGTTAAAAACATCGATGGGAGAGAAACACTGATCAGCTGCCTCCTGCACACTTCCTACTGGGGATCGAGCTCACAACCCAGGTATGTGGCCTTGCCCAGAATTGAACCCAGGACCCTTCAGTCCACAGGCCAACGCTCTATCCACTGAGCCAAACCAGCCAGGGCGCCCCTGCATGTATAAAGCCTGAAGCTCAGCATCATCGAAACGTCCAGAACACAGCCTAGCACGTCACAGGTGCTCAGGAACCATTTTTTTGTGTGAATGCGGGGACAGAGGCGCTGTGAGGTGGAGGGACTCACCCAGGCCTCACTGTTAGTAAGGGGTGGAGTCAGGTTCAAACTGACCCTTCCTCCAAAAATGTACCGTCGGTCCCCGGCAAGAAATCGCGACAAGCACGCGCAGGCCCCGGCAGTCCGTGTGGGGGTGAGAGAGACACCTGCTTCCCGCGGGCCAGGCCCTCACTGAGCTTTCACGGCGGACAGGAACCGGCAGGACTGGGGGTGGGGCCGGGCGGGCGGAGGCCGGAGGCCTGATGCTGGCACATCAGGTGGTGGTGAAGGAAAGGGGTCTCGGGCCGCGGGCTCTGCGGGTCCTACAGGCCCTGTAGGCTGCTGAGCGTGACCGCGGCCCGGCAGCTCCTTTTACCCGGCGGCCGTGGGCTGGATTGGTCCGCAGGCCCTCATGCCAGCCCCGCTGGCGTCTAATAACCCAGGTACGCCCTCAAAGGTTAAGGAAGCAAAAGGAGCCCAGCCAGCGTGGTGCAGTGGTTGCGCATCGACCTATGAACCAGGAGTTCACGGCTCCATTCCCGCTCAGGGCACAGGCCTGGGTTGCAGGTTCGGCCCCCACTAGAGGGCATGCGGGAGGCAGACAACCAATGATTCTCTCTCATCACTGATGTTTCTCTCTCTCTCCCGCTCCCTTCCTCTCTGAACTCAATAAAAATATATTTGAGAGAGTGAAAGAGAGAGAGCGAGAGCGAGCGCCAAAGGAAAACCTGTCTTAACAGGAAGAACGCACCAACCGGGGGCCGTCCTTCCCCGTCAGCCTGAGCCCATCCTCCTCCTGTACCAATCGGAGCGGGAATCGGAGTGCGACCCCCCTGTTCCCGCCGGGCCGGCCCGGGCAGGGGTGGAGAGACCGGGACCCTACCTCTTCTGGAGAACGCTCTCGCACCTCCTCTCCAGGGGCAACGCCTGGGGGAGGCCCTCGGCGGTCAGGTCCGCTTGGGGAATGAAGCAGCTCTTGGAGACGTTCTCCAGGAGGGAGCAGGAGTCGAAGTGGAAGTAGAAGACAGAGCTCGGGGTGTCACTGTCCCCATCCGGATGGTCTCCTGAGGGGAGACCAGACTGTTTGTGTCCGCATCCCTTTCTCGGTGCTCTGGGGCCCAGGTGGGCCGGTCACCGGGCAGAGCCGGAGGAACGGGGGTCCAGAGAGGCCTGTCTGGTGAGACTCGGGGGCTGGGGGGGGGGAGGGCGGGGACAAAGAGTGGGGAGCAGCCCAGGAGGTCATGGTTTGATTCCCAGTCAGGACACATGCCTGGGTTGCAGGCTCGATCCCCAGCAGGAGGCATGCAGGAGGCAGCCGATGGATGATTTTCTCTCCTCATTGATGCCTCTCTCTCTCTCTCTCTCTCTCTCTCTCTCTCTCTCTCTCTCTCTCTCCCTCTCCCTTCCTCTCTAAAATCAGTAAAATTATATATTTAAAAAGAGTGGGGGAGCAGATTGGATGGGGTTGCCCCAGGCTTCGGGAAGGGACTGGGGAAGTCAGGGAAGCGGTCAGCAGGCCCCGGCGGGGCAGAGCGCCCTCGCGGTCCCCCTTCCCTACCTCGGAGCAGGAAAAACGGGTGGTGCGTGGACACGGCAAACACTGGCTTCCAGGGCACCGCCAGGTGGTAAGGCTTGGGGGGCGCAAAGGCACAGACCACGTGGAGCCGGGCCACGTCCAGCAGGTGCACGGAGCTGTTCCTGGAGAAGGTCAGCACCTGGGGCGGCGGGCGGGCACGGGTTCTCCATGGGGCCCTCGCCCACACGGGGCGCGGGAAGCAGGGCAGGACACGGGACAACAGAGCCGATGTGCTCAGGGCAGCGGCCGTTCCCACGTCCCAGAGCAGCTGCCTGCTGACTGGTCTTCGTCCCCCCTGAGCTGTGAGCGCGGTCCCGGATGGCAAACAGAGAGGAGGAGGTGTGGCAGTCCCTGGAGAGCGCGAGAGGCAGAGGAACCTACCATGCCGGGCAGGGCCGGGACGGGGGCCACGGCGCAGAGAGCCTCCTCCGGGTGCTTGACAGGCCTGCGGGCACCGGGGCGGACACTCACCCTCTCCTCTCCCGGACGCACCCCAAGGAAACTTGTATCTGGGCATCGAGAGGGATGCCGGGGACGCTTCCCAGCCGGGAACGTGCCACACGTTCCTGGGAGCAGAGGACGCGTGAGGACCGTTGTGCGCGGCCGGGCGGTCCCGGGCTCGCTCACGAACAAGGATGCAGAGCAAGTCACGGAACCAAGAGTGAGCGGGAGGGCGCATGGACTGCGGCGCCATTCACCCGCCCCTCCACAGGCCCAGCTAACGAGGCCGGTGCGCCACGCCCAGCGCTGTGGTTAATTCTTAAAGGAAAGCAATGGGATGAATTTAGGAAAAGGATGTGGTGGATTGAAAAAAAAAAATGGCCAGAATGTTTGACACCAACTCCCAGCAAAAGGTGGACGGCCTCGCCCTCCCAGCTGGCGTGGCTCAGTGATGAGTATTGACCTCTCAGCCAGGAGGTCACGGTTCGATTCCCGGTCAGGGCACCTGCCCGAGTTGTGGGCTCGATCCCCATTGGGGGGCGAGCAAGAGGCAGCCAGTGGGTGATTCTTCCTCACATTGATGCTTCTCTCTCCCTCCCTCTCCCTTCCTCTCTGAAATCAATGAAAATATATTTTAAAAAATGAGAGAGAGGGCCCCGGGGGGAAATGGTTACAGGCTATTTCGGCAGAAATTACCCTCTTCTTGGCCATGTGGGAGGGGAAGGGGTTGTCGGTGCCAGCATCCATTTTGTTGGGACCGTGTCGCACCACCCCCCGCCCCCACCCATACGGAAGAGGTGATGGTGAGAGCTCATCGGGAGAGGGGTGACTGGGGCAAGTGGGCTCCGGCCTGGGAGGTGGTGGGGTTTGGCTACCACCCCTGGCCGACCGTTTCCCGCCTTCCCTCCGCGCCACCCACCTCTCCATAAGCATGCTGACGCTGGGGCCCTGGAGCCCCGTGGCCGTCACCAGGTGGAGGGACGTGTCCGTGCACAGCACCACACAGCTCATCTGGGATTTCACCGGGCCCTCGGGGTACACGTTCCGCCCCTCGTGGACTAAGAAGTGTTTCAGGAAGTGAATGCTCTGGCAGGAGCACCCCTCAGGAAGAGCGATGACCCCGAGAGGCAATCCTGGAGAGAGAAGCCAGGCATGCGGGTCGGAAAGTAGACAACAGGCCCAGCCGGCGAGGCTCGGTGGTTGAGCGTCGACCTAGGAACCAGGAGGGCACAGGCCCGGGTTGTGGGCTCGATCCCCAGTGTGGGGTGTGCAGGAGCAGCCGATCTCTGATTCTCTCTGATCATGGATGTCTCTCTCTCTCCCTTCCTCTCTGAAATCAATACAAATACATTTTTAAAAACGGGGACAAAGGGATGCAGCCCGGGTGCGGGACTGCAGCCAGCAAGGACCCGAGGGACATGATGACAAAAATCTAGCAATGAGCGCTCCCGTCAGGGGGCCCTGCTAAGTACCCCTGAGGAGGATTTATCAATATCCAGGAAGACGGAAACAGGGTGTTGGAAGGGACTGGGAAATTGTGACCCTTCTGCCACCACAGCAGCTGCTGGTCTCCAACTGATCGCTGTCCATCCAGGTCTCTCACTTCACCGGCAAGGAGGTGCCTGCCGCCAGGGCGTGGGGAGGGCAGGAAGGAAGACGTGCTTGTTCTGAGAGCATCGGGCAGGGCAGAGGGCTAGGGCAGGTGGTGCCCGTCGGACGGACTTCGGGGAACTGGCACAGGGCCGGGCACAGAGCAGGCTCTCGGATACCACGTGGGGAAGGGGGCGTCTGCACGCTGTGTTCCGTGGTGTCTGCCGAATGTTATCCACGGGGCGTTGGGGAACAGCAGGCATTCAGAGTTCCCAGAGTCTCAGTCCCCAGAGGTAGATCCGGTGCGGGCAGGGGTGGGGCTCACCTTCAGCCAGGTCCCACAGCGTGAGCACCCCGTCCTCGCAGGCCAGCACCAGGTAGGAGCCGCAGTCGCTGAGCTGAGACGCAGCAATGGGCGAGGCGCAGGGCCACACGCCCTCGGGGTCTAGCGGGAGGAGCACCTCAGCGGCTGGCCCCTGCCTTGCCCCGCCCTCCCCTCCACCTGAGGCCGGAGACAGACCGGATTCCACCTCTCCTCGCCAGCGCTGGCTCCTTGCTCAGGATGACAGAACACTCGCCCGCCCGCCCGCCCGCTGATTTAGCTGCAGCTCAGGATCAGAGAGCGCAGGCCCTGTGCGTGGGACGCACTTTCCCGCATCGCTCCTTGGAAATCCCCCGGGGTCTTATGAGGTGGGCCCTGCTAGCTCCCATTTTGCAGGTGAGGAGCTGGGGCACAGGAGGGGCTGATTCCCCAGGTCACCTCGGCAGTCAGCACGGAAGCCCAGGTTAGAAGCCAGGCGCCTTTGTGAATGCTGAAAGGTACTTGGGAAGTTCAACTCTAAAGTGCTACCTAAGTGTCCCGCTCAAGGAAGTACAGTACCACAGGGTGTCTTACTGGTGGACCCGGTCCCCCGTAAATGGTGAAAAAACAACAAAGGTATTTCCTAAGGGCCTGTCAGTGCCAGAGAGCTTTCACACACAAACCGGGTTGTGCTCTTCACGGCCAATGTGAGCAGCAGGCAGTGTAATTAACCAGCTCTGAGTTCCCATGAGAAGTGGGGAGATTGGGGCGTCAGGTGATTGGCCTGAGGCTACACAGTTTGCAGGCACCTGGGCAGGGACTGGCTCTGGCCCTCTGAGGTCAAGGCCACCTTCTTCTGACCTTCCTGCCCAGAGGCCCCTGGGGACCCGTCTGGGCTTCGGCCCTGTGGACCTGTTGTCTTTAAGAAGCGAGACAGGCCCGGCCGGTGTGGCTCAGTGGTTGAGCATTGACCTATGAACCAGGAGGTCATGGTTCCATTACCAGTCAGGGCACATGCCCAGGTTATGGACTCGATCCCCAGTGTGGGGTGTGCAGGAGGCAGCCGATCAATGATTCTCTCTCATCACTGATGTTTCTCTCTCTCCTCCCTTCCTCTCTGAAATCAATAAAAAAAATTTTTTTAAAGAAGCAGGACAGCTCAGAGACAGAGCCTCGGGCCACACCACGCCCAGTGCCCCCACTCTGCCCACCAGCTCTAGTCCCTGAAGCCACACTATGTGCCAGCCATGTGCTCTCAGCTAAGCGGGAGCAGGACATGTTCCCAGGGCCCCGAGCTCGGGCAGCCAAGTACCAACTTTGTCCTTCAGGGTGCGGTTGAGTGAATAGAGGAAGAAATTGTGCCGTCCCGTCCAGTGTACGCCAAGCACGCTGGCCACCCCTGGGAAAGGAGAGGAGGGGGAGTCAGTAAGGAGCCGGGGTGGCCTTCGGTCTGTGTGGATGGCCTCTGCCCAAGAGGAAGTCGGTTTGAAATAAAAAATGGTTTGTTCTGCCAGACTGGCGTGGCTCAGTGGTTGAGCGTCAACCTAGGAACCAGGAGGTCTGGGTTTGATTCCCGGTCAGGGCACAGGCCCAGGTTGCGGGCTCCATCCCCAGTGTGGGGTCTACAGGAGGCAGCCGATCAGTGATTCTCTCTCATCAGTGATGTTTCTCTCTCCCCCCCTCTCCCTTCCTCTCTGAAACCAATAAACATTTTTTTTTAAAGTGGTTTGTTCCCATGGGCAGCACCCACCACAGCGGTGAGCATCCCAGAGAGCAGGGGCTGGGCACGCGGGAGGGCTGCTCCTAGACCGGCTCACCTGCCGGGAGGACTGCCCTCAGCTGCTTCACAGCTTCTAGGTCATTCGTGTCCACCTGGCTGTCAGTGTTGTACTTATATTTCTAAAAATATATTTTTATTGATTTCAGAGAGGGAGAGAGAGAGACATCAATGAAGAGAGAGAATCAGTGATGGGCTGCCTCCAGCACGCCCTCCATGCGGGATGGAGCCTGCAACCGGGCATGTGCCCTGCCCGGGAATGGAACTGAGACCTCCTGGTTCCTAGGTCGATGCTCAGCCACCGAGCCATGCGGGCTGGGCTGGCTGTCAGTTTTTAAATAACATCCTGTGCAAAGTGACTTCATATCCAGAACAGCCTGGCACCCTCCCCTGAGCAGCTCACTCCGGAAGGCAGTGCCAGCCCACTCTCAGGGCCTCTGGGCCACAGCCAGCCAGGAGCAGAGCAGCCACAGCCGGCACCCGCTTCCTCCTGGTCCCCTCCCCCCACGCAGGGTGTGCTGTGGGGACCCCTGTGGGGGGGCTTGCTGAGGCATTGCCCCAAGGTGACTGGCCATGTGCCCAGGACAGCCACTCCTTCATGGTCACTTACCTGGAGGGCTCTTGGCCTCTGTTGGCAACACAGTTAGGCAGCTAGGAAAAAGGAAGTAGAACGTGGCCATACTGGAGAGAGGGAGAGAGGGAAGGAGGGAGAGAGGAAGAGAGGGAGAGAGAGAGACTTGTCAGAGCCATGGCCGACTCCTTGGCAAGGAGCAAGGCTGGTAGTCTCAGTACCAGGACTAGAAATGGGGTCCAGGCCCCGAGGCACCTAGCATTGTGTGTGCAGGTCCTGGTGGGTGCAGACCTTGGGAGTTGGTGAGGGCGGGGGGTGGGGGGCTGCGGGAGCCTCTCCCAGGTGAGAACAGTGCCTCTCTGACCATGGAAGACCCCTTCAGGACGGGCTTGGGCCATGTGCACGAATGCTCGCTCATCGTGGGGGTGAGACCACCAGTGCTGTGCTGCAAAAGTGGCTGGTTTTTGTTTTTGTTTTTGTTTTTATTTTTGACAAAAGCCCAGTTCCTGGTGGATAGGGCCGCGGCTTTCTGCGGTGGGAACAGTCTCAGGCCGGACAGGACCAGCGGTTTAAAGCCGGCCTGCAGGTTCCAGGCAGCACTCCCCTGGACCGCACTCATTCCAGCCCAGGTGCAGCTGGGTGCCATTGGGGCTTAGCACTGGGGCTGTGTCCTGACGGAGTAAATTCAAGGCCCAATGAGGGCAAGATGAGAGTGTTCATGCCTGGCTGGCCGGTCCAGTGGGTGAGCATCCATCTCTGAACCAGGAGGTCACGGTTCAATTCCCAGTCAGAGCACATGCCCGAGTTGTGGGCTCAATCCCCAGTAAGGGGCACACAGGAGGCAGGCGATCAAATGATTCTTTGTCATCCTTGATGTTTTTTATCTCTTTGTTCCTCTCCCTTTCTCTCTGAAATCAATTAAAATATCCTATCTAATAAAAGAGTAATATGCAAATTGGCCATACCTCCGTTACACCCACCAGCCAATCAGGAGTCAGTATGCAAATTAAACCCAACCAAACTGGCTGGGGGTCACAGAGCTGGAGAGAGCAGGAGGCTTGAGTTGCCCCCAATGGTGGAGAAAGCCAAGCTCCACAGCCCTGTTCTGCCTTGGCCTCTGCTACAAAGTTTCAATTATAGAAGACTAGTGACCCAGTGCATGAAATTCATGCATGTTAAAAGGGGATTAATTAGAGAAAATAATTTAATTTTGCTATTCGCCCTTTCTCTATAATAGAAGTGTCAGAGATGAAAGAAAATTAGTAAAATGTATATGAAAACCTTTCTCCTGTCAGAGTTTGGGGCTCACTATGGGACCCAGAGTCAAGTCCCTACCCACCCACATGCACCTCAAAATCGCGTGAGACTCAGACTCAGCTGGCCCTTCCCCATTGGGCTAGATCCAGACCCAGCTAGTCCCATCCTTGTCAAGCCCTGCTGGGCAGGGGCATGGCCTCTGGTCTCCTGACCTGGCACCAGGACGGGGGGTGTTGCCTGAGGTCCCCCAGCCTAGACCAGGGCAGGGGGTGTGCCTTGAGGTCCTCTGTCAAGCCTCATCAGGTGGGGGAATGGCCTGAGATTCCCCCGTCAAGCCTCACTAAGTGGGGGGCACGGCCTGAGGTCCCATGTCAAACCCAGCCAGGCAGGGGGGCGCAGTCTCAGGTCCTCTGGCCTGGTGCTAGCGTGAGAGTCGTGGCCTGAAGTCCCCTGTCAAGCCCCCCCTGGTGGGGGGCACAGCCTGAGGTCCCCTGGCCTGGTGCTGGGGTGGGATGAACAGCCTGAGGTCCCTTAGCCCAGCACCAGGACGGGAAGCTCACCTTGAGGTCCCCTGTCAAGCCCCATGGGGACTGGGGAGGGTGTAGCCTCAGGTCCCTGCTGATTGCTCATTAAGGCTTCTTATGGGAACTTGTCCTCAGCTGTGGGTGCAGCCATCTTTGTGACAGAGTGATGGTCAATTAGTATATTCCCTCTTTATTAGATAGGATAAATAAATCCTAACCAAAATGGATGCAGCCACAGAGTGAGCAGGAGGCTTTGCTCTGTTCCAGGCTACAAAGTTTCAATTATAGAAGATAAATAAACACCAGATACCAGGGCCTTCGCTTGGGTCACTGAGGGACATGGCCGGCCTGTAAACCACTACAGGCCCCTCACTCAGGCCCCCCCACGTCCCCCCAAAAAACCCCACCCTGATCTGGAACACCCTTCAGGACAAATCAGCTGCCCCCTCCTCCATGCACCAAGCCTCTATCCTATCTAATAAAAGAGTAATATGCAAAGTGACTATCACTCCAACTCTCAAGATGACTGCTCCCATGTGGACATAAGATGGCCACCACAAGATGGCCAGCAGAGAAGGACAGTTGGCAGAGACCAGGCCTGTAAGAGAGAGCATTTGGGGATGATCAAGCCTGCAGGGGAGGGCAGTTAGGGGTGACCAGGCCCACAGGGAAGGGCAGTTAGAGGCAAATAGGCTGGCAGGGTAGCAGTTAGGGGGTGATCAGGCTGGCAGGCAGAAGCAGTTAGGGGCAATCAGGAAGGCAGGCAGATGAGCAGTTGGGAGCCAGCAGTCCTAGATTGTGAGAAGGATGCCCGACTTCCCCTTTAGACCCAATCCCATGGATCAGGCCTAAATAGGCAGTCGGACAACCTTCAAGGAGTCCCAGATTGGAGAGGGAGCAAGCTGGGCTAAAGGAAAACCCCGTCCCATACACAAATTTCATACACCGGGCCTCTAGTGTGTGTGTGTGTGTGTGTGTGTGTGTGTGTGTGTTTGTATATATATATATGTTTTTTAAGAAGATGATAGCATTCACTTCCCTGGGAAGCGAGAATGTTCCTGCCAGTTCCAGAAACCAGAGCAGCAGACACTTCAAAGACAGGGGCTCTGCTTTTAACGTCAGAACATGGGGTGGTGGGGACCGCCTGCTGACCGGGTTCAGGAAGTGGTGGCCTTCGCAGTGACTCATTACCACACCACAGTTAGGAAGACCCGCTGGAAACAAGACCGATGTTCCCTGGCCCAGCACTGGAAGTCCTACGCCTAGGATCCTCCGTGTTGTCTAGATAACTAGGACAAAACGCTAAGAGCTGGCCTCACACCTAATGTGGGGTAATGAGCTGCTTGTCATCTCCACAGCTGTCATTCCTTTTTTTCTTTTTACATATATTTTATTTATTTTTTTAAATATGCTTTATTGATTTTTTACAGAGAGGAAGGGAGAGGGATAGAGAGTTAGAAACACTGATGAGAGAGAAACATCGATCAGCTGCCTCCTGCACGCCTCCTACTGGGGATGTGCCCGAAACCAAGGTACATGCCCTTGACCGGAATCGAACCTGGGACCTTTCCGTCTGCAGGCTGATGCTCTATCCACTGAGCCACACTGGTTTCGGCCCTTTTTTTTACAAGTTAAATGATGAGTCTGCCTCAGGTCCATCTGCGATCATGCTCAGTAGCAACCTTCCTCTTAAAGCATTGAATTCATGTGGTATTCTAACTCTGTCACCTGCTGCACTGCTTTCATTTCATCTGCCATTTTTTAAAATGAGTTAATTAATTAATTAATTAATTAATTAATTTTTTACAGAGAGTAAGGGAGAGGGATAGAGAGTTAGAAACATTGATGAGAGAGAAACATCGATCAGCTGCCTCCTGCACACCTCCTACTGGGGATGTGCCCGAAACCAAGGTACATGCCCTTGACCGGAATTGAACCTGGGACCTTTCAGTTCACAGACCGACGCTCTCTCCACTGAGCCAAACCGGTTTCGGTTGTCTATTCCTTTTTGAAATCCATGTTCTCAGTCTTTGTCCTGTTTAAACAATCTCAAAAACATATGACTTCTCACCCAGCCAGCATGGCTCAGTGGTTAAGCATCAACCTATGAACCAGGAGGTCATGGTTTGATTCCCAATCAGGGCACATGCCCGGGTTATGGGTTTGATGGTCAGTAGGGGGCGTGCAGGAGACAGCTGGTCAATGAATGATTCTCATCATTGATGTTTCTATCTCTCTCCTGCTCCCTTCTCTTTGAAATCAATTATATATATTAAAAAAAAAAAAAAGACATGCCTTCTCCAAAGATCTGCTGAAGTTCTCAGATCAGACCAGAACTTTTAGGCCCTGGACTGATTCAGGTTCTTGGGGAGAATCCCTGGGGTCTGGGGCGCAGGGGGAGGCTCACCTGAGTGGCTCCTCCTCCCACTCCCCATCCAGGTACTTCCTGAACATGGCGTTGAAGATGGCGGTTTGCTGCTCCCACTGACTGTCCTTGATGATGTGGTTCTGGCCCGAGCCCAGCCCGTAGCAGCCCTCGATCTTTGCAAACACTTCCAGGGGGCTTTTAAATAGGGTACCTGGGGGAATATTCCAGAAGCGGTCAGATCATCTGGCTCCCGCTTCCTGAGGGTCCCCTCCTTCCTCCACGCTTCCCAGCTCCCTGCAGAATCCTGCCTCCCCAGAAACCCATCTCGCCTGCAGCCAGCCCTCTTCCCAGGCCTCTCTGCTACCCCACGCACTCAGCGGGCACTGGCCACCAGCTCCCCGTCTCCCTCCCACCGCAGGTCCTCTCTCCCATCACAGCATCTCCAGAGGAGGGTCCCCATGTCACCAGACACCAAGGTCACTGTCGCTGCCCGCACAGCTCAGCAGGCCGTCCTGTCTCTTCCTTGCTTAGTTCCCTCCACCTACCTTCCTTTCCCAGGCTTTCTCCTCTTCCTCACTCCCCGTCCCAGCCTTTCATTTCCTTCCGGTCACCTGTCCCTAAATCCGCAGGAACACTGGCCATTCCGTTTCGGGTTCATACCCCAACTTTCAGGGCTCTGCTCTCTGGAACGGGCCCAGGCCCCTCAGGTTGCCGGAGGTCCCGGTCCCGGATGCCTTCCCCAGGCAGCCCCTGCTCCTCGCTGATAAACTCGTGTGGCCTATTCCCTCCGGGGCTGCTCTGACTGGTTTCCTTATACACTGTTTCGCTTCCACATGCAGGACCTACTGCTGACGGTACTGACGAGTGAACGAACGCGCGGTGTAGCAATGAATGAACTCCAGCACTAGCCGGTTTGGCTCAGTGGCTAGAGCGTCGGGCTGTGGACTGAAGGATCCCGGATTCAATTCCGGTCAAGGGCACATGCCTGGGTTCTGGGCTCGATCCCCAGCAGGGGGCGTGCAGGAGACGGCCAGTCAATGATTCTCTCTCATTGATGTTTATGTCTCCCTCTCTCTCCCTTCCTCTCTGAAATCAATAAAAATATATTTTTAAAAAACATGCAAAAAAATAAAAGACATGACAACTCATTTAATATATTTGGATTCTGATTCAAACAAACCAATGTAAAAAAAAAAAAAACCTTAAAAATTTAAAAAAAAAGGAATTCCTACCAGCACTAGGAGAGACCTCTCTCTTTCTTGGTCTCCCATTCTGTTAATTAACTGCATCCCCGTAACATTTATAACATTTGTCTTTAGGTCCCAGAGTTTATCCCTTAAAGAACACTTTCTCTTCAGACTGTACTTGTAATTTAGATTTTGCTGCCAATAAATAGAGAAGGTGGGAAAAGGCAACGAAAGGGAAAAAAAGCAAAATCAGTGGCCAAAGGAGAGCATTAGCGGAATCAGACTGACCTGTAATTTGCTTGGGCGGCTTGATCTTCATTATCTGGACTGGAAGACTCAACTTAATCTCTCCCAGGTAACAGATGCTTACATCCTACAATAAGGAAAAGGCACAGCTAATAAGACCACAAATAAGAAGAAAACACACAGAATAATTCCAAAATGGCAGGCAAAGAGGGAAAAGGAAGAAAATCAGGTAGACTCTGGCTGGTTTGGCTCAGTGGATAAAGCGTTGGCCTGCAGACTCAAAGGTCCCAGGTTTGATTCCAGTCAAGGGCATGTAACTTGGTTGCGGGCACATCCCCAGAAGGGGGTGTGCAGGAGGCGGCTAACTGATGTTTCTCTCTATTCCTCTCCATACCTCTCTGTAAAATATCAATAAAATATGTTTAGAAAAAAAAAGAAAATCAGGTAGGACAATAGCAAAGTGGTATATTTAAACCCAGGCCTGGCCGGCGTGGCTCAGTGGTTGAGCTTTGACTTGTGAACCTGGAGGTCACGGTTCTATTCCCGGTCATGAGGGGTTCCATTCAGGGTTCCATTCCCGGGTTGTGGGCATGATCCACAGAGTGGGGTGTGCAGGAGGCAGCTGATCAATGATTCTCTCTCATCATTGATGTCTCTCTCTCTCCCTCTCCCTTCCCCTCTGAAATCAATACATATACATTTTTTTAAAAATACCTGCATTTCTGTACACTGAGAACAAGCTGTTTATGCCAGAGTCCAGGAAAGTGAGGGGAATTCGAGGCACCAAAGGGTTACATCAGCCCAGGAGAGAAGAGAAGTTGCGGGGGTTGGAGGGGGGGGTGTTGGGGGGTTGGGCGGGCACAGGAGGAAAGGCCCCCAGAGAAATGCCTAGGAGTCCTGGGGGGAGAGGCGATCCCAGACCTGGGAGGGACTGAGAGTCCTGCCCGCAGCCACTCTGCCCGCGAAGTCTGGTTTTAACCAGAGCAAATCGGTTTGGGAGACATGGCCGGGTGCCTGGCCTCCCTTCCAGCCCATCCGCCTCCACCTTCCAAGGAGGGTCATGCGGAAGCAGGGCCCGGGAGGGAGACGGGCAGCGGTTAGAAGCAGGCTCCCTACCATTTGGGGCTGCTTGGCTTTTTTCTTTGGGTTCACAGCCAGCTGGGGGTGCTCCACCTCCTTGGCCCAAGCCTCCTTGGGCAGCTTGTACACGTCCAGCCACGTGTCTCCAGCCCCTGCGTTGGGAAAGCCGGCACTGTTGGTTGCGCAACCGCAGGCAGGCGCCCCATGTCCTCTGAGGACGGCCTGTCTCCTCAGAACCCCGGACACGGAGCCGGGCAGACACCCCCAAACAGCAGGGCCCTCACACCCCAGAGAGCTGGGCTGCTCCCCCAAAGCTGCCACGGCGCCTGCACTGCCCCAGCGGTTTCTTCTGTTGGTTGATTGATTGGTTTCAGAGAGTAAGGGAGAGGGAGAGAGAGAGAAACATCAGTGATGAGAGAGAATCATGGATCGGCCACCTCCTGCACACCCCACACTGGGGATCGAGCCCGCAACTCGGGCATGTGCCTTTGACCGGAATCAAGCCGTGACCGGTCCACAGGCCACTGCTCTAACCACTGAGCCACTGGCTAGAGTGAGCCCTGAGAGTTTCTAACCAGACTCAGCCGGGCCCATCCCCAGGCGTTCCAGCTTGCAAATGGTAAACCCACCGACATTGTGTCTCCGGGTTCCTCTCTGGCGGGGGAGGTGGCTCGCATGGAACCAGGGCTAGGCTGCGAAGGGGCTAGAACTGGGAGCGACGCCTCAAGAGGATCCTTCAGACCAATGTTGGGGCGGATGACAAGCAGGGCGGGGAGTGGGGCTTGGTCTTGCCATAGAAATGTGCTCAGCTTCTGTGCCGAGGACCTGCCGATCTGGGGAGGGGCTGCTTTCTCGTGGGACGGGTTCCTGGCTAAAGGTTTCCTTAGAAAAGTGCTCGTCGCCCTGGCCAGTTTGGCTCAGTGAATCAAGCAAAGGCCTGCGGACTGAAGCGGTCTCGGTTTTGATTCCGGTCAAGAGCACGTACCTCGGTTGCAGGCTCCGTCTCTGATCTTGGTCAGGGTGCATAGGGAGGCAACCAATCAATGTGTCCGTCTCACATCCATGTTTCTCTCTGTCTCTCCTCCCTTCCACTCTCTCTAAAAAAAAGCAATGAAGAGATATCCTCAGGTGAGGATTAACAGGGGGGGAAAAAGAAAGAAAGAAAAAGAAAAAAGGAGATCATCTGGTCACCTTGACTTCAGCGTTCTGGCCCCCAGTCCTAGGAGAAAATAGTGATCTGTTGCTTTAAGCCATCGAGTGTGGCACTGTTTGAGCCGCCCTAGGATCCAAGCCTCCTTTGATGCATAAACCGCTATAAATACACATCTTCCTCAAGCATTTGACATGGGAGGGACGCAGGCAAGAATATCAGTAGAGGCCCAGCCCCACCGGTGTGGCTCAGAGGCTGAGCATCAACCTATGAACCAGGAGGTCACGGTTCGATTCCCATCAAGGCACTTGCCAAGGTTGTGGGCTCCATCCCCAATAGGGGGCGTGCAGGAGGCAGCCAATCCCTTCAGTGTGGTCTGGACTTGGTAACTCGCTTCTAACAGAGTTTGGACAGGGCAGCACAGTGGCTCAGCCGGGCGGCGGGGAGGGAGCCTGGCAGAGGCCCCTTGAGCTAAATGTCAAAGTTAACAGGGCCAGCGGGGAGTCGCGTTGCTGTCACCCACGCCCTGGTACGGTGCAGTGAAAAAAGCCCTTCACCTCTGCGTATCTTCCCCCAAATCCTTAACCCCGGGGAACCACGAGAAACAGTCAAACCATGAAACTGAGGGACATTGCACAAAACATCTGACCAGTGCTCTTCAGAAATGTCAAGGTCACAAAAAACAAGCAAGACCAAGACACTGTCAGCCAGGAGTAGACCAAGGAGACCTGATGCAATGTGGTATCCTGCTTGAACCTCAGAGCAAAAAGATTAGATTAGTGGGAAAACTGGTGAAATGGCGGGGGGGTAGGGGGATATGTAGTTAACAGTATCATACTGTCCAGCCGGCATGGCTCCGTAGTTGAGCATCTACCTATGAACCAGGAGGTCATGGTTCGATTCCATGACCAAGTTGCAGGCTTGATCCCCAGTGTGGGGTGTGCAGGAGGCAACCAATCAATGATTCTCTCTCATCATTGATGTTTCTATCTCTCTCTCCCTCTTCTTTCCTCTCTGAAATTAATAAAAAATATTTTTTAAAAAATAGTATTATAGCCCTAGCTGGTTTGGCTCAGTGGATAGAGCTTCAGCCCACAGACTGAAGGGTCCCAGGTTCAATTCCAGTCAAGGACATCCCTCGAGGTTTCGGCCTCAATCCCTAGTAGGGAGGACGCAGGAGGCAGCCAGTCAATGATTCTCTCTCATTGCTGATGTTTCTATTTCCTTCTCTCTCCCTTCCTCTCTGAAATCAATTAAAAAATATTTTTAAAAAAGGAAAAGGAATTCAATGTTACAACAGAATATTACCTTTCAAAAATAGTATTATACCCATGTTACTGGCTTAAATTTGACAGGTTACTGGGGAAGCTGGTTGAAGGGTAAAGGGGACTCTGCCCTCTCCCTGCAGTTCTGCAAATTCCTCGAGGGGAAAGGTGATTATCTAGAAGAGACTGCACATCTGGACTTCCTTCATGGCCCCGGTCACTCTTGCCTTGTATGAGGAAGGCTGCAAAATCCCCTCCGTGAGAGATGTCTATCCTCACACAGATGGTTTGCTTGCTGGTGTCATCCTGAAACAGAGAGAGAGGCTGCTAGAGCCAGGCCGCCCGCTGACAGAGGGTGCCTGTGGGGGCTGAGCGTGTTCCCACCCGCGTTCACATAAACCCTTCAAAGCTTGGGCACGGAGAGATGCCTTTCTGCGGACATGTGTTTCTATTTCTCTTGGGTCAAAGCCTAGGAATGCGACTGATGAGCGATTGGTTCAACTTTATATCCCAGATATGTTTCCCAGACTATCTGTGGATTTTTTCTTTTCTTTCTTTTTTAAATATATTTTTATTGGGTGTGTCTGGCCCATCTCGCTCCAGTACTGATCGGCTGGACCCCAGCAGCAAGCTAACCTACCGGTCGGAGCATTTTCCCCTGGTGGTCAGTGCACATCATAGCGACTGGTTAACTGGTTGACTGCCTGCCCCCTGATGGTCAGTGTACGTCATAGCGAGCAGTTTAACGGCCTTAGTATGTCATTAGCATATTATGCTTTGATTGGTTGAATGGATGACTGGACACTTAGCATATTAGGCTTTTATTACATAGACTAGAGGCCCAGTGCACAAAATTTATGCACAGAGGGGGCGGGTCCCTCAGCCCGCCTGCATCCTCTCCAATCTGGGACATCCCTCTCACAATCCAAGACTTCTGCCTCCCAACTACTCACCTGCCTGCCTTCTTGATTGTCCCTAACTGTTTCTGCCTGCCAGCCTGATCACCCCCTAACCTCTCCCCTGCCAGCCTGATTGATGCCTAACTGCTCCCCTGCCAGCCTGTTTGACCCTAAGTGCCCTCCCCTGCAGGCCTGGTCCCCCCAAACTGCCCTCCCCTGCAGGCTTGATCATCCCCAAATGTCCTCCCTTGCAGGCCTGGTTCCTCCCAACTGTCCTCCTCTGCTGGCCATCTTGTGGTGGCCATCTTGTGTCCACATGGAGACAGCCATTTTGTGTGTTGGAGAGATGGTCAATCTGCATATTACTCTTTTATTAGATAGGATAGAGGCCTGGTGCATGGGTGGGGGCCAGCAGGTTTGCCTTGAAGGGTGTCCTGGAACAGGGTGGGGTTCCCTTGGGGTGTGGAGCGGCCTGGGCAAGGGACCTGTGGTGGTTTGCAGGCCAGCCACGGCCCCTGGTGACCCAAGCAGAGGCCCTTGTATCTGGGATTTATTTATCTTCTACAATTGAAACTTTGTAGCCTTAAGCAGAGGCCAAGACAGGCCAGGGCAGGTGGAAAGCTTGGCTTCCTCCATTGCCAGGGGCAACCCTAGCCTCCTGCACTCTCCAGCTCTGTGGCTGCTTCCTTTTTTGTTGGGATTTATTTATCATCTATAATTGAAACTTTGTAGCCTTGCGTGGAGGCCTGGATCTGCCAGGGCATGTGGAAAGCTTGGCTTCCTCCATCGCTGGGGAAACCCAAGCCTCCCTTCTGCTCACTCTGTGGCCACAGCCATCTTGGTTGGGGTTAATTTGCATAGTTGCTCCTGATTTGCTGGAGGGTGTGGCTTATGGGTATATCAGAGTGATGGTTAATTTACATATTACTCTTTTATTAAATAGGATTCTTCCTTTGTCCTGGGGCCCATCAGTTACATTTTTTACAAGGTAAACTGCAATTAGAAATCTACCCTGAGCAATATTGTCTTTTTTTGGGATTCATTAAGGTAAAAAATGAAAAAGAGCCAACATTCTGAGAACCTACAGCAACATTTAGGCAGTGTGGGAACAAGGGATGCACCCCTGTCCTCAGGGAGCATACATCCCAGGGAAGAAGCCATCATGTAAAGAAGTAAGGATGAGGGAGGAGAAAATGTGAAGGAAATTCTGTTCTTTATGGTAGTGGCACAGAGGAGGGAGGGTATGTAGAGAAGCAGATGTTTGAGCTGGCCTGGAGGCACGGGAGAAATTTAAGAGGCACGCACAGTGGGTAGGGAGGCAGGGAGAGTCCTCCAAGCACAGGGAACAGCATAGGTCAGGGACAAGAGATGAGGCGGTCCCATTTTAGGGGCTCGTAAGGAGCTATCAGACATGTTGGGCTGGTGCTCAGCCTGGACCAGAGTTCCTTCATGACTCCCTTCTCTCAGCCACGTGGCCAGTACGTCCCAGGTATGCAGCTCCGACCGCTGATGGCCGGGGATCTTTTAATTGACTGTTTTGGAGAAGGCTGTTGGACCAGGGAGGTCTGTTTCTTGCTATTCTAGGACAGCTGTCATTGCCGCCACCTTAAATTTTATTTTATTTTTTGTTAATCCTCACCCAAGGATATTTTTCCCACTGATTTTTAGAGAGAGTGGAAGAGAGGGGGAGAGACACACACAGAGGAACACTGATACGGGAGAGACAAATCGATTGCTTGCCTCTTGCATGTGCCGCCACCAAAGCCAGGGATTGAGCCTGCACCCGAGATGTGTGTCCTTGACTAGAATCAAACCTGTGACCCTTCATTCCACAGGCTGGTGCTCTAACCACTGAGCACCCAGCTAGGCCTTAATAAACTTTTTAAAATTTTATTTATTGTCCGAGACCGGTTTGGCTCAGTGGATAGAGCGTCGGCCTGCAGACTGAAAGGTCCCAGGTTCGATTCCGGTTGGGGGCATGTACCTTGCTTGCAGGCACATCCCCACTGTGGGGCGTGCAGGAGGCGGCTGATCAATGTCTCTCTCTCATTGATGTTTCTAACTTTCTATTCCTCTCCCTTCCTCTCTGTAAAAAAAAATCAATAATATATATATATATATAAAGTAAAATTTTACTTATTGGTTCTTTGAGAGTGAGAGAGAGGAAAGAAGAGCGCAACATTGCTTTTGTCCCGCTTATTATGCATTCTTTGGTTGACCCTTGTATGTGCCCTGATGGGGATCGTACCCTCAACCGTGGCATATCGCCCGACGCTCTAACCCTCTGAGCTACTCACTTCCATCTTAAAAGAGAACTTAATTTGCTACAGTGTGAGGCCCAGTTCTAGGAACTTACCACTTCATTGATGGTTTTGATGAAGAAAAGACCGTCCTTACACAGATAAAACAGTCTGACGACACCTGAAAGGGAAGAAGGGGTAAGTGTGTCAGGCGGACGAGTGAGCCCAAGGAGACCTATAACTTTCTCCGAACTCTCCGAGATTGGCACCAGCAGCTCGTGCATGCTGGGGCCTCCTCCCTCCCTCCGCCTCTGGGCGGGTCTGGCTCTCCCTGCCTTCCTCCACCGGCACCTGCCCACCCCAGACCATCCTCTTCTCCTAGGAGCCCCCATGAGCCCTCTGGCCACACCGCCCCCTCTCCTTGACTCCTGTCCCCTCTGCTAGTCATCATTCCACACCGCCTCACGTGTTACCCACCTGTGTCCTGTGGGTCTGTTTTGTTTTGTTTTGAATATATTTTTATTGATTTCAGAGAGGAAGGGAGAGGGAGAGATAGAAACAGCAATGATGAGAGAGAATCATTAATTAGTTGCCTCATATACACCCCACACTGGGGATCAAGCCTGCAACCGGGGCATGTGCCCTGACCGGGAATCGAACTGTGACCTCCTGGTTCATAGGTTGATATTCAACCACTGAGCCACGCCGGCCAGGCCTGTGGGTGTGTTTGTCCTCTAGCAAGGTCATAGGTTCTTTGAGGGAAAGGTTATATCTCACTCTTGTATGTGCCTCACCTGTCAAGCCCCAACAAGCTCCTCATGATTTTGTTGATTTCATAAGAAATCTGTGTCATTCTAATTATTGTGTAACATAATACAACATCCCCCATAACTTCTCACCTCTTTCTTTCTTACCTTTAATATATTTTATTGACTTTTTTACAGAGAGGAAGGGAGAGGGATAGAGTTAGAAACATTGATGAGCTGCCTCCTGCACACCCCCTACTGGGGATGTGCCTGCAACCAAGGTACATGCCCTTGACCGGAATCGAACCTGGGACCCTTAGTCCGCAGGCCGACACTCTAACTACGGAGCCAAACCAGTTAGGGCTCACCTCTTTCTTAAGGTGCCCCCAGACATGCAGAAACCATCCCTCTACCCTCGCAAAGGCAACCGGCCCAGGGGTGGAGGTCTAAGTGAGCCCTGTACACAGCCCTGGGCTCCTGCTCTCCGACCAGGGACGTGCTAGGGACGAGACAGGCAGCCTCTGCCCTCAGGCCTATCCCACGGAGGGTCGCCCACTGGTGAACCTGACCAGATACAGTGTGATGAGACCAAAGCTGGGCACGTGCAAATGGAACGCACCGGCCCCCTCAGCCCTTTTCCCCAGCAGCGGCTTCAGCATGGAGCCGTGATCTAAGGCTGAACGGGTCCTTTTCTTCCTCCCGCACTGACCTCCCTGTCCCACACACACACGCCATCACTCACCAAGTTTCCCAACACATCTTCTTTTTCTTTTCTTTTTAATCCTCAACCGAGGATAATTTTCCATTGATTCTTAGAGAGAGTGGAAGAGAGAGGGAAAGACAGAGAGAAACATCAATGTGAGAGAAACACATCAGTGCTTGCCTCCTGCGCGAGCCCTGAGCAGGGCCCAGGCCGGGGAGAAGCCTGCCACCGAGGTTCCTGCCCTTGGCCAGAATCAAACCCGGGGGACTTTGCCTTTTCGAGGGTAGAGGATAGAGGGATGGTTTCTGCATATCTGGGGGCAACTCATCAATGTTTCTAACTCTATCCCTCTCCCTTCCTCTCTGTAAAAAAGTCAATAAAATATATTAAAGGAAAGAAAGAAAGAGGGACCCTTCAGTCCACAGGCTGACGCTCTATCCACTGAGCCAAACCGGCCAGGGTTCCTTTTTATTTTTAAAGCTTTTTATTTTGAACTAATAATAGATTTAAAGAAAATGTGCAAAAATAGAACAAAGAATTCTCTGATTCCCTCACCTCACTTCCCCTAGTGTTAGCATCTTATGTAGCCACAGGACAGTTTTCCTCATCACGTGAACAGCCCTGCCCTGGTCCGGGTCAGTATTTCTCCCCTCAGAGGACACGACGGTTCTTTCTCATCTCTCTGCCTCTCGTCCGGCTTCTGCGGACTCCTGCCGTGCGCCCTTCCTAACCTGTCCCTCGGGCCCAGCCATCCTGCAGAGACCGGCCCCCAGGACCCTGCCTACAGCTCTCCATACTGTAGTCCCCACGAGAGCCTGGCTGGTCCTCGGGCTGGGGGAAAGCCGGCCCTGGGTTCTGTGAGCAGCGGGATTGCTGAGTTCCCACGGGGTCTGGACTCCGGGCTCCGGCCTGGTTTGGATCCCGCCAGCACCATTCACTTCTGTATTACCCCAGAAAGTTCTTTAACCTCCGCTCCTCTGAAAAGTATATTACCTCCTGGGGCTGTGCTGAGGGTTAAAGGGCCAGTATGTGAAATGTCTTTACCTCTCTCTCTCTCTAAAAGAACCAATAAATGAAATACATGACTAGGGAGAACTTGCCCACCCCTGGGAAGGAAATGAACAATGGTCTACAGCAGGCATGTCCAACTCGTGGCGCACAACAAATATTTTTGTGGCCCAGCCAACATAACAGTGTGAGTAGTTATTTACAGTACAACTAGAGGCCCAATGCATGAAATCCATGCACAGACAGGATCCCTAGGCCTGGCCAGCGATCAGGGCCCATCTGTGGGCTGACAGCAGGGAGATTGGGGGCCCCTGCTGGCACCTGCCTTAGCTGACCTGGGGCCTGCAGGTTGGGGGCAGCTCCTGCGTGGAGAGTCTTCCCCCTGGTGGCCAGTGGGCATCATAGCGACTGGTTGTTCCACCAGTCATTCTGCCATTTGGTCAATTTGCATATTAGGCTTCTATTATATAGGATTATGAAAGGAAATAAGTCTCCTGTCAGATCTAGAATTTCGACATTCACCATGGGTCAGTTTTGAAAGTAATCACTGCAAACAAGATTTCCTCGGAAGTAGAAAAGATAGTGGCAGAGAGGAGATGCCAAGTGTCAGGAAGAAACATGAATTTTATCATGGCGCCTGTGTTGTTTTTTTTTTAATATATTTTTATTGCTTTCAGAGAGCAAGGGAGAGGGAAAAAGAGAGAGAATCATTGATTGGCTGCCTCCAGCACATCCCCCATTGGGGATCAAGCCCACAATCCAGGCACATGCCCTTGGCTGGAATCAAACCTGGGACCCTGCAGTCCACAGGCTAACGCTCTATCCACTGAGCCAAAACAGCCAGGGCCTGTTTATATATATATATATATATATATATATATATATATATATATATATATATATATACACACACACACACACTTTACTTTTTGAAATAGACCTACCTTTTTATGAAAATTAAAGCTTTTGGTTTTTTTGCAGCCATATAAATTTAAACCTTGTTTATTGGGCCCATGTTAGCCTTTGAGTTTGACATGCTTGCTGCATGTAAGTGAGGCTAAAAGGAAGATGAAGAACAAATACCCATTTCATCCACAGGAGCCATAAGCGTTTCGTTCCCCAAATCTGTGGCCCAGATGGACATGACTTCAACCTTAAATTTCTCGTATACATAGATTTGTCTAGCATCGTGCAGATTATAGATGGAGAAGCCTTTTGCTCCTGCAATAAACACATATTCTTGGGAAACCGCTATGCATCTTGGCCTTTTGCTGAGCTGGGAAAACAAAGAACGAAGAGAAAAAAAAAAAAAGGATGATTTTTCAGCTGTCACTTTCTACAAGCAATGTAAATTGACATTTCAAAGAGGGATGTGGGCCCTTCCTAGATATAATATTACCCCAAACACAGGACTCATTTCCATATTTTGCCCACGTATCAAGAAGTCATAGCCGCTGAAACCGGTTTGGCTCAGTGAATAGAGCATCAGCCTGCAGACCAAAGAGTCCAATTCCGGTCAAGGGCATGTACTTGATTATAGGCTCCTCCCTGGCCCAGGCCCTGGGCAGGGCTAGGGCAGGAGGCAACCAATTGACGTGTTTTTCTCACATGGATGTTTCTCTCAGTCTTTACCTCTCTCTTCCATGCTCCCTAAAAAAATATGGAAAAAATATCCTTGGGTGAGGATTAACAAAAAAAAAGGAAAAGAAAAGAAAGTCATAGCACTGCACTTCTAGGAGAAAACAAGGAAGTGGAGAGTAAATGTTTAGTCACTGCACTAAGCATGGTCACATCCACTGTACCACATTCATCTATAACACTGTGGCCCAATCGGTGTGGCTCAGTGGTTGAGCGTCGACCTAAGACCCAAGAGGTCACAGTTCGATTCCCAGTCAGGGCATATGCCCAGGTATCGGGCTCGATCCCCAGTGTGTGGTGCGTAGGAGGCAGCTGGT
The DNA here is from genome assembly GCA_011751065.1 of Lasiurus cinereus. Classification (NCBI taxonomy): domain Eukaryota; kingdom Metazoa; phylum Chordata; class Mammalia; order Chiroptera; family Vespertilionidae; genus Lasiurus; species Lasiurus cinereus. The sequence goes on along the minus strand of JAAGEH010000036.1, from coordinate 85,720 downwards.
CAAGGATTCTCTCTCATAATTAATGTTTCTATCTCTCCTCCTTCCTTCCTGTCTGAAATCAATAAAATTATATTTTAAAACAAAATAAAAAACACTGTGGAAAGAGCTATCGCTGAGGCGCTGGCAGATTGTTGCCCATCAAGCAAGAGAGTGATGGCTCCATTCAGAAAGATATCAGAGTAACAGCGGCTGAACATAAAAGACCTTCTGTGTCATCCTTCATCAGCCAGAACACCCGTTTCCACAGACCAGGACCAAATCCATTCCAGGCAACACCGGCATGCCTAGACTCTTTAAAAAAATGCAGCTGTCTTATTGAATGAAGGTTCCTGGTAGGAAATCCTTCCCTGGATCAGGTGTTTTCATTTATTATTTACTAGAGGCCCGATGCACGAAATTTTTGCAAAGGGTCGGCCCTCACAGCCCTGGCTTTGTCCAGGAGGTTGTTTGGATAGTTTTCTGCTGTTCAGTCTAATTAGCATATTAGCTCTTTATTATATAGGATATAGAGAGGGTGAGAGAGAGAAAACATCAATGATGAGAAAAAAATCATGGTTCAGTTGCCTCCTGCACGCCCCACACTGGGGATTGAACCCACGACCCGGGCATGTGCCCTGACTGGGAATCAAACTGAGACTTCCTGGTTCATAGGTGGAAGCTCAACCACTGAGCCACATCAGCCCGCCGTGTTTTCATTTACTAACAAGTCAACCAAGAAACAGGGACCCTGGTCAGCTTCTCCGTACCTGGCTTTCGAAAATTGGAGGGTAGACGGTTGGCCGGATCCGGCTGAGCTCCACTTCCCTCAGTGCATCCCTCTCCTCAATAATTTCCCATGCCCGGTCGAACAGCAGGTTCAGTAGCTTGTTGATCATTCGATACGGCTGAGGCAGGGAATCCAGCTCCTGGTTGGGATCCTTGAAGACATAACCCTCTTCATCATCCTTGGACCAGTCCTTCTCCGAAGGGGTTGGCACCTCCAGCTGTCCCTTTTGTGTAAACAAAGGCAGCCTCATCTTCTGGGCGCGGCTTCCATTGGGGGATGACATCACAGAAGGCGGCGCAGGGAACGGCTCTAAAACTGAGGAGCTGATTAAGGAAGGAAATAAAGATATGAGAGAAAATAGGGAAGCTCAGACCTGGCCGATTTAGCTCAATGGATGGAGCATCTGCTTGCAGACCGAAGGGTCCCAGGTTTGATTCCGGTCAAGGGCACATGCCTAGGTGGTGGGCTTGATCCTCAGTAGGGGCCATGCAGGAGACAGGTGATACTCTCTCATCATTGATGTTTCTCTCTGTCCCTTTCTAAAATCAATAAAAATACATTTTCAAATATATATATATATATATGTTTAAAAATAAAATAAATAGTGAAGTTACAGTATATCATCTCTAGCACAGCATAACAGTCTATGGGGACTACTGATTCTAGAGCTGGCATATTTATTATGGGGTGGTTATCACATTGCTAAGATATGCTTCTCATGTTAGTAAGGACGTCAACAGGACAGGCCAGCCAAAGATGAGGTGCGCTAGGGTGGAAACCCAGGAATCCAGAAACCGTGTTGCCTTTCTTCACCTCCTGACAAAGGACAGGCTGTCTTTCTATCCCAGAGAGCTCACCTCTGCTGAGCTATTTACTGGTCCCTCAGTAACCTAATACCAGAGGCCCAGAGCTTAAGTGGTGGACACCTAGCCAGCATATAGCAAATTCTCCTTTTCCTCAAGAATGCCCTGCCCTGGGGTATGAACTTGAATATTTCTGGCTCTCTTCCAGGGACCTGTCTGTGCAAGGAGGAGTAAATTTGTGGGGCCAAGAGGCTATACCACCCCAAAGTCTAGATGCCTCCTTCTGGAGTCTAGATCATGTTCAGGGCACCTATACCCCTGAAATTTACTGCCCAAATGGTTCCCCGCAAGAGTCTCTTCCTGGCTTTTCTCCCCCAGCTGCTACTGTGTGCACCCCTAGACCTGAAAGGTGACCAAGGCATGGCTGATTGAAGGGGTATGGGCAGAACTTGGATGTGGCTTGGAGTATCCACACACAAGGCCCCTCTTGGGGATGTGGGTGAGAGCCAGAAATGGGAAGAGAAGCGGTGGGAAGGGACTGGGGCAAGCTCTCCCCAGAGTACAAGATTCTGGCTGTGTTTGCGAGTATTCCAAAGAGCCCAAGAATTCTGAATGTGAAATGACTTCTAGATCATTATGAAAGTACTAGAGGCCCGGTACACAGATTTGTGCCCCAGTGGAGTCGCTCAGCCTGGCCTGCACCCTCTCACTATCTGGGACCCCTCGGGAGATGTCAGAGAGTTGGTTTTGGACCAATCCCCACAGGTGGGAGAGCCCAATCCTATATGTTGCGCATCTGCCCCCTGATGGTCAGTGCACATCATAGCGACCGGACAACTACTAGTCATTTGGTCATTCAGTCGCTTAGACTTTTATATACACTGAACACATAATAATCTGGCCACACACACACACACACACACACATTAGAGGCCTGGTGCATGAATTCGTGCATGGGTGAGGTCCAGCCAGCCTGGCCAGGAAGAGGGGACATGGGTGGTTGGCTGGCCTGCCTGCTGGTTGAGGGGGCAATTTGCATATTAGCCTTTTATTATATAGAATATACACTGAGTGGCCAGATTATTATGCGTTCAGAGGTCATAATAATCTGGTCACTCAGTGTATATAGATATTTGTCAAGGTAGAAGAGAACAGAACATATTTAACAATGTGTTACTTTGATTTAAAAATTTAAAATATTTAAATGTATGGTATGTGGGTCGGTATTTGTACTGCTACCCCTAGGGCCTGCAAGTGTTAGGGGTAGGTTTGAACAAGGGACTAAAAATTTTAAAAAAATAGGCGGCCTTAACTTGTAATTATAGGGGGGTTGGGCATTTTAAAAAATTCCTGCTGTGGCCCTGGCCAGGTAGCAATTGGTTAGAGAATCATGCGCATACTCCAAGGTCAACCAATAAATGCATATATGGGTGGAACAACAGGTCCATTTTTCTCTCTCCCTCCCTCTCTTTAGTTAAGACAAATCAATCAATCAATCAATCAACCAATCAATCAAAAATTTAAAAACTGCTATGAAATGGATGGGGTTCCATGTCTTCAAGCCCCACAGGAGGACCGTTCATTGGTGCAATTTCATTACACTATTTTTGCCCCCACTTTGTTCCTCGTAACCATTTTAGGATTTCCTCAAGTAGCAGTCTTCATTCAATCATTCTAACAGAAAATTCTCCCACTTGACCCGGCCCTCCGGCTAGAAATACACTCCTCCCATCGGTTTATCTCTGCTCTAACCCTGTGCTAGCGCAGAGCTGGAGCTGGTGTGGCTCCAGGGACACCGAGGCACCGATCTGGGAATGTTCAGCCTTGCAGTCCCCAAGCGGAAGCTCAGGGGAACTCCATTCGCCTCCTACCTGGGGTTCCGGGGGCCCCGGGAATTGCCCGAGTCCAGGAGATTGGCCCCTTGGAGCCCCTCGAGGAAATCCAGGATGCGAAGGGAGCCCAAGGCACTTGGGAAGCGTTTGCACCTGGCCGGCGGCTTGGCGTCGCCTTAGTAACCACAACTTCCGGTCCCGACCGGAAGCCCGGGAAGTCGCGCTTCCCGACGCCCGCCTGCCCGCCCCGCCGGCCGAGGGACTCTGCCCCTCCGGCGTCCGAAGCCGACGTCCCGCGGGGCCGTGGCGCCCTGAGGCCTCGCGGCCGGCGCCATGGAGGCCTTCGCCCGCTTCACCAACCAGACGCGGGGCCGCGACCGGCTCTTCAGGTGAGGCCGGTGCCGGCCGCCCCCGCGCCCTCCGCCGACCCGCACCGGCCGGAGGGCTGGCCGCCGCTCCGGGGGCCCGGCTCCAGCCCGTCCTCCCGCACTCGGCGGGGCCGGGGCCGCGAGCCCGCGCCGCCACGCCGCTCGGCGCGCCCCTGCCGCCGGCCGGGGTCGCGGTTCTCGGCCCCGCGTGCCGCGAGCGCTGGGGTGGACCAGCTCCGGGCGGCGCTGTGGCCGGGCGCCCCGGCCGTGGTGTGGCTTCGCACGGCGCCCGGAGGGTCTGCAGGGCGGGCGCCCCGGCCGTGGTGTGGCTTCGCACGGCGCCCGGAGGGTCTGCAGGGCGGGCGCCCCGGCGTGTGGTCGCCCGCGCACGGGGCTGGCCGCTGGCACCATCGCGGCGCCGGAGCCGGGGGGCGCCCGCCCTCGCAGCGGAGGCGCACGCTGTGCTGCCCGAAGCCTTCGGTGGTTTCCATGCCCGCGAGCTCCTGAAGTTTTTATTCTGTTTACTGTTTATTCTTCATTGATTTCAGAGAGGAAGGGAGAGGGAGAGAGACAGACACGCCAGTGATGACAGGGAATCCGCAGCAGCTGCCTCCACGGCCCCTGCTGGGCCTCGAGCCCACAGCCCAGACCAGGATCCAACCGTGACCTCCAGGTTCACAGGTCCCAGCTCAGCCCCTGAGCCACCCGGGTCGGGCAGCTCCTGGTGCGCTTTTAGGAATTCTGTTGATTCTTGTACATTTATTTTATTTTTATTTATTTTTTTAAAATATATTTTATTGAGTTTTTACAGAGACGAAAAGTAGAGGGATAGAGAGCCAGAAACATCGATGAGAGAGAGACATGGATCAGCCGCCTCCTGCATGCCCCCCACTGGAGATGTGCCCGCAACCAAGGTACATGCCCTTGACCGAATCGAACCTGGGACTTTCAGTCTGCAGACCGACGCTCTATCCACTGAGCCAAACCGGTTTTAGCTGTACATCTATTTTAAAAGAGAGAAAAAAACTGGTTACCGTTGCAGTTTGATTGAACAGCTTTTCCTCTCTTTCGGTGTGAAGTGCTGACAGAAGCAGGCCAGTGAGCATGGCCCCGGTAAGGAGACTTAGGGAAGCGCGCTGTGCATGATGTTGTCCAGACTGGATTACGGCTCCTTGACCCCCATCACAACCCTAAGAGCCGGCTGCTCTAACCATCCCGTTTCTCAGGGAGAGACTGAAGCAGGTTGAATCGACAGAGCTGAGAGATTGAAACTTTCACAGTTGACTTCAGTGCCCACCTCTCTACCGACCACGCCAAACCACCTTCCTCATTAATTGGGGAGATTTAAAGAATGGTTGCATTATGTACAAGCTTCGTGCAGATAGAAGCCTGCAGTCAGCAGACTGAGACTGTCCCCCCTCAGGGTCATCAATGAAGCTGGCTAATGAAATAATTGCTTAGGATATACTTAGCAAGGTCTGAAATCTCTCGTATGCATTTCTCAACCCTCTTGGTCAATTACAGCTTCTAAGAACAAACTGGCATTCATAAAAGAACGCCTTGTTTTGGACGCATTCCTGCTATTTGACCAAATCTGAGAATGTGAACAGCTTGAGCCCTCTAGCCACGAAGTATACTAAGGGGCGTGAGTGTGTGTGAGAGATTATTTCACATTTCATCACTGGAAAGCGTGCTACATTTTGTTTTTATTTTTTAAATATATTTTTTACATATATTTGATTCCAGAGAGGAAAAGAGGAAGAGACATCAATAATGAGAGAACCATTGATAGGCTGCCTGCTGCACACCCCCTACTGGGGATCAAGCCCGAAACCTGGGCAAGTGCCCTGGCCAGTATCAAATCCGGGACCCTTCAGTCCACAGGCTGACACACTATCCACTGAGCCAAACTCACTAGGGCAACGTGTTACATTGTAATTGAGAGTGTAGGGGTTCAGAATGAGTCACCCCAAGATGTTCCTCTGTGATATGTGGATTATTTTGAGTTAAAGGCAACCAAGATCCCCTCAGGCTCAAGAAAAATTTCTGTCCCACACCCTTAATTACCTAGAAGAATTTAAATGAGGAACCTTGCCCCTAATAAGAGTTGTCATCAGAAATAACTTTTTTTTAAAATATATTTTATTGATTTTTTACAGAGAGGAAGGGAGAGAGATAGAAAGTCAGAAATATCGATGAGAGAGAGACATTGATCAGCCGCTCCTGCACGCCCCACAGTGGGGATGTGCCCGCAAGCAAGGTACATGCCCCCGACCGGAATCGAACCTGGGACCTTTCAGTCCGCAGGCCGACGCTCTATCCACTGAGCCAAACCGGTCTCGGCCAGAAATAACTTTTTATGACCTATCTATAGGGCAGAGCAAACTTCTAATTATTGAACATCTGTGCATCTTATTGTCCTTTGAATGAGCTTCCTTCTCTCAAGCCCCAAGGAACCTTAGCTCAGAATGTCAGACACCTCAGTTTCCCTTTCATGTGGGTGGGGTTCCCATGGGAACATATGCAATTAAATTTGATTATTTTCTCTGGTTAATTTGTCTCATAGATTTAATTATCAAACCAGAGGTAGAGTAATATTTATAGCACAAAGGAATTCAAATACAGTTACAGGACAGCAGGGAAACAGCATCTACTTTATAAATAGACTGTCAACTGCATTTAGATGTTCTATTATGGGGCATAAAAGTGCTCATTATTTCTGTTAGGCATGACAATTATTTGTAGGCATGACAATAATCACTTCATTGAACGTTTGGCATTCTTAAACAGGGATCTGACTGTTTTATATACAATACTAATTAGTTTGGAAAGACATATCTAAACTTAGCTATGTATGAGTGTGTATTTGCTCGTCATAAGAGAAAAATCAAACGATGGTCACACTGTGGACTTTTCATTGGCTTCTGGTTTGAGCCACTCCTGCCACATAAGTGCTTGGTTAACTCTGTGGCAAAAGTTCACTTTAGAAACCTGCAGAGTCGTTCTGCACTTGAGAAAATAAAGACTGTGGGTCTTTGCAGACTTAGCACGAGGGAGGTTTCTTGCAGGTTAGCACTGTGCCAGCAAAAGGGCCTCGGAAGGCTGTTCTCTGTGTCATCGCGAGGTCGCCTGCATCACCTTTGAGTTGCATTTCCATCATGTGTCTCACCCTTTGGCCCTGTGCCGTGCCTGTTGCAGAATCCTGCTCTTGGGAGAGCTGCTTGCGTGAGAAATTGTCTTGGAAGCTTTGCCTCTTGCAATTCATGTTCCTCCTTCCCTTACTTCATGAATCCAGTTTTATTTGGTTTGTCAATCCTCCTCCTCATTTCTATTTTTATTTTTCCGTTTCAGAGCCACTCAGTACACATGCATGTTGCTTAGGTATTTGTTAGAGCCTAAAGCTGACAATGAGAAGGTGGTAATGAAGCTCAAGAAACTGGAGTCTAGTGTGAGCACTGGTCGCAAATGTAAGTACCCTGTTTGTTCTCAAGGACCTGTGGGCCCTGGTTTGGATCCTCAGGCTCTGTAATTCACAAAACACTTTCTAGAACATTCCTTTTTAGTCAGGTTTGCTGATGAAGCCAGCCAGTCAGTCTGCCCTCATGGAATGACAGGCCCCACAAGGGGACTGTTCTGCTGCCTCAGACCATTCACAGACACCTGCAGTGCTCCTGGTCAGTGCTGCTCCACATCTTTCCTGTTGGTCACAACCCGTGTGCACACACTGTGTTAGCTCACTTTTACACACACACACACATATATACATAAATACATTTTATTGATTTTTCACAGAGAGGAATAGAGAGTTAGAAACATCGATGAAAGAGAAACATCCATCAACCACCTCCTTCACGCCCCCTACTGGGGATGTGCCTGCAACCAAGGTACATGCCCTTGACCAGAATCGAACCTGGGACCCTTTAGTCCGCAGGCCAATGCTCTATCCACTGAGCCAAACCAGTTAGGGCTCAAACCAGAAGCCAATGAAAAGTCCACAGTGTGACCATCGTTTGATTTTTCTTTTATGACGAGCAAATACACACTCATACATAGCTAAGTTTAGATATGTCTTTCCAAACTAATTAGTATTGTATATAAAACAGTCAGATCCCTGTTTAAGAATGCCAAACGTTCAATGATTTCAGAGACGAAGGGCGAGGGGGAATGGGAGGGGGGAGAGAGAGAGAGAGATCAATGATGAGAGAGAACCTGCCTCCTACACACCCCCTACTGGCAAGGGGGATCGAGCCCACAACCAGGGCATGTGCCCTTGACTGGAATCGAATCCAGAACCCATCAGTCCGCAGGCCAATGCTCTATTCACTGAACCAAACCAGCTAGGGCTGGTTCACTTTTGGTTCTTAGAATCACCACATGTTTGGGCAGTCCCCCACATGAGCTTCTGCCTCCTGGGAGCCCCTTGTATTCTCTGGAAGAACAGAATAGCTGTATCCTGGACTCCCTGCCTCTCCTCTTCTCTTGAGGGATTGCTAGAGGAAATGGACAGAGTCGTTTTATATATTTCAGAGAGGAAGAGAGAGGGAGAGAGAGAAACATCAATGATGAGAGAAAATCTGATTGGCTTGCCTCTTTCCCACCTCTTACTGAGGATCGAGCTCACAACTTGAGCACTTGTCCTTGACCGGAATTGAACCTGGGACCCTCCAGTTCACAGGCTGACGCTCTGTCCACTGAGCCAAACCAGCTAGGGGTGGATACATTTTCTTAGACCAATTGTGGCATGGTTTCACATTAAAGGCAAAAAGTGAAGTCAGGTGTTCACTTGAGTCATAAGGCATAGTGGGAAACCTGTCCTTCCAGTAACAGTCCTGTGCTGACTCCTAAGCAGACGTTGCTACAGCAGGTGAGCAGCGACTTAGAGGAAATGTGGAAATCAGATGTTGTGCAATTACTTGTGAGCACCGACCTCCTGGAGGCATAGTCCCGAGCTTTGTGGGAGAACTGAGAGCACACGTGTAATAATGCTATTAGATTTAGTGCCAGATCCGTTGGTGGAGGACAGGGAAGGCGGTGGGCTGGAGGCGTGGCTAGCAAGAGGAGGAAGGAGAGCGTCTTGGGGGTGGTTTCCTCCAGTGAAGACTCAGATTCTTAAGAGCAAACAGTTGTGTTGGAGGATCAGTGAGAAAACTGGTTTGACAAGAGAAGACTTAACGTTGTCAAGCGGAATGGAAAGGGCAGGGTGAGCTTTTCTGGATGGCTTTGAAGAACAAGATGGACGTCCTCAGGTTTTTAGAATGTTGACGCTCAGAGGCCTTTTGCAGGTCACCTGTCTCTGAAGTCCAGAAAGGACTTGTCCAAGGTCACTCAGTCATTAGTGCAAGAGACGGAATGGAACCCAGGATTATTTGTTGAGTTCTGTGTCCTGCGTTACCGTAGATAAGATTATACTAAATATTCTTCTGAGATTATAAGTTTCCTACTTCCGAGCATTTGCTGAGGCTAAGATACAGTTCCTTCAGGAAAGTACTTCTTTTGTTACCCTCCATAGTGTTTAGGACAGTAATGCATACTAAGTATTTGATGCATAAATAGTTGATTGATAAATCTCTGACTAATGGAATTACAGGCTCAGATAAAGGCATTTCATGCAGTGGTTGATTTAATTCACTAGGAGTCATCTATAACAATATTATTAGTTGTCCTATACACTAAATTCTACCATTTTCACTTCTCTTTTTAATTCTTTTTTTTTAAATATCTTTTTATTAATTTCAGAGAGGAAAGAAGAAGAGATAGAAACATCAATGATGAAAGAGAATCATTGATCAGCTGCCTCCTGCATGCCCCCTACTGGATATCAAGACAGCAACTCAGACATAAGCCCTGAACTGTGACCTCCTGGTTCATAGGTCAACTCAACCACTGAGCCAGTTATTTACTTTGTCTTGACAGTAGGAGCCAAAGGGGGTTGGGCCAGAGAAACGCCAAATTGATAATGGTGTTGTTTTCAAAGCAATCTTTTGTGTGGAAAGTAAATAAAATATAGGGCATCAAGCTCCCCTGAAGGATGCTGCATCTGAAATTCACGTTGCCATAGAGCCTTCCTTGTAAAGAAGTGTAAGCTGGTCACTGGCAGAGGGACAGTGCACTCTCATGCCTGACCTTGAGTGCCAGGTGTTGTAAGGCATGCTGAGCATTCACTGCAATGGAGACAGGGAAGTCAAAGAGCCACTACCTGTCCCTTCCCAGCTTATTTTATCTGTCTGTCTGTCTGTCTATTTATTTATGTTAATCCTCACTCGAGGATATTTTCCCATTGATTTTTAAGGAGAGTAGAAGAGAGGGAAAGACAGAGAGAAACATTGATGTGAGAGAGACACATCGATTGATTGCCTCCTGCATGAACCCCGAACAGGGCCCGGGCCAGGGAGGAGCTTACAACCGAGGTGCATGCCCTTGCCCGGAATCGAACCCAGCCCTTTGGTCCGCAGGCTGACGCTCTGTTCACTGAGCCAGACCGGCCAGGGTGGGATCATGTTAGGAGTCCGAGACCTGCTGTAAAGTTAGTCTTTCTCCTTTCCTGAGCAAGGACAGAGCCTCAGTGACAGCGTGGCTGTGGACCAGGGCTGGCCTCTCCCTGGTGCAGGGCCCTGCCTTCCTGTCACACAGTTTAATAACCCTGTGCTGCCCTGGGTTCTTGCAGGGTTCAGGCTGGGCAATGTGGTACATGCGGTACAGGCCACTCAGCAGAGCATTCACGCCACAGACCTGGTGCCCCGCTTATGCCTGACACTCGCCAACCTGAACCGTGTGGTTTACTTCATCTGTGACACCGTCCTCTGGGTGAGGAGCGTGGGGCTCACCTCCAGTATTAACAAAGAGAAATGGCAAATGTGGGCCACACGCTACTACTACTACTCCCTCCTGCTGAGCCTGGTCAGGGATCTGTATGAAATCTCCCTGCAGATGGGACAGGCCGCACAGGACAAGGCAAAGAGGGACCAGTCGCTCTCTCAGGATCCTCTGGGGTACAGCGTGGAAGATGAGGTAGCAGAATTGCTCCAGTCCTTTCTCCTGCTCTTGTTCCGATCGCTGCGGAAGCATCCTCCCTTGTTCCTGGACACGGTGAAGAACCTCTGCGACATCTTGAATCCTCTGGACCAGTTGGGCATCTATAAATCCAACCCTGGCATCATTGGACTCGGGGGACTCGTGTCCTCGGTAGCTGGTATCATCACTGTGGCCTGGCCTCACCTGAAGCTGAAGATCCACTGAGGCGGCTCCAGGCCGAAGACGTGTGCCCCTTGGAGGGATGGACATTGGCATTGGGCACAGACTATGCTTGGGTCAGTCTGTGCTTAACGACTTGTTCCCATGAGCATTCAGTGGTCTGGTGCGTGAGCAGCGGTCGGGCCAAAGATGGAGGAGGGAGAGCATGAAGATGTACCTGTTGTTTGGAGTGCTGCGATTACTTCTGAATTTCTGAGTATTTTCCCTTCATCTAACAGTCACTGAGCCTCTCTTCTGCATATAGTAGGAGCTCGGAGTTTGCTGAATGAATAAAATGGAAAGAAAACAACTTTTTAAAGGTCCAAACTAATAAGTGAACACTAACACACAGTAATTTGGGGGCTGTGCCGCCTCACCGTTTTTGCGCACCTACAGCAGGTCTGATTCACAGCCCTCAGACCAGCAGGGGCCCCTCATCCACAGAACCCATTCGGGATGGTGGGAGCTGGGCATACAGCCTCAGGAATCGCTTCCCCTGGCATCACTGCACTCCTGTCCTCTCCGGAAGTGGGATCAGAAAGGCATCAGGCACCTCCTAGGCACCAGTTGTGTCCGAGGTAGTGCATTGGCCAAGCACTTAGAACTTGAGGCAAAAAGAACATGGAAGGGCATTGCAGGGCAGCCTGTGACAGAGGAGGACATGGGCTTTAAAGAAAGCCAAGGCCAGAACCTCATTCCTCTGACTGCCAGTCCAGTCACTCAGTCCTGAGTGCAAGAGCCAGAACCGGACCCAGCATTATTCACTGCTTCGCCTCACTGCCATCTGGTGGAGGGGGTGGGAGGCTCGGAATCCGGTGCAAGAAGCCTTTCTGTTCATCAGTGGTTTCTATTTTCTACAAAAATTAAAACTACAGGGTATGTCCCTTCCCCAAAAAATGTATACACACACTTTGAATCATTACAAAGGCAGTGTTTATTAAAATTCATCTTATTTTTAAAGTTGAGATGTTAGTGTGTATTTACATTTGGGGGGGGGGGGAACACCCTGTATATTTAGACTTGTCAGCAAGATTGTTTTATTGAAGACCAGATGACAGTTTGGGCATTTCCACATAAGTTTATGCAATTAAGTTTCACAAATACTCTGAATGTCGGAGGGTTGCAGTTTTCTATGATCAGTCACACTCCGTATGGGTGGGGGGTTAGGAGGTGGAAGGAGCCATAGGCATTCGTAGAGGAGATGTTTCAGTGTTGAGCAGAGGCCACTTAACTTGTGTTCCTACTTCCCATCTTGGGTGTCGGGTTCTTTGTGATCACAGAGCTAAGCTTCCCAAACATGTGATTGAGCTTCTTTAAAAGTAGGCTCAGGTTCTTGGCTCTTCATTTTTAAATCGATCGAGATTCAGGATTGAGAAGAAACCTTTTGGGAATTTTAAAAGACATGAAAGCTGCTAGATCAGGGCACATGTTTAAACAACTCTTGATACTTTGTCCAGATCCTTGACTGTAATAGATTAAATATGTCTAATTAAATTTCTAGACAAAATTGACTCTGTATCTGTGAGTGTTTTGTGGGCATAGAGAAGCATTCAAAGCAAGGCAATCTTGAGACGACCTTCAGCAGAGTGCACAGGGTGGCGTGAGGTCTGGCCTGGGACCCTCGCTGAGGAGGAGGATGAAGAGGGACTTAGATGTAGAACACCTGGGTCACTAGAGGCTCTAGGATGCTCTCTTCCGGCTGCTACCCAGGTGAGGTCTTCTGTCAGCCCCAAAGGTGAGGTTTTGCTTCTGGAGACATGTTACAGTGATTTCGTGGTGGTATTTTTTTTTCCTTTTTCTTTCTTTTTTTAATATATTTTATTGATTTTTTACAGAGAAGAAGGGAGAGGAATAGAGTTAGAAATATCAATCAGCTGCCTCCTACACAATCCCTACTGGTTATGTGCCCACAACGAGGTACATACCCTTGACCAGAATGGAACTTGGGACCCTTGAGTCCACAGGGCAACACTCTATCCACTGAGCCAAACCTGCTAGGGCTTTTTTTTTCCTTTTTCAAATATATATATATATATTTTTTTTTTAATTGATTTCAGAGAGGAAGGGAGAGAGAGAGTGAAAGAAATATCAATGATGAGAGAGAATCATCGATCGGCTGCCTCCTCCATGCCCCTCACTGGGGATCGAGCCCCCAACCCAGACATGTGCCCTGACTGGGAATTGAACCATGACCTCCTAGTTCATAGGTCAATGTTCAACCACTGAGCCTCACCGGCCGGGCTCCTGGTGGTACTTTTGTCCTCACCAAGTTAGAGTAAGTGGTGGAAAATCGGGGAATGTACCTCTTCTAGAATTTGTGAAAAGCTAGAATGTGTGTGCCCTGGTACCTCCCTCCCTGTGCACCTTTTTAACTAACGCTCCCACCTCCGAGCCTCCACATTCATGAGTGATTCAAAAGGCAAGACACTCCTAATAAATGTACAGGCCAGCCTCTTCACAGCTGAACCCGTTGCCTGAGAAATGCATTCAGGGATGAGCGTCTGAGTGCCTTGCCTAGTTCTGGGACCCACTGTGCACATGGCAAGGTCCCTGTGCCGGTGCGGTGGGCATGGAGGGGGGAAGGTAACCGTGTCCTTGAAGCTGCTTCGGGAAAGTGGCCTCTTCCCAAGGGACTCCCCTGGCCCTTTCACCTCGCTCACCTCTCCCCCACATCCTGGCTTCCCGGCAGCTCGGCCAGAGGACCAGCTGCCAGCGGCGCTTCGCCCAGCGCCCTCTCCTCCCTCTGGCCCGAAGCCACTTCAAGGGCTGGAGCTGCCCTTTGGCCGGCTTGCTCTGCAGACACAGCCCCTGGTTAAGCTGAACCCGCCCCAGGGCAGAGGGCATGCCTTAGACACTGCCCCTCCCCCCACTGCATGTCGTTCTCGAAGCCTGGCTTACACCCATAAGGAGTGAACTATCCAATAGGACTCCGGGCTGGACTCTCCCTTCCCTGACCTCCCAGTTCCTTCTCTGTTGTCGCTCAGGTGTAGGACTGGATTATGGACCTATCCCGGAGCTCAGTCTTTTCCCATCCTCTGCCCCTCTTTTTTTTCTTTTTCTTTTTTTTTTTTAAATGTTTTTATTGACTTCAGAGAGGAAGGTAGAGGGAGGGAGAGACAGAAGCATCAATGATGAGAGAGAATCATCGATTGGCTGCCTCCTGCTTGCCCCTCACTGGGGAGGGAACCCAGCCATGTGCCCTGACAAGGAAACAAACCTGTGACCTCCTGGTTCATAGGTTGATGCTCACTGAGCAACACAGGCCAGGCCCCATCTTCGCCTCCTTCTCCCCTGCCCATAGCACGCAACCTAGAGAACAGATCCAGTTCCGCCAACAGCAGGGAAGTCAGCGCTGTTCTGCACCTGTCCATTTTCAGTAAGGGGCCTCCTCAACCCGAACACCGTGGCTCGCACCAGAGCCCTCCATCATTTGCAGCCAGGAACTGGACCTTGGGCTCAGCCTGACCCAGGGCTAAGGCAGGGTACAAGGCCACAGTTCTTGGTTGCTGACCAGTGACAGAATCATGGGTGAATCCAGGTGGCTCTCTATTAGCATGTTCTGGTGGCATCTTAGAGCAGGTGCAGCTGATCAATGTTTCTAACTCTCTATCCCTCTCCCTTCCTCTAAAAAATCAAAGTATATTTTATTTTTTTAAAGGGGAGAAGGGATTTGACCACATTATTTTTTTCTTTTTTTTTAAGTATATTTTATTGATTTTTTACAGAGAGGAAGGGAAAGAGAGGGACAAGAGAGTTAGAAACATCGATGAGAGAGAAACATCGATCAGCTGCCTCTTGCACACCCCCTCCTGGGGATATGCCCGCAACCAAGGTACATGCCCTTGACCGGAATTGAACCCGGGACCTTTCAGTCTGCAGACCAACACTCCATCCACTGAGCCAAACCGGTTTTGGCCAATAAAGTATATTTAAAAAAAAGAAATTTCCTTGAAATGTAGGAATGGACAGAGGTTGAAGCTGCTCCTCTAAAGGCCGGACTGTCAGGGAGTCCACCCCAGCTGGGGTTCCCTTCCTCACTGGTTTGGTTCAGTGGATAGAGTGTCGGCCTGCAGACTGAAGGGTTCCAGGTTCAATTCCAGTCAAGGGTTCACGCCCAGGTTGTGGGCTCGATCCCCAGTGGGGGATGTGCAGGAGGCAGCCCATCCATGATTCTCATCATTGTTGTTTCTCTCTCTCTCATCCTCTCCTTTCTGCTCTGAAATCAATACGAATTTTTAAAGACATTCCTTCTGATAGTAAAAATAAGGGGTTGGAAAACGAGTTGAAAACAGCCCTGCAGGACCCTCCGTGGAAGGGGAGCGAAAGGTTATAGAACTTCAGAGCTCCCACGTTTAATGACACGTATCCCCACACTTTCCCTCTGGAAAAACCGGATTTTGAGAACTGGGGGCCAGAAACCCGTTACAGAACTGTTGGAAAGCTCTGGAATAATGCCTGCTCTAAGCCTGGGTCCCCTTCAGCTCCACCATCTACCTCCCTCCTAGTTGGCTACATCTTACAGAAGTTAGGGTATGCCCTCGGGACCCTGGGTCAAGTAACCATGGCAACGGACTGACTAAGCTTTCTAGTCTGTGCCCTCCTCTAGCTGGGAGGTGTCAGTGGCATTGCCCAAGACTCCTCGGAGCGACTGGGGTTGTTTCTGTCGGAAGAAGAGACACTGCAGCCTGGGCTCTGGGACAGAGGAGGCGTCCGCTGGAGTGAGTGGGGGTCCCGGACACCTGCCTTCCCTGGTTGGTCTCTGAGAGTCAAAGGAAAGAAGTAGAGGGTCGGGGTCTCCGGGGGATTTGCCAGGTGAATGACCAAGAGTGTCGATTCGATAGTCTGGGGCGGCTAGCTTTTCCAGGATGCAGTTGAAAATAGCTGGTTTTAAGTGTGACTACTTTCTCACCTGGTTGAGTAGAGAGGGGAGGACTGGCAGATATGCCTTCATAAAGAGAATGAGTCTAAAACTTTTCCTTTGTTAAGAAATATGTTTTTATTAATTTTAGAGGGAGAGAGAGAAACATTGATCAGCTGCTTACTGCACACCCCTAATGGGGATCAAGCCCTCAACCTGGGCATGTGCCCTGACCAGGAATCGAACCAGCAACCTTTGGATGTATGGGATGATGCCCAACCAACCAGGTCACTCGATCAGGGCAGAATCTCTTAACTCTTAAAGTGAACTTCATTTTTTTATTTTTTATTCTGTCTCCTTATAAGAAACACCAATCTTTTTATTTATTTATATATATATTTATTTATTTATTTTAGAGAGGAAGGGGGAGAGAGAGAGATAGAAACATCAATGATGAGAGAGAATCATTGATTGGCTGCCTCCTGCAAGCCCATTCCTGGGGATCGAGCCTGCAACCCAGGCATGTACCTTGACTGGGAATCAAACCCGGACCTGAGCCACCAGAGCAGAAACACCAGTCTTGACAAGCAGGCTGTAGGCACCTCATTCCGGTGGGACACTTAGGAGTAGCTGCTTGTCTGTGTCATCCGCCCTCCAGCCTAGGGCCCCCTGTTCAGGGCACCCCAGCTCCCAGGCAGCCTGAGCCCAGCTGGAGGCCCGAGAGGGAGGGACTGACCCTGTGTGTCCGCGGCTGAGGGTTTGCTGATGCACCGGGCCTTCTGCTTTGCAGCGTGAGGAGCTACGATGGCCGTGAACAAGAGCCCCACCTTGATGGACGGAGACTGCCCTGTAAGTAGCCTGGGTGCATGCCGTGGGGTGGACCCCCAGCCGAGGAAGGAGCTGCGAGGGGAGGGGAGGGGGCCGTGGAGCAAGGTGTGTCTAGAGCATGCTCCCAACCTTTCAGACCTCACAGACCACCATGGCCCGCGGACACTGACGTTCACTGACCATGGGGTCTTAGTTATTCCCGCCCTCGCTTCATCCTGCAGAGGACTGTTAGTGGGTGGGGGGTCGGGGAGAGAGGTGTGGGAGGTGCTCATTCAAAACAAAGGGCTTTGGAGAAAAAGGACAGAAATGCCAGCTGGGAGGGAGAGAAGAAGGGACCTGCTGTATTCTTTCTTTCTTTTGTAAATATTTTAATTGATTTCAGAGAGGAAGGGAGAGGGCGAGAGACAAAGAAACATCAGTGATGAGAATCATTGATCGGCTGCCTCCTGCATGCTTCCTACTGGGGATGGAGCCCGCAACCCCGGCATGTGCCCTTGGACGGGAATCGAACTGTGACCTCCTGGTTCATAGGTTGATGCTCAACCACTGAGCTACACCGGCCAGACAGAACTACTGTATTCTACACCCCGGCACGGAGCCCCCTGCTTTGCCCACCCAGGTGGAGGTCCCTGCAGTAGGGGGTGCTGCGCGCTGTGACCAGGCATTGTTCCCGCCTCAGTCTGTGGCCTTGGAGTCCCGCAGCCACACAGGGCACAGGGGAGGGGCGCGTGCCCAGGGCTGTGTCCAGCTGGTCTCCATGTGGTTTGGGACGGTTTGACATGCCTGGATGTACCTGGTACCTCCTGGCCAAGCCTCTCTGATTTACACACAGTTCAAATAGTGAAACTGCCCACCTGGTGTGGCTCAGTGATTGAGTGCCGACCTTTAACCTCAGGGGGCAGGGTGGGTCACGGATTGATTCCCAGTCAGGGCACATGCCCGGGTTGCAGGCTCGATCCCCAGTGCAAGGCGTGCAGGAGGCTGCCAATCAATGATGGATGGTTCTCATCATTGATGTCTCTCTCTCTCTCCCTCCCTCTCCCTTCCTCTCTCAAATCAATAAAAACATATTTTTAAAAAAATATTGAGCCAAAACTGGTTTGGCTTAGTGGATAGAGCATCAGCCTGTGGATTGGAAAGTCCCAGGTTTGTTTCCGGTCAAGGGCACGTCCCCAGAAGGAGGTGTGCAGGAGGCAGCTGATCGATGTTTCTCTCTCATCAATGTTTCTAACTCTCTATCCCTCTCCCTTCCTCTCTGTAAAAAATCAATAACATATATTTTTTTAAAAAGTATCGAAACAAAAAGATGATGAAGCCACACAAAACTCACCTTGTCCCAAGTTAGCTTGAATTACCCTTTGCTCGGGGAACCGCCGTGTTCAGTTTTGTGTTGATCATAGAGCACACTGAGGTCAAGCTGGTCAGGTGCACACTGCAGCCATCCTAATGTGGGGGTGGGTGGTATTCCACCCCCTTCCCCCGGACTCTCTCTTCCTTGGCTTTGCCTCAGAGAACCCCTGAGGACTCTGTCCACAGCATTAAAGAAGACGTTCGCTGTTCACAGTAATAATCTTTTTCTGGTTCAGATTTCAAACTCATCTGCAAGACAGGAGGCTCACCTACTGTAGCTGGGTCTAGTGGACCCACACACCTCCTTGGCGGGTCTCTAGCTCAGCTCCTACTCGCCCATAAGGCTGGGTGCTCGGCTCCCCCTCAAACCATGTACCAGTGGCAAATTCAAAGCGAGTCAGAGCTGGGGACTTCTTTTCTTTTTAAATATATTTTTATTGATTTCAGGGAGGAAAGGAGAGGGAGAAAGAGAAACATCAGTGGTGAGAGAGAATCATGGATCAGCTGCCTCCTGCGCGCCCCACACTGGGGATGTGCCTGATGGGAATCAAACCAGCGACCTCTTAGTTCCCGGGCCGACGCTCCACCGCTGACCCCCGCCGGCAGGGCTCCCCCGGCATGTTCAACTCTCCAAGCCGGGCGATACAGTCGGGAACTGGGACGGAAACTGTTTGAAGGGCCCAGCCCACACTGGGGATCGAGCCTGTAATCTGAGCATGTGCCCGTGACTGGAATCAAACCCAGGACCCTTCAGTCTGCTCTCTCCACTGAGCCAAACCAGCTAGGGTGAGAAAGCCTGTAAAATAAAAGGCCAATGTGCAAACCGACCAAACAGCGGAATGACCAGTTGCAGTGACGCTCACCAGTGGGAGATGCGCAACATAGGAGCTGCCTCAGTGCGCACCTCAGCCAAAGGCCCGGAGCCGGCTCATGGCTGGGGAGCGCAACGGCGGGGCGGGAGCCCCTCCCGCCTCCGTGGCAGTGCTAAGGCCCTCCGACATCCCCAAGGGCTCCCGCACTGCGAGAGGGTGCAGCGGGCTGAGGGACCCCCTGACCCTGAGTGCACGACTTTCGTGCACCAGGCCTCTAGTGTTTAGGTAAAGCCCCCAAGCAGAGAGGGACAGAAGCTGTGCGGTGACGGTGTCAGTGGGTGGGCTGCAGCCTGGGGGCGCCATGCCCCGGGAGCCCTGCAGAGCTGGGCTGTGGACCGTTTCCGGGGGGGTGGTGCAGAGACCACTGAGACCTGGCTTCCTGCGAGGTCGCTGGACCCAGGCTGGCCTCACCAGTGGGCTCTGTGGCCCTGGGGCCGCCTTAGGGGTGCGGGGGCAGGAGGGGAGGGAGGGTGACCCCACGCCTTTGCCTGCCTTCCTCCCACGCCAGGAGCAGGAGAACGTGCTGCAGCGGGTGCTGCAGCTGCCCGTGGTGAGCGGCACCTGTGAGTGCGTCCAGAAGACCTACGCCAGCACCAAGGAGGCGCACCCGCTGGTGGCCTCCGTGTGCAGCGCCTACGAGAAGGGCGTGCAGGGCGCCAGCAGCCTGGCCGCCTGGAGCATGGAGCCCGTGGTCCGCAGGCTGTCCACCCAGTGTGAGTCCTCGTGGCGCGTGGGCCGCCCGCCGCCTCACGCATGCCCCCTGCCTGCCTGCCAGTCTGTGTGTCCAGCCGTGCGTCTGTCTGACCGTCTCACAGCTTGCTGCTCTGTCTGCTTATCTGTGTGTCTGACTCTGCTCAGCCTTCTCCTCTGAGGATATGGATGACAGAGCTATGGGGATGTAGAGCTGGAGATAGAGATTGCCCTTCTTGTCCACAGACGCCCAGCGGGCATTTTCCTAGGATAACAGTGATGGGCCAAACAGTTGGCAGGAGGCGTGGGCAGAGCTGTGGGCGGTGGTGGGTCAGACCAGACACCCACTTCAGCTCCAGATGCAGCCACAGGAGCTAGCAGAGCCCGGCACAGAGGCAGGGGCCGTGGGCACCAGGCTGGCCTGACAGGTGGTACCAGCTTGTGACACGAGGGGGCAGCAGAGAGCTGCCAGCTAGGGTCCTGGAGGGGCAGTGCACCCCACCCTGTGCCTTCCCAGACCTGCCCCTGATCAGTACCCTACCCCCATAGAAACCTGCCTCCCAGGCCCAGCTCTGGGCGGAGGGTGGCGGAGGAGGGGGAATGAGGGAAACCCCAGCAATACCAGGAAGCCTAGAACTTTCCACCATCTGATTAGAGAATCCCGGAGTCTGAGGAGTCTGCACAGCAAGCAGGAGAGCACAGGGGTGAGGAGGACTCAGGCCGGCCGCCTCCCCCTACACACTCCTCAGAGAATCCCTTGGTCTCATTTTGCCCAGTCAGAAGGCGGTCACATCATCTGGGCTCTCTACTAAAAGTTTTGTAAATAAAAATAAGACACCTGGCAGAAGAGCATATGAAAGGGTACATATAAAACCCATCTTCAGCCCTGGCTGGTGTGGTGCAGTGGATAGAGCACCAGCCTGCAGACCGAAGGGTCCTGGGTTCGATTCCGGTCAAGGCACGGACCTCGGTTGCAGGCTTCTCCACCACCCAGGCCCTCGTCAGGGCAGATGAAGGAGGCAACCAATCCATGCATTTCTCTCACATCGATGTTTCTCTGTCTTTTCCTCTCTCCCACTCTCTCTAAAAGAGCAATGGAAAAATGTCCTTGGGTGAGGATTAACAAAACAAACAAAACAGCAACAACAAACCATCTCCCTGATCGGCCTGCAGAGCTGGTCCGCTGGCCCGTGTCTCCCGGAAGCCTGTGCCTCCTCGGGCTCTTGTCCGCCCAGGGGCGCCGCTCCTCTGTGCACTGCTGACCGTCGCACTCCTAGACGGTCACAGGAAGGGTGTGGACAGTCGGGGCCTGGATGGGCTGTGACTGGGACTCTGTCACCTCTGGTAGCTCCAGGCCTGGCTCCACCAAAGCCCCCAGACCCTGCTGTCCCCTCTCCCACCTCTGCTCCAGCCGGTCTTAGCTGCTGATTCAGTTTCCCTCGCTTTCTTCCCGCCACCCTGCAGGCGGCACCGTCAACCCACACTGATGGGGAGGGGCCAGACAGACCCTTA
>JAAGEH010000036.1:45761-64601 GCA_011751065.1 Lasiurus cinereus | reverse complement strand
GGGGAGGGGCCAGACAGACCCTTAGCCCACACTGACGGGGAGGGGCCGGGCAGACCCTTACCCCACACTGACGCGGAGGGGCTGGGCCAGGAGCCACTCCCTGCAGATGCGGAGTGCAGGCCTGCCTGACTCCGGTGCCCCACGGAGGGCAGGAGCCAGCGGGTCTCCAGGGTCACGGCCGATGGGAGGCCCTCGGGCTCCGTGATGCTCCGGAGAAGCAGG
Organism: Lasiurus cinereus; assembly: GCA_011751065.1. NCBI lineage: Eukaryota > Metazoa > Chordata > Mammalia > Chiroptera > Vespertilionidae > Lasiurus > Lasiurus cinereus. Next base: position 64,379 of record JAAGEH010000036.1, on the reverse strand, counting down.
GACAGGGTCTGAGGGCTGCAGGCACCTTGCTTGGCACAGAGGCCACTGCAAGGTTGTCCCCGTGCCGGGAGGGCGCACCCCACCTCGCTCTTTGCTTCCAGTCACAGCTGCCAATGAGCTGGCCTGCCGAGGCCTGGACCACCTGGAGGAAAAGATCCCCGCCCTCCAGTACCCACCTGAAAAGGTGAGTCCTCTCTCTTCTCTCAGGGGAGGGGCCAGGCCCTGGATACCGGGACCAGGAGTCATCCATTTCTGTGGCCAGCGCCTTCTCAGGCTGGTGGCGGCTGCCTGCCCCTCAGGCCACGCAGTGTGCTCTTTCCTGTCCCCGTGGAGCAAAGGAAGGCAGGCTTTCTGGCAGCACAGGTACAGGGTGCGTCCCTGATCCTGACAACCCGCATCCTCCCACAACCCCCCAGGGCCACCGACGATCCTGGTCACACCCATTGACCCAGGATGGCAGGCCATGTCCTCCAGATCAATGGTCGCCAACCCATGGTCTGAGGCCTGAAAGGTTGGAGCCCAGGCTGAGGAGGCGCCTCCCCCGGTACACAGTTGCTGGGCATTTGTATGGTAATGCCATGTCAGGTGCTTCGGGGAGTAAGTCTCTGACTTGGCCCATTTCACTGACCAACCGTCCACCCTTCCCACAGACAGTTACTGACCCCCTCTGCACCCCCAGCAGGCCCCCCCACCCTGCCCTGTCTGCCCTCCCCCCACCCCCACCCTCCTGTCAGTCCTGGGGATGGGGGGTGGTCCCATTTTTCAAAGGAGAAAACTGGTGACTTCCCGCTGGTCACAGCCTTCGGGGAGGCCCTGACAGTGGTCCTTTGGGCTCCCAGGCCTGTGCTCTGCTGTGTTTTTTTCCGGACGAAGGGCAACATCTTTGTCACGAAGGTCATCCCAGACTAATGCGAGAGGCACATTCTTTTTTTTAATCCTCTCCTGAGGATATTTTCCCACTGATTTTTAGGGAGAGTGGGAGAGAGAGAAAGAGAGAAACATTGATGTAAGAGAAACACATTGATTGGTTGCCTCCTGCACACGCCCAGACCAGGCCCAGGCCGGGGAGGAGCCTGCAACTGAGGTCTGTGCCCTTGACCGGAATAGAACCCGGGACTCTTTGGTCCACAGGCTGACGCTCTATCCACTGAGCCAACTGGGCGAGGGCAAGACATGTTTTATTATAACAGAACGTGCAGGAAGCTCAGCCACATCCATAAATCCCTGTAGATGCAGCCGGGCTGTGAGCAGTGCTCTGCAGGGAGGTCAGAGCAGACAGAGGAGTTTTGAAGGACAGACGTCTGTGTGCACAGGGCATCAGGACAGCGGCTCTGGGGGACCCCCAGGGGAGTTAGGGTCTCAGTAGGCAGCACCAGTGCAAAGAAGCCTGGTGATGGGGGCGGTTGGCATGGGAGGGTTAGAGCCCTTTCCCTCTCGAGCCCTGCTTAACCCAGGGCCCAAATATTGGTGCCTTTTTCTTATAATTTTCAAAAAATATTTTTTTTATTGATTTCAGAGAGGAAGGGAGAGGGAGAGAGAGAAACATCAATGATGAGAATAATGGATCAGCTGCCTCCTGCACACCCACTACTGGGGATCAAGCCGGCAACCCAGGCATGTGCCCTGACTGGGAATCGAACCATGACCTCCTAGTTCATAGGTCGATGCTCCACCACTGAGCCACACCAGTCGGGCTCCCCTGGGCTTTGCACGTACTGACCTTCCCTCCCTCCCCCAGATCGCCTCTGAGCTGAAGGGCACCATCTCCACCCGCCTCCGCAGCGCCCGGAACAGCATCAGCGTGCCCATCTCCAGCACATCGGACAAGGTCCTGGGGGCCGCCCTGGCCAGCTGTGAGCTCGCCTTGGGGGTGGCCAAGGACACTGTGGATTATGCCGCCAAAACCCGAGTGGGCCGGCTGGCCTCTGGAGGCGCCGACCTGGCCGTGGGTGGTATGGAGAAGGTGGTAGAGTTCCTCATCCCTCCAGCCAAGGACGAGTCAGGTATCTGCCCGCAGGGCTGCCCATCCCTCCCTGGGGAGTGAGTTGGCGCCTGGAAATGAGTAAAGTGGGCAAGGGCTCACCCAGCCCCTGCTCCGGAGCAGGGGAGGCCCCGGAGGTTTCCGATGTGCCCATTTGTAAGCAGGAGGAAGGGGTGCCCCAGGTCACCGTGAGCCTGTGGAGCTGGGCTAACCCTAACCCAGCCTGGCTTTCCCTGCCCTCTGATCCGCTCTCCCTTCTCCCTGCCTCTCCTCCCCAGCCCCCGCTCCGGGACGCCAGCAGGCCCGGAAGCCTCCCCAGGCCAATCGGAGCCTCATGAGCAGGGTGGGGAACCTGGCCAACACCCTCTCTCAACACACCTTCCGGACCACAAAGCAGGTGCTGAAGCAGGGCCACGCCCTGGCCATGTGGATCCCCGGGGTGGCACCCCTGGTGAGTGTGTGCCCTGAGCTCGGACTGCCCCCCACCTGCTCCCCACAGCCTGGGCTGGGACTTTCGGTCTAAGGACAAGAGGAAAGGCCAGAATGCAAGCTGAGGGTGGTGCCTTGCTAGGGGTCTGCCCACCACCCATGGTCCCACTGGGTCCCATCCCCCTTCATGTCCCTAATTGGGCCTCTCGCTGTGGGCCCTCCCACCTGAGAGGGAGCAGAGACCCCCCCCCTCAACAGACACACAGCCAGCTGCTGTCCAGGCACTAGGGCGTGTCACCTGTAAATAAGGCACCATCCATCCTGTAAGGGAAGCTCCAGCAGGCGGTGTCCTGCCTGCTCCCAGGTTTCTGACTCCTCTGGAGGCTTCCGATTTGTACCCCCAGCACTGGAGGTCGAGCCGCCTTTCCTAGGCCAGGGAGGGCAGCTTCTCTCTTCCCATCTCTGTGTATTTCAGCAGATGGGCTAGGTTTTTAGGAAACATATTTGTATTGCTTTCAGAGAGGAAGGGAGAGGAAGAGAGAGAGAGAAACATCAATGATGAGAGAGAGAGTCGTGGATTGGCTGCCTACTGCATGCCCCCTCCTGGGGATCGAGCCTGCAACCCAGGCATGTGTCCTGACTGGAATCGAACTATGATTTCCTGGTTCCTAGGTAAATGCTCAACCACTGAGCCACACTGGCTGGGCTGGGAATTTTCATACAGAACTTTAGTAAGAAACTAAGGCCAAAAAGGAAATAAAGACAATATTAAAGCATCAAGGTCAGCAGACACATTGCAGCCATCATTTGAGTGATCTTTTCGAAAGCATCTGGCCCATTCATTCAAGCTGAGAACCTACTGTGTGCTGGGTTCTGCGGCTCCAGTAGGAAGGCATGTGGGAGGTGTGGAGGCATTTACCAGTGGGGCCTACTGGTCTCCTCCCCTGGGACACTGGCCCACTTGATTTTGTCACTCTTTAAAGATCTGCAACCACTTACTAAAGTTAAACACATACCTCCCCGGTGACCTGCAGTCCCACCAGCAGAATGAGAGCTGATATCCCCCAAGCGACAGGTCAGAAATGTTCCTCTCAGCTGTAGCCTTGGCCGAGAACTGCGGACATCTCACATGGCTGTCAACAGTAGAATGGGCACATGTGGTCCATTTCCTCGGTGGAATATTACACAGGAGTGAAAAGGGAGGGCCACTTGGGTAAACCTCACAACATAGTGTTGAACAAAAGAAGTTTCCTGAAAACACACTCAGTAGGAGTCCCTTTAGGTGATGTTCAGAAACAGGCAGAACCAGAACCTGGTGAGAGGTCAGAAGGTCACCCTCGGGGTGCTGCCTGGGTGGGGGGTGCGGGAGTCCTCTGCGCTGTTGAGCGTGCTCTCCATCTTGACCCGCGCTGGTGGCACAGGCGTGTGCCCTTTGCTTCACTGGCCACTCAGCGAGAAGTTTCAAGGACAGTCGCCTGGGGCAGGCCTGTGGCCTCCCCTCCCTGAGCCAGGGGAGCGGGGGAGGTACGTGGCTGCCGGGGCTATGATGCCAGAGGCCCCCCCGCTTGGTGCCCGCAGAGCAGCCTGGCCCAGTGGGGAGCGTCAGCGGCCTCGCAGGTGGTGCGGCGGCAGAGCGAGGTGCGGGTGCCCTGGCTGCACAACCTGGCGGCCGCCCGTGAGGCCGCCCGCGATGACCAGACGGACAGCGAGGGGGACGAGACCAAGGAGAAGGAGAAGGAGGAGGACTCGAACTCGGAGACCGAGGAGCAGCTCAGCGAGGTGAGAGGGAGCTGAGGGGCGCACGGCCCAGAGGGGTGCGAAGCAGAGGCCCGGCCACCAGGACCTCCATGCCCTTGTCCAGCGGACCCCTCAACAGCCGTCACAGTCAGGGCAGGTTGCCATCCCCAGTGGCCGATGAAGACAGGTTCAGAGAGGGCCTGTGACCGGCCCAAGGCCACACAGCAGCAGAGCAGGGGTCCACGTGCTTGCCCCTCTAGGCCTGGGTGTGGGGAGGCGAAGGCCGGGGGGGTGCTGCAGGGGGCCCTGACCTGCCTCTGGTCCCCAGGTAGCCGACCTGCCGCGCCCACAGGGCCTCCTGGGCAGCGCGGTGCACACCCTGCAGAAGGCCGTCCAGGGCACCATCTCGGTCGTGCTGTGGGCGCCCACCGCTGTGCTGGGCACGGCAGGGAGGATGCTGCACCTCACTTCGGCCCCCGCTGTCACCGCCACCAAGAGCAGGGCCATGTCGCTGTCAGACGCCCTGAAGGGGGTCACGGACAACGTGGTGGACACGGTGGTGAATTACGTGCCGGTGAGTCGCACCCGCTGACCCTCCTGCCCTCAGGGCCTGGGCAACAGGCTGCCTACTGTGCCCTGACGGGGGCCCTTCCCAGCCCCAGGAATAGAGAGACCTGGTGCCGGGGCCTGAGACCTACCCCCACCTCCCTCCTTCCGGGCAGAATGGGGTCCCCGTGGCCTGGCCCTCACCCCTCAGCACTCGGTCACTCCCACCACGAGGTGTGGCGGGGCTCGCGGCAGCCACCCGGGCTACCCTGGGCCCAGGTCAGAACCAGGCAGGACCGCTGACCTTGGCTGGGGCAGCTGGGCCCACTTAGCCTACCACGCAGGCGCCAGGAGGGCCAGGAAAGCCGCGGGCCTCCCGCTGAGGGGCCCTGGCGGGGGCACCAGGGATCTAGAAACTGCAGGAGGGTCTGCCTTGCCTGGGTGCCGCGCACCCCACCCCCTGCACCCAGGCCTGTCCCCCCCAGCCTGCGCCCTGCTGATGGCTGCTCCTGGGCGGCGGGCCCTCGGGGGATGGGCAGGAGGCTCAAGGCGAGCCCAAACCCCTCACCGAGACCAAGCCGGCCTGAGGCGGCTGCCTGGTCTCAGCTCCCCAGGTTGTCACTGATGGAGCCCGAGAGCGAATTTCGGGAAATCGAGGAGTTGAAGCGCAGGGCATCGGCGGCGCCCACCTGTCCGGAGCCCCCACAGCGCCCCCTGCAGCACCGGGGCAGCCTGCGCAGCGCCAGGGCGCCGGGCCTGGAGGACCGAGGGGACCTGCCCACGGCGCTGAGCTCCTCGTTCCCGGCCGGGCCCCGCGAGAAGGCGCGCAGGGTCAGCGACAGCTTCTTCCGGCCCAGCCACATGGAGCCCATCCTGGGCCGCGCGCAGTGCCACCAGCTGCGCAAGAAGAGCTGAGCGCCGCCCGCCCGGGAGCGCCGCGCGGAGACCCCGCGTCCCAGAGAGCGGGGCCGCGCCTGCAAGTAGCCCCTGGGCGCCCGGGGCCCCGCTCCCGACCTGTTGGGCTTCCTTTGGGGCTTAGGCTGCAGCCCGTTTTTAAGGAAAATCAGGGCAGCCACCTGCTTTGACTCTGCCGCTGTCGTTTCGTATTCCCCACCTGAGGACATGTTCCCACGGGCTTGCAGAGAGCGGGAGGGAGAGGGCAAGGCCGAGGGGACAGATGTGAGAACACGTGGGTGGGTGGCCTCCTGCACGCACCCTGATGAGGGCTGGGGCCGGGGGAGCCTGCAACCAAAGTGAGTGCCCTTGGCCGGGACTGAACCCGGGACCTGCGTCCACAGGCGGGCGGCGCTCCACCCACGGAGCAAACCGGCTCGGGCCTGTCTTGTTTTCTTACTAAAAGGTGAATTGCCGCCCTCGGTGTCTCACTCTTTAAGCCAACTTGCAGCCAAATGACATTACACTGTGCCCAGGGTTCGGACGCGTCCTCTGGAGGCCAGTATTGGCCACCGAGGAGTTACCTGCCGCTGCCGCAGCCCCCACCCGCGGGAGCCCTGGGCACAGTTTCAAGCCCACACGTGCCTGCGTGCGAGCTTCCCGGCGGCTACTTTGAAGGAACGACCACGACCAGCTGTTCAAGCTCTCGAGTGTGTGTGAAATACCAGCGTCACTTTGCGCACCCCGTGCCCGGCGGTTCACAGACTGGGCCTGGCCGGGCTCGTAGCGCCACCTTCTGGCTCAAAACACACCCCTTTGCCTCCGCCCGCCTGGCCTGCGCATGCGCACTCACTCACCCTGCGGGCCCCTCTGGACTGCTGGCACCCTGGTGTGTGGGGGTCACAGCGCTGACCCTTCACATAGAAAGTCTGCACGATTAGAGCATCCCAGGTTCTTCTAGTTTTGGAAATGTTAATATCTGGTAAATCCAAGAAGTGCATACATGGAATTTAAAATTCAAACAAGAGGTTGGGTGTCTTTCCTCCCCCCCCTCCCCCCATATGAGCTCCGGGTTCCCCCGCACAAAGACAGCCTCGGTGCCAGCCTCCTGTATCTGTCCAGCTGCCAGTTGTACATGTGTGGGCACGTGTGTCTGTACTTCCCAACCGTGGGATGCTGTACCCGCCTCTTGGTACCTTAGACATCGTAAGTCCCCTGCTCCTTTCAATGGCCACATAGTAAGTGCCTGATAATGTCATTGATGTAACTAGTTCCCTAAGGAAGGGCTTTGAGGTTGTTGCCATTTTTTTGCCACTGCAAACAGTACCACAATAAATGTCCTTATGCAGCATGTCTGTGTACCCGTGTGGATATATCTATAGGGTGAACTTATCACTTGGAACCATGACTTGATGGGCAAAGGGTAGCTATGTTGTTGTTGTTGTTTTGTAAAATATACCAGAGGCCCAGTGCATGAATTCATGCACCTTGAAAAGAACTGTGGGTCACGAGGCTGCAGTGGGCACAGGGGCAGGTCTGGGCCCATCCTCCGCACCCCTGCCCGGCCCCTCCTGCTGGGCCGCAGGCCCCCGTCTGCCGGCAGCCTCACTCACGCTGCCGCCACTCCCATGCCCTGGCAGCGCCAGCTCCACTGCACCTGACAGAGTGGAACAGGTGGGGCTGGCGCCAGCAGCTGGTGCAAACAGGGCTGTTGCCCTGATCGCCCTTCAGGAGCAGGGGGAGGTGGAGAAGCTCTCGGGGTGACCGGCTGCTGCTGCTTGTACCTGCTGGTGGCGCCAAGTGATCGGGACGGGCGCTGGACACCAGCAGTGGGTGCCAGCGGCAGCTCAGGCAGCAGGTGTGCGTAGGGCCAGCACCGAAGCAGGTGCAAGTGCCAAGCAGAGCGAAGTAACCACCAGCGGCTTGCCCTGATGAGAGCGGCCAGCACCCTGCCTTGGTCTGGTGCCCCCGCTCACCTGCTCCACCTTCCTGCTGCAGCCAATGCCCACCATGTTCCGCACATGCCCCCTGGTGGTCAGTGCATGTCACAGCAACCCATTATTCGGTTGTTCCGCTGTTTGGTCTATTTGCATATTAGCCTTTTATTACATAGGATTTTATTGATTTCAGAGGAGAGAAATAGAAACATCAACAATGAGAGAGAATTATTGACCAGCTGCCTCCTGCACACCCCACACTGGGGACCAAGCCCACACCCTGGGATGTGCCCTGACCGGGAATCAAACCGTGACCTCCTGGTTCATAGGTCGATGCTCGACCACTGAGCCACCCTGGGTGAGCATAGGATCTCTATGTTTCAAAATTGTTAGATACTGCCAAGTAGGCTTCCATGCCAGATTCTGTTTTATTATTTCCATCTGCAGCGGCACAGATAATTAAGTGCTCGCTCTCTTCCTTCCTGGGTGTTCTCTATCTGAAGGTGATGGCAGAGGAGACATGGAAAGGCCAGGTGCTCTGTCACATCGCTCCTGTCTCAGCCTGCCTCCTCCTCTGGTCTCTCTGGTCGCCGAGGTGACAGGTGACTTTCTTGTTCAAGCCGCTTCAAGTTGTGATTTCTGTTCCTTGAGGCAGAGGGTTTCATTATGCAGATGCAGCCAGAGTCTTGGCAATTTTGACAGCCTCTCTGTAGAAATCTGTATCCAAAGTGAATTAAACGTTGCTACTAATTAGAGCTCAGTTTTTATTCTGACTTGTTTAAAAATATGTTTTTATTGATTTCAGAGAGGAGAGGAGAGGGAGAGAGAGATAGAAAATCTGGGGATTGAGTCCACAACCCAGGCCTGTGCCCTGACCTGAGCCACAGGCGACTCTTTGGCCCCTTGAGTGTGGCTCTTCCACAAAATACCACGGCCTGGGCGAGTCTATTTTTAAAAAGTGGCATTAGAAGAAGTTTAAGTTTAAAAACTTCGGCTCTCAAAAGAAATTTCAATCTTTGTACTGTTGATATTTGGCTCTGTTGACAAATGAGTTTGCCGACCACTGCACTAAGCCAGACTCCACAGGGCTTTTTTTTTTTTTTAATTGACCTGTGTTTCAGGGGCAGGAGGAGAACAGCCAGGAGGCACTGCACCCACCCAGGCCAGAGACAGTGGTGTGAGGTTACGAGGCTGTGGGGTTTACAACAACATTTGCCTGGACTAGAAGCTACTGTGGGAGGCAAATCAGGGCTTGGTGGTGCATGTGAGAAGAGAGGATGGGGTGGGGGTGCGGGATGAGCCTTCCCACCTGGGTAGGTAGGTGGGCTAAGATCTCCATAGCAACTCTCACACCCCAGTGGCCTCTCCTGGGACAGTGGTCCCCCCAGGAAGTCAAAGCTGCTGGTAATGGAATCTACCAATGGATCCAAGAATCAATCCCATGCCCTTTCCAAACCGGGGTGAGGGGGGATGCAGGGGGGTACTTTCCAGGAGGAGCTGCGGGCCAGGCCTTGTTAGCACCTGCTCTGGCGGGGGGTGGCTGCCCCAGGGATCAGACCTCATTCTGGTGGCTTCATGCGTGGCCACCTGGGTCTGAGGCAGATAAAGGGCACAGCGATGACTTCCTGGTGCAGCCCGAGTCCTGACTCCCCGGGAGAGGCGCGCCCCCAGCCCAACCCTGAAAGTCATGGGGGATGAGTCCTTCTCAGCCTTAGAAAGGTCGTGAAATCAGAGGAGAAAAGGGAGGCGGGGCTCCCCGGGCCTGGGGAAGGAGAGCCTTGCGGGGGCGGGGGCGGGGGCGTGCAGAGAGCGGGACGCGGTGGTGGGAGAAGGGAAGGTCTTCACCTGAAACTAGGAAAGGCCCCAGTTAACTGTCCTCATCTCACGCGTTACAACTGGCCATCAGGAAGTGAGGGGTCCCGCCCGCGGGCAGCTGGGCTTCTCCGCCTCCGAGAACCAGGCCGGCTTCGCGGGTCGCTGTGTCCCCAAAATTCGATGAGTCTGTGCTGGAATCAGGGCGTAAGGCCGGCGACGCCCAGGCAGTGTCTGGGTACCAGGGACACGTGGCCCCGCCCTCCGGCGCGGCCCCGCCCCCGCCCCGCCCCCGCCCCGCCCCTCGCGCCGTCGCCCCGCCCTCCCGTCTCGCCTGCGGACAGACTTGGCGGCGCCGCCCCGCCGGCGCTGCGGCCCCGCGAGCCCGGGCGGGCGGGGTTGCGGGGCGAAGGCGGGATTATTTAGGGGGCGGGGGTCGTGGTGACGGCATCAGAGCGCGCGGCGTTAGGGCTCGGAGGCTGGCGGTGGGTCAGGGGCTGCGCTGCCCGCCGGCAGGTGAGTGGGGGCCGGCGCGGCGAGGGCGCGGCGGGCGGGAGGCGCGCTCGCCCCCTACGCGAGCCGGCGGGGCCCTGGGAGCCTCCCCCTGTGGAACCCCCCTGCCGGCCGCCTCCTGAGGGCTCCTCCGGGACGCGCGGCCCCCTCCCTTAAGTCCGGGCCGGAGGCTGACGCCCCGGGCCCTGAGTGACCGCGGCCCCTCCCGGCCTCGGGCCCCCCCCGCGCCCGCCCCTGTGCAGGTTCTGGGAGTCGGGGCGCGGAGATCGGGGCCGCAAGGGGCTGAAAAAGTTCGGGGTGAGCGGGACGGGCACCGCTGCGTCCCCAGCGCCGGGCACCCCGTGGGAACGGGATGACTTCGTGAACCACAGCCGTCCCGGCGCCGAGAGAAGGGCATTACAGGCGCCCCCCCCACGGGTGCGCCACGCACCGCCCGCGCCACGGCCTGCACAGCGTGGCGCCGTCCGACACGCGAGCTAAGCTCGGGCGGGCTTGGCTCGGGGGAAGGGCCCCGGGTCCGATTCCGGTCAGGGCACGCGCGTGGTGGCGGGCTCCCGGCCCTGGTTGGGGCCGTGCAGGAGGCAGCAGTGGGTGTGCCTCTCTCACAGCGAGGTTCCTCGCCGTCTCTCCCTCCCCCTCCCACTCTAAAGCCAATGGGAAGGCATCCTCGGGTGAGGACTGACAAAAGCCAGGTAAAACCAAGCACGGGAGAAAATGGTTCAACCAGGAGACGCGGGACTGCCCCACAGCCAGCTCTGGTGCAGTGCACTCTGATTCCGCGACGGCAAGCATGGCTGTGGATGAACGAAGCGTCACGCGGGCGCGGATCGAGACCAGACCTCGCCTGTTGGGTTACTGTGTGCGCTGCACTGTGTGCCTGGCTGCGCGCAGCCACCTGAGCAGTGCGTGCACCGAGGCCCCCTGATCTTGGCGGGTGGGAGGTCTTGCCTTCAGTTTGTAAAAAAAAAAAAAAAAGACAGCGCCTGTGAAGTGCAAAGCCCAATAAAGGAGGTAAGCCTGCGACCCACAAAGTGAGCCGGGCCAGGCTTGGGGGGTGGGGGGGCTGCAGTGAGGGAGGAGGAAGTGGGGTAAATGTTATGCATCACTATTGGGCAGCAGGTAGGGCTGGAAGGTGCAGGGAGACCCACGCGGAGGGGAGTGGCGTGGAGAGCGGCCTCCGCGGGGAGCCGAGGGCAGCGCTGCGATGCTGGGGTCAGAGAAAGGTGAGGACAGTGGGGACCTGCCAGTAGTCCATGTAGGAAGGGCCCGTGAAGTTTGTGACCTGTGAAGGTTAGAATCTCAAGGACCACAGGGAGCCTCTTTTGGGGCCGGTTCAAGCTGGGAGTTTAAGGTGGCGTTTGCATTTTTTCTTAATATTTTTTTTATTGATTTCAGAGAGGAAGGGAGTGGGAGATAGAAATACCAGTGATGAGAGAGAATCATGGCTCGGCTGCCTCCTGCACACCCCACATTGGGGATCGAGCCTGCATCCTAGGCACGTGGCCTGACCGGGAATCATACTGTGACCTCCTGGTTCATAGGTTGATACTCAAACCACTGGGCACGAGTTTGCATTTAAAAAAAAAATTTTTTTTTATTGATTTCAGAGAGGAAGTAAGAGGGAGAGAGAGATAGAAACATCCATGATGAGAGAGAATCATGGATCAGCTGCCTCCTACAAGTCCCCCACTTGGGATGGAGCCCACAACCCAGGTATGTGCCTTTGACCGGAATCGAACCTGGGACCTTTTAGTTTGCAGGCTGACACTCTAACCATTGAGCCAAACTGGCTAGGGCCGTGGTTGGCAAACTGCGGCTCTCAAGCCACATGAGGCTCTTTGGCCCCTTGAGTGTGGCTCTTCCACAAAACACCACAGCCTGGGCAAGTCTGTTTTGAAGAAGTAGCGTTAGAAGAAGTTTAAGTTTAAAAAATTTGGCTCTCCAAAGAAATTTAGATCGTTGTCCTGTTGGTATTTGGCTCTGTTGACTAATGAGTTTGCCGACCACTGGGCTAGGGTAAGAGTTTGCATTTTTTAAAAAAATATATATTTTATTGATTTTTTACAGAGAGGAAGAGAGAGAGAGAGAGAAACATTGATGAGAGAAATACATCGATCAGCTGCCTCTTGCACGCCCCCTACTGGGGATGTGTCCACAACCAAGGTACATGCCCTTGACCAGAATCGAACCTGGGACCTTTCAGTTCCCAGGCCGAAACTCTATCCACTGAGCCAAACCGGTTTCGGCAAGAGTTTGCATTTTTGAAAGATGCCCTAGTTGCCCTGTAGAAGGAGCTGGGACAGACCCCCGAGAGGCAGGGAAAGGGCCCGCTCTCAGGCCACCAGCAGCCAGGACTAGGCATTTGGCACAGGTGAGGAGACGCAGGTGAACCTGGGAAATATAGTCACGGCCTCCACTTTAGCTGTGGTTTCACTTTCCATGGTTTCAGTTACCCACTGTTCACTGTGGGCTGAAAACATTAAATGGAAAATTCCAGAAATAATTTGTAAGTTTTAATGTGTGCGAGTAGTGCGATCAAATCTCGTGATGTCTTGCTTCCTCCTGCCCTGGAAAGGAATGAGATTGTAAAAAATATAACACCCGCTCCAACCGGTGTGGTTCAGTGGATAGAGTATCAGCCTGCAGACTGAGAGGCTTCAGGTTCGATTCCGGTCAAGGGCATGTACTTTGGTTGCGGGCACATCCCCATTAGGCGATGTACAGGAGGCAGCTGATTGATGTTTCTCTCTCATCCATGTTTTTAACTCTCTATCCCTCTCCCTTCCTCTCTGTAAAAAATCAATAAAATAGGTTTTTTTAAAATGCAACACCTGTGCCTCAGTGGATAGAGTGTGGGCCTGCGGACCGAAGGGTCCCGGGTTCAATTCCAGTCAAGGGCATGTACTTTGATTGCTCCTCCCCGGCCCGGACCCTGGTCAGGGTGCATTCGGGGTTGCATTCAGGAGGCAGCCAATCGATGTATCTCTCTCACAATGATATTTCTTTGTCTTTTCCCCTCCCTTTCACCTTTTCTAAAAATCAATGGAAAAATACATTCAGGTGAGGATTAACAACAAAAAGTTGAAATTAAAATTTAAAAGCAAGGCCTAGCTGGTTTGGCTCACTGGATAGAGCATCGGTCTGGGAACTGAAGAGTCCTGGGTTCGATTCCAGTCAAGAGCACCTGCCTGGGTTGGCTCCATCGGGGTGTGCAGGAGGCAGCCAATCAATGACTGTCTCATCATTATGTTTTTATCTCTCCCTTCCTCTCTGAAGTCAATAGGAATATATAAAAAATAAAAGCAAGCAGCACCTGTGAAGCGCATTGCCCACCGGGGGTAGGTGCCCCTGCACAGCCAGTGTCGATGAGGCCTCCCTCACTTAGCCCCGGCCCGAAGCTCGAGAGCAGGCTGCTGGCTGTTCCATCCGCCCAAGGGAAGCGGGAGGGAGCGCCTCCACTCAGTGGACGGGAATGATCTACTTACTCAGGACGGACAAACGCTTTTGAATACGTTGCTGGGAGACCTGCAGTAAGATCCAGCTGTGAAGAAAAAGGAATTGGCTGTCGCACCCTCGTGTGTGAGGAGCTGGTTGTGATGGAAAAGGCATGGAATGTGTGTGAAACAGATTCGGACAGAAACCACGTTCCCACTGACGGCAACGTGTTGGGCCTCAAAGCATTGAACTTACGCTTTAGCCAGGACCCCCTGAAACGAACACCTGGCTACATTCACTAACTGTTGTTTCTTTTTTAAAATATGTTTTTATTGATGCCAGAGAGGAAGGGAGAGGGAGAAAGAGAAACATCAATGATGAGAGAGAATCGTTGATTGGCTGCTTCCTGTATGCCCTGAAATGGGGACTGAGCCTGCAATCTGGGCATGTGCCCTTGACCGGAATCAAATCTGGGACTCTTCAGTCTGCAGGCCGACGCTCTATCCACTGAGCCACCCAGCTAGGGCTATAATTCTTATTTCCTTGTTAGGTGTTAGGGTTAGGCATGTATGTATAGGGAAAAACATATGTTAGATAGATGATAGATAGATAGAGAGTTTGGTACTATCCTCGGGGTACAGGGAGGTCTTGGAACGAATCTGCTGACTTTTTAAATATATATGTATTTGTTGATTTCAGAGAGAAAGGGAGAGGGAGAGAGTTAGAAACTTCAAAAATGAGAGAATCATTGATCGGCTGCCTCCGCATGACCCCCACCAGGGATCAAGCCTGCAACCTGGCCTGTGCCCTGACTGGGATTTGAACTGTGACCTCCTGGTTCATAGGTTGATGCTCAACCACTGAGCCACACTGGCCGGGCAAGATCTGTTGACTGTTGAAGAAGGTGGGGTAGGGGGTGTGATGTGACAAAGTGGAGACTGGAAATCTTGGTGCGTGTGTGGTGTGTGTATGTGCACGCGTGTGTGTGGGTGCGTGTGTCATGTGTGTGGTGTTGCGTTTGGTGCACCCGTGTGTTGCATATGTGTGTATGGGTGTCTGGTGTGTGTGTGGGTGGTGTGGATGGTGTGTGTGTGTGTGTGTGATGTGTGTGTATGGCGTGTGTGTGTGGTGTGTGTGTTTAATGTGTGTGTGTGTGTGGTGTGGTGTGTGTGTATGGTGTAATGTATGTGTGGTGTGTGTGTATATGGTGTGTGTGTGGTGTGTGTATGGTGTGTGTGTATATGGTGTGTGTGTGTGTGGTGTGGTGTGTGAGGTATGTGTGGTGTGTGTGTATATGGTGTGTGTGTGTGGTGTGTGTGTATATGGTGTGTGTGGTGTGTGTGTGTGTGGTGTGTGTGTGTGTGGTGTGTGCATGTATAGTGTGTGATGTGTGTGATGTGTGTGTGGTAGGAGGTGGTCAGGGGAGGGGCCGCTGGGACACGGGCCCGTGGGGCGAGTGGTGGAGTCTGTTGTTGGCAGTGACGTGGTCTGGCAGCTGCTGCTGGAGGACTGGTGCCCAGGCTGGGGCAGAGGATGCGCTGACCTCTGACCCCCCTGCCCCCCCCCTCCAAGGTCAGGAGCTGCCAGTCCAGCCCCAGGGGGCGGGCGCTGACGGGCCTCTTCCTCTCCACAGCCCGAGCAGCGCCCCCGATGGGGCTGGAGGCCCAGAGGCCGCCGGGCGCCGAGGCGGCCCCGGTGCGGGTGGCCCTGCGCGTCCGCCCGCTGCTGCCCAAGGAGCTGCTGCACGGGCACCAGAGCTGCCTGCGGGCGGAGCCGGAGCGCGGCCGGGTCACCCTGGGCCGGGACCGCAGCTTCGCCTTCCACGCGGTGCTGGACGAGGCCGCGGGCCAGGAGGCCGTGTACCAGGCCTGCGTGCAGCCGCTGCTGGAGGCCTTCTTCGACGGCTTCAACGCCACCGTCTTCGCCTACGGCCAGACGGGCTCCGGGAAGACCTACACCATGGGCGAGGCCAGCGTGGGTGAGTGCCCGCCCGGGTGAGTGCCCGGCTCCGTGGCCCCCGCGCCCTGC
Organism: Lasiurus cinereus; assembly: GCA_011751065.1. NCBI lineage: Eukaryota > Metazoa > Chordata > Mammalia > Chiroptera > Vespertilionidae > Lasiurus > Lasiurus cinereus. The sequence continues at coordinate 49,067 of JAAGEH010000036.1, read as the reverse complement.
CGACGGGGCCTGCGGAGGGAGAGCCACGTCCTGAGGTCGGCAGCCCGGGCGGGCGGGCCGGGGGGCGAGGGGCTGGGCAGGGGAGCGTGGGCCTGGGAGGTGAGTGGCCTCCTCAGCTCCGGAGCGCTGGGGCCAGGCCGCCTGGTCCTGGGCGGCGGGGGAGCGGCCTGTCTGCAGGATGTCTGTCTGGCTGTGAGGAGTCCGTCCGGGTGCCGCTCGGGTGGTGGGCGTGGGGACTGTCCTGGAAGAGACACACTCTGGCTGCCACGTAGCCAGGCCTCGGTGGTTCCAGGAGGCGCTAGAGCAGATTTGGGGAACCGCCCCATTTTATTTATTTATTTATAATATGTTTTTATTGATTTCAGAGAGGAAAGGAGAGGAAGAGATAGAGACATCCATGATGAGAGAAAATCACTGATCAGTTGCCTTCTGCACACCCACACTGTAGATCAAGCCTGAAACCTGGCCGTGTGTCCTTGACCGGAATTGAACCTGGGACCCTTCAGTCCGCAGGCCAATGCTTCATTCCCTGAGCCAGACCAGCCAGGGCAAACTGCCCCATTTTAAATCTATTTTTAAAAAAACATATTTTATTGATTTTTCTTACATAGAGGAAGGGAGAGGGATAGAGAGTGAGAAACATCAATGAGAGGGAAACATCAATCAGCTGCCTCCTGCACACCTCCTACTGGGGATGTGCCTGCAACCAAGGTACATGCCCTTGACGGGAATCGAACCCGGGACCCTTTAGTCCACAGGCTGACGCTCCATCCATTGAGCCAAACCGGTTTTGGCTAAATCTATTTTTTAAAATATATATTTTATTGATTTTTTACAGAGAGGAAGGGAGAGGGATAGAGAGTGAGAAACATCAATGAGAGAGAGACATTGATCAGCTGCCTCTTGTACGCCCCCTACTGGGGATGTGCCCGTAACTAAGGCACATGCCCTTGACCAGAATTGAACCTGGGACCTCTCAGTCCGCAGACCAACGCTCCATCCACTGAGCCAAACCGGTTTCAGCTAAATCTATTTTTTAATTGATTTCAGAGAGGAAGGGAGAGGGAGAGAGAAAAAGAGAAACATCAATGATGAGAGAGAATTATTGATCGGCTGCCTCCTGCATGCCCCCCCCCTGGGGATCGAGCCTACACCAGGGCATGTGCCCTTGACCAGAATCAAACCTGGGACCCTTTAGTCCACAGGCCAATGCTCTCTCCCCTAAGCCAAACCAGCCAGGACAGGAATTGCCCCCTTTTAGGTGGTGCAAATGTTTTCTCTTGGGTTATATAAGTATGTTTGTCATAAAAAATTAGGAAAATTCAGAAAAACACTCAAAAATAAAACTGCCTTTCAGAAATCACCCATCCAGTTTTTTTCTTTGCGGAATTGAATAGACTTTTAAAGAAAATGGCCCTAGCTGGTTTGGCTCAGTAGATAGAGCATCGGCCTTCGGACTAAAGGGCCCCAGGTTTGATTCCAGTCAAGGGCACGTGCCTGGGTTGTGGGCTTGATCCCCGTGAGAGGCCTGCAGGAGACAGCCAATCAATGACTGCTTCTCATTGATGTTTCTCTCTCTCTATCCCTCCCCCTTCCTCTCTGAAATCAGTCAATATATATATATTTATATATATAAAGAAAATGGCATTTCATTGTACCCAATCTTTGAGATCCTGTTTTATTTTCATAACTAACATCCTGAGTAGGCCTTTACATCATTAAGTATTTTCAACCTGATTTTTTTCATGGCCACCTGGCACTCCATGGTGCCTGTAAGGTAACGATGTGTTTAACCAGATCCCCTGTGGATGTCAGGTGGATGCTTCGGATGTTGGCCTTTTATTTTTTTTAAGTTATGAAAACGAATGCTGCTCTGAGCACCCTCTCGTTCCTTTGGGGTAAATGGAGGCGGTACTTCGGTGACTGAGCACAGACTGTGGTAACGAGCTCCCTGTCCCAGGGGGTAATCAGAGTGTCTGGTGACCTGGCAGGAATGAGTGGGGCGAGTGGCTTATATCGTGAAAGGGGTTGGCTCACCCCTGAGAGGTTGCTGCCAACTCTGAAATATCAGGGTTCTGCCTGGTCACCCCGGTGCATGGCCTGGCCCGGCTGCCGCCTTCTCCACCTGGCGCCCCATCCTCCAGCTGCGGGAGGGGGGGGGCCTTGGGCACCCAGCCAGCGCCGGTGGCAGGAGACCCCGCGTGTCTCCCCAGCCTCCCTCCACGAGGACCAGCAGGGCATCATCCCGCGGGTCATGGCCGAGGCCTTCAAGCTCATCGATGAGAACGACCTGCTTGACTGTCTGGTGCACGTGTCGTACCTGGAGGTGTACAAGGAGGAGTTCCGCGACCTGCTGGAGGTGGGCACCGCCAGCCGCGACATCCAGCTCCGCGAGGACGAGCGTGGGAACGTGGGTGAGGAAACCCCCAGTCCCTGGCCGGAGGGGGCGCCCCTCACCGGAAACCCACGCGCTCTCTGCAAAGTTTTGCTTTGAGGTGGGCATGGGGGAAGCTGGAGCCCCCCAGCCCCGATCGGGATGGGCAGGAGCCCCGGCCTGGAGGAGGGGCCCCGGGGTCGGGGAGGGCTGCAGGGCCGCCCTTGCGCTGGGCTCAGGCCCTGTGCGCCCGCAGTGCTGTGCGGGGTGAAGGAGGTGGACGTGGAGGGCCTGGACGAGGTGCTGAGCGTCCTGGAGATGGGCAACGCGGCGCGGCACACGGGGGCCACGCACCTCAACCGCCTGTCCAGCCGCTCGCACACGGTCTTCACCGTGACCCTGGAGCAGCGGGGGCGCGCCCCCAGCCGCCTGCCCCGCCCCGCCGCGGCCCAGCTGCTCGTCTCCAAGTTCCGCTTCGTGGACCTGGCGGGCTCCGAGCGGGTGCTCAGGACGGGCAGCACCGGCGAGCGCCTCAAGGAGAGCATCCAGATCAACAGCAGCCTCCTGGCGCTGGGCAACGTCATCAGCGCGCTGGGCGGCCCGCAGCGGCGCGGCAGCCACGTCCCCTACCGCGACTCCAAGATCACCCGGTGAGGCGCCCGGGCCCGGCCCGCGGGAGGCGGGAGGCGGGCGGGCGGGCGGCCCCGGGGGCTCGGGGGCGCAGGCCTGCCGTCGGGCTGCGGCCTGATGGGGGCTGGGACCCCGCTCCCGGCGCCCCCAGAATCCTCAAAGACTCGCTGGGCGGCAACGCCAAGACGGTGATGATCGCCTGCGTCAGCCCCTCGTCCTCCGACTTCGACGAGACCCTCAACACCCTCAACTACGCCAGCCGCGCCCAGAACATCTGCAACCGCCCCACCGTCAACTGGCGG
>JAAGEH010000036.1:11081-40761 GCA_011751065.1 Lasiurus cinereus | reverse complement strand
GCCTCTCCCCCCACCTCTGCCTCTCCCCCCACCCCTGCCTCTCCCCTCCCTCCGTGGGGCCGCAGCGTGACAGCTGGCCTTGTACAGTGGTCCAGGGGAGCAAGGCCCAGGCCGGGCGCTGCCAGGCCCCCGCGGTCTCGGCCTCCGAGTGGCGGCTGGCGCAGGCCCAGCAGAAGATCCGGGAGCTGGCCATCAACATCCGCAGGAAGGAGGAGCTCATCGGCGAGCTGGTCCGCACGGGTGAGCGCGGGCGCTGGGTGACCCGGGCAAGGGAGTGCCCTCTGCGCGTGTCCTCTGAAGCGGGGGCAGCAGGTCGCCTGCGGCCGGGCGTGCTGAGTCTGAGGCTGGGGCTGGGGCTGGGGCTGGGATGGGGCTGGGGCTGGGGCTGGGGCTGGGGCTGGGCTGGGGCTGGGCTGGGGCTGGGGCTGGGCTGGGGCTGGGGCTGAGGCTGAGGCTGAGGGGGAGGAGGAAGCTCCTTCAGGCACGGGCCGGCTGCTCCCAGGGAGCGGGGCCGGTGGTACCACGGCCTGCCGGGTGCCAGGTGCTGCGCTGGGCGCACACCGCTTTCGGTCACCGGGGGCACAGCGCCCCCAGATCATGCTATGTCTGCTGGTGACGTGTGCGACAGGGAGGGGGGCGACTTTAGGTGGTGACCAGTTGCATTTTTTAAAATATGTTTTTATTGCTTCCAGAGAGGAAGGGAGAGGGAGAGAGATGGAAACATCACTGATGAGAGAGAATCATGGATCGGCTGCCTCCTGCACACCCCCTCCAGGGACTGAGCCAGCAACCCAGGGCTTGTGCCCTTGACCGGAATCGAACCCTGAACCCTGATGCTCTGTCCACTGAGCCAAACCAGCCAGGGCTCCTTTGCCCATTTTACCTGGGTTGTCGTCCCGGGGTTGAGTTGTATGAGGTCTGTGCATGTTTTCAGACTTCACCCCTTAGCAGATGGGCAGTGGCGCTCGTGTTCTCTCACGCCCTGGGTTTCTTCTTCTTTTGTGGATGTTTCGTTTGCCGGGCAGGAGCGTTTCAGTTTGACGTAGTCCCATTTGTTTATCTTTTTTTGTGTTTTGTTTCTCTTGCCCTGGGCGAGGTATTGGTGAAAAGACGGCTGCATTGCCTGAGCTTTTACTGCTTATGTTTTATTCTAGGGTTTTAATGGTTTCGTGACTTATATTTAACTCGTTTACCCGTTGTGAGTTCATTCTTGTGTCTCTCCAGTTTTCCCAGCGTCATTAACGGAAGAGACCGTCTCGACTCCATCGAGTGCTTTTGTCTCCTTGGTCAGATATTAATTGACCCTGGTGGCGTGGGTTGATTTCCAGGGTCTCTGCTCTGTCCCATTGGTCCACATGCCTGCTCTTGTGCCAGTGCCAGGCTGTTCTGATGATGATGGCTTTGTCGCATAGTTGGCTCTCCGGTGTTGTTCTTCCTCAGGACGGCTGTGAGGGTCTGTAACGCTGGGTCTCGGTCTGTGAAATCGCCGCCAGCGTTGAACAGTGGCTGAGTTGATCATAGATTGCTGTGAGGAGTGGGGCATTTCAGTGATGTTAACTCTGAAGCACGGAACACGGCAGGATCTGCATGTCCCCCTCGCACAGGGGCCACGCTAATCTGCTCCGTGTCCGTGATGAGAGGAATCCCTGATCGGCTGCCTCCTGCACGCCCCACACTGGGGATGGAGCCCACCACCCGGGCCTGTGCCCTGACCGGGAATCGAACCGTGACCTCCTGGTTCATGGTTTGATGCTTAACCCCTGAGCCCCATTGGCTGGGCTGTGGGAGGTTTTTGATTTTTTTTTCTTTCTTCAATTTCCTCACTGCTGATTGGTGTATTTAGACTTTCAGTTCTTCATGATTCAGTTTAGGAAGATTCTGTATTTCTAAGGATGAATCTATTTCTTCTGTCAGTGGTCGGCAAACTGCGGCTCGTGAGCCACATGCGGCTCTTTGGCCCCTTGAGTGTGGCTCTTCCACAGAATACCATGTGTGGGCGCGCACGTGCCGTGTAATTGAAACTCCGTGGCCCATGCGCAGACGTCGGTTTTCGGCTCTCAAAAGGAATTTCAGTCGTTGTCCTGTCGCTCTTTAGCTCTGTTGACTAATGAGTTTGCCGACCACTGTTCTAGGTCGTTGGATTTGGTGGCATCTAGTCTGTCACAGTGTTCTCACACGATGCGTGGTGCATCTGAAGTGTCTGTGGTAACGGGTTTATTTCTGATCTTGTGTGTGTGAATCTTTTCTCTCTTCCCAGGGACCTCGCCAGGGTCTGTCAGTTGTATCATCTTTTCAAAGAACCAGCTCTTTGCTGTGCTGAGTTTTCTGTAGTCTTTTTGTTCTCACACAATTCTGCGCTGGGTTCGTTTGTTTGTTTGTTTTTTTAATATATTTTATTGATTTTTTTACAGAGAGGAAGGGAGAGGGATAGAGTTAGAAACATCGATAGGAGAGAAACATTGATCAGCCGCCTCCTGCACGCTCCCTGCTGGGGATGTGCCCTCAACCAAGGTACGTGTCCCTAACCAGAATCGAACCCGGGACCCTTAGTCCACCGGCCGACGCTCTGTCCACTGAGCCACGCCGGTTTCGGCTCTGCTCTGGCTTTATTATTTCCTTCCTTCCTCCCGCTGCCTTGGGCTGCTTTTGTTCCTCCTCTTCCGGTTCTTCAAGATGTGGTGCTGGTTCTCACCCTGGGATCCCTCGTCTCCTGAGCGAGGCCTGTGCTGACATAAACCTTCCTCTGCCTGCTTTTGCTGCAGCCCACAGGTCCGATATGTTGTATTGTCCTGCTCATTTGTCTCTGCACTGAGTGGCCAGATTATTATGACCGCTCAGTGTGTGTGTGTGTGTGTGTTTAAATATAATTAGAGGCTCGGTGCATGAATTCGTGCATGGGTGGGGTCCAGCCAGCCTGGCCAGGGGGAGGGGACATGGGCAAATGGCCGGCCTGCCTGCTGGTTGAACTCCTGGTCAAGGGGACAGTTTGCATACTAGCCTTTTATTATACAGGGTATACACTGAGTGGCCAGATTATTATGCGTTCAGAGATCATCATAACCTGGCCCCTCAGAGTATATACCTTTTGATCTCACCTCCTTTTTCTTCTTTGATCCGATCACTTCTTAGTAGTACGTAGCTTAATCTCCATGTGTTTGTGGGTTTCTTTACTTCCATTTGCACTTGATTTCTAATTTCAAGGTATACTTTCTTTTAAAAAATATTTTTATTGATTTCAGAAAGGAAGAGAGAGGGAGAGAGAGATGGAAACATCAATGATGAGAGAGAATCATGGATTTTCTGCCTCCTGCATGCCCCCCTCCAGGGATCTAGCCCGAAACCCAGGCTCATGCCCTTGACCAGAATCGAACCCGGGACCCTTCAATCTGCAGGCCGACGCTCTATCCACTGAGCCAAACCCGCTAGGGCTCGAGTGTAATTTCCATCTTGAATTCGTGGAGGCTGGTTTGTGACGCAGCGTAAGGTCTGCCTTGAGGATGTCCCATGGGCGCTGAGAAGAGTGGGCAGCCTGGCGTTCTGGGATGCAAGGGCTGTGACCGGCAAGCCCGAAGGCGGCCGATGAAAGGGGCCGTCAGAGGCCAGCATTCCCTGTTGACTTCCTGTGCGGGCGATCTGTGTAGAGCTGCCCATGGGGCGTTAGGTCCCCAACTATAACTGTGTCTTGAGTAGTTTTTCATGTATTTCCGTGCTCCCTGGTTGGACACATATATGTTAAGGCGTGTTATGTTTTCTTGATGCAGTGTCCCTATTACCATTATAAAATGAGAGGCCCGGTGCATGAAATGCGTGCATGGGTAGCATCTCTAGGCCTGGCCAGCGATCAGGACCCGCTGCCCCCTGGTGGTCAGTGCACGTCATAGCGAGTGATCGAACTCAGTCTCTTGGTTGAGCTCCCAAGGGGACACTTTGCATATTAACCTGATAGACAGACAGACAGACAGACAGGTTATACATATAGATACTCTTCTTTGCCTCCTGTTATCTTGAAATCCAATTTGTCAGCTATAAGTATGGCTACCCCTACTTTCCTGTGGATGTTATTTGCTTATAGTAGGGGGGGACCTTTTCCCCAAGGGCCATTTATAACACCGTTTGTGGGCCGTACAGAATCATCACCTTAAAAATTAGCCTGCTCTACTCTGTCAAGCACTTAACTAGCTCGCCCCTAAGGCCGGGGCAGGGCAGACCAAATGATTTCCGGGGCCTTATCCGGCCTGCGGGCCGACGCTCCCAGCCCTGACTTAGGGAGTCCTTTCCCACCCTTTGAATTGGGTCTTTCTTCGTCTTTGCAGTTGAGAGGCATCTCCTGCAGGCAGCCTATCATTGGGTTTTGTTTTTTGATGCAATCTTCTCTCTGCCTCTCTATTGGTGAGTTGTTATTTACATTTAGAGTAATTAGTGATGTAGGAGGATTTTCTCTGCCCATGTTAGCCTTTTTTTCTGGAAACTTTATGCCTCCATTGGTACTTTTTGTTGGTTTGTTGTTTTATATACATACCAAGGCCCAGTGCACGAATTTGTGCACAGGCAGGGTCCAGCTGGTCCACCCCAAGCAGGGCCACTCGGGCCAGGCCATCCCCGGGGACGGGACGCGGGAGATGGACTGGCTGGCCCTGCCCCCTGATTGAACTCCTGGTTGAGGAGACAATTTGTATATTAGCCTTTTATTATATAGGATTTATTGATTTCAGAGAGGGGGGGAAAAGGAAGGGGGAAAGAAACATCAATGAGGAGAGAGAATCCTGGATCAACTGCCTCCTGCACACCCTCCACTGGGTATCGTGCCTGCAACTCGGGCATGTGCCCTGACCGGGAGCGAATCATGACCTCCTGGTTCATTGGTCGATGCTCAACCCCTGAGCCACACCTGCCAGGCTCATTTTCTTCTCTTCTCCAGGATTGCTTTGGCTATTCCAGGTCTCATGTGGTTCCATATGAATTTGTGGATTTTTTTGTTCTGTTTCTTTGAAAAACGCCATTGGGGTTTTGGGGACAGGAGTCTGTGGGGTGCTTTGGGGCATAAGGAGGCGTTTTTTCAGGCCGTAGTGTGAGGGCGCAGCCGGTGTCTCCCCACTCCCTGCTCCCGGGAGCCTGGTGGGTGCCCACCTGGGCTGTGGCCTTCCCGCCCCCACTGCTGGCTCCCACCCGCCCACCTCACACGGCCCAGCGCGGGGATGTTTCAGGCACGCTCGTGTGTTGAACACAAGGTCCTTTGTTGAGCTATAGTTGTCCAGCTGGTCAGTTTAAGGGCGAGCTCAGCAGGCGTGGCTCAGGGGTTGAGCATTGACCTAGGAACCAGGAGGTCACGGTTCAATTTTAGGCAGGGCACATGCCCTGGTTATGGGCTCAATCCCCAGTGAGGGGCGTGCAGGAGGCAGCCGATCGGTGATTCTCATCATTGATGATTCTCTCTCTCTCACACCCTCTCCCTTCTGCTCTGAAATCAATAAAAATTGATTCATTGATTGATTGAGAGGGTCCGGAAGACAGGAGGGTTCAAGTAGGGTCCCGGTGAGGATCAAGCTTGCTGTGGGAGTGGGGACCAGGAGGCGAAGGTCTCTCCGCAGTATTCAAAACCCTAACGTGCGAAGAAGTGAGTCCATGAACAGCTTTGTATGACTATGTACTCTGGTGGCCCCAAGTCCCAAGAATGCTCTGCCTGAAACGGGAGGTGCCAGATCCAGCCCAGGTGGGAACCAAAAGAGCCCCCAGCGGGGGTGGGGGGTGGGCACGAGGGCTGCGCTGGGGCCTGGAGACCCGCCAGGAACCAGGAGGCCAGGGACACATCGCGGCCCCCGCCTGTGCCCGGCCTTGGGTGGCGTGCAGCAAACATTTATTTTAAAATATAAATTTCAGCCGAAGCTGGTTTGGCTCAGTGGATGGAGAGTCTGCAGACTGAGGGTCCCAGGTTCAATTCCGGTCAAGGGCATGTATCCTGGTTGTGGGCACATCCCCAGTGGGGGGCATGCAGGAGGCAGCTGATCAATGTTTATCTCTCATCGATGTTTCTAACTCTTCCTTCCTCTCTATAAAAAATCAATAAAATATATTTTAAAAAATAAATTTCAGGGGGAAATCCTGGGGTCTCCTCACTGGGTGTCCAAGTCTCCCAGGGGACCCAGCAGATGGGCCCGTGGGGGACGGGTGGCCATGCTGACCGGCCCCCCTTTCCCAGGGAAGGCAGCCCAGGCCCTGAACCGCCAGCACAGCCAGCGCATCCGGGAGCTGGAGCAGGAGGCCGAGCGGGTGCGGGCCGAGCTGAGCGAGGGGCAGCGGCAGCTGCGGGAGCTGGAGGGCAGGGAGCCCCAGGACGCGGGCGAGCGGTCCCGGCTGCAGGAGTTCCGCCGGCGGGTGGCTGCCGCCCAGAGCCAGGCGCAGGTCCGTGCGGGACGGGGCGGCAGCTGCGGGCGCCCAGGCCTCCCGTGGGTCCCGGGCTGCGGTGCTGGCGCCCTGCCGGCTCCCAGGCCGAGGCTGGCGCTGTGTAGGGGCTGCACTGCCAGGGTCAGCTCAGCTTTAGGCAGAGCCGGGGAGGGGGAAGGCGGGTCCTGCTGGTGACCCCGCTCCACGGGGAGGGTGAGTGGTGGGCGTGGGAAGAACACGGACCCCCCCTCATGCAGCCTCCTGCCCTCACCATCTGTCTGTGCTTCCAGCTCCCATTCCCTTTCCTCTCTGCCCATCTTTTCTGTCCCCCCCTCAGCCCGCGTCCCTCCAATCCAAGCCGTCCAAACCCACAGGCTCACGCGGGCCCAGTGAACAAGGTGTGAGTGTACGCGGCCACAGAACAACAGAAGCGTCCATGTTCATAGGAACATGGGTTTATTTCGATAGAGACCTGCTGAATGCAAAGGGCTGAACTAAATGAGTCATCGTAACATAAAATCATAGGACATTTTAATAAAAATTAATATTTCTCTTAAACATTAACTCACCAGACACTGAATGACTGCAAAGATGAATAAGCGTAACGCAAATAAACCTATTTTTCTGGTTCTCCGAAAGTGCAATGTTTCCTGTTGCGCACACCAAGCAAGTCAGTCCAAGACGAATGACCTGGCCATTGGCTGCTAACATATTCGCCGCTGGTATCAGTGGAGGGAAACGGTGTGTCTGTGCATAAGGCGCGCAACAGAAATGAATGCAGCCCGATGATAGTAACCAATCATTGGGGCAGTTCGTTATTAAAAATCATGTATAACAGGATGCTGTGAAAATTAAGTTACTAAATTATTAAATCATTTCTTAATAGTGTTATATTGGCTGGGCCGCAAAAACACTCACTGTGGGCCCCCAGCAGCCCCCAGGCCACGAGTTTGACACGCTTGCTCTAATCCACACTTATCAGCTGGTGCGACTAACCCTCCATTTACCCCTTCATCTTTACCTCTTTCTGTTCCCTTTATCGATTCCTGCATCCTGGTTTTTAACTTGCCATGATCTGTCCCATCCACCTTTCTGTCATCCATCCTGCTGACCCTCCATCCATGCAGCTGACCTCTCACTGTCCATTCCTTCTTTGCTCAGTCAGGCGTCCAGGACACAATACAGTTGAGTGGTCAAGGGTGCGGGCTCGGGGAGCGACTGTGTGGGTCTGAATGCCATCTCTGCCTCTACTGGCTGTGTGGCCTTGGTCAGGCTTCCTAAGCTCTCTGTGCCTCCGTCTCCTATTCCGCTAACGGGGCCAACAGTGGTCATCCTCCTCCATGGGATTGCTCGAGTCATTTAGCGTGCCCAGCGCACTTAGGCCTGGCACACACTGACATCCGTCTTTCTGTTTTTATTTCACTGAGTTCCTGTTTAAAAAACATTTTTATTGATTTCAGGGAGGGAGAGATGAACGTCAGTGATGAGAGAATCATGGATCGGCTGCCTCCTGCACGCCCCCTACTGGGGGTCAAGCCCACAACCCGGGCACATGCCCTGACCAGAATCAATCCAGGACCCGTTAGTCCGCAGGCCGATGCTCTGTCATTGAGCCAAACTGCTAGGCCTGCTTTCCCGTGCGTCTGTCTGTCCCTCCGCCTGTTCTTCTCCTTGGGTCCTGCCCCCTCGTGGAGGGCGGGCTCCCAGCGGCCCCTGTGCTGGTCCAGGTGCTGAGGGAGAAGAAGCAGGCGAGCGAGCGGCTGGCGTCGCTGTCGGCCCAGAGCGAGAAGCGGCTGCGGGAGCTGGAGCGGAACGTGCAGCTCATGCGGCAGCAGCAGGGCCAGCTGCAGCGGCGGCTGCGCGAGGAGACGGAGCAGAAGCGGCGCCTGGAGACGGAGATGAGCAAGCGGCAGCACCGGGTCCAGGTGGGGCTCCGGCCGCTCAGCCCCCCCTGAGGGCTCTCCCTGTGAAGGGGGGAGTTACAGGAAAGTCCAGGCCGGAGTCACGAGCCCCGTAGGGCGGCGGGCACCTCATCCGGTAGGAGCCCTCAGTGCTCGCGTCTGTGCGCTGGTCCCGGCGAGATGGGCCGGGGTGTGAGGCTGGGGGCGCCGTGCAGGGCTGTGTCGGGAGGGGCAGGCACACCTAGGCTCTGGCTAAAAGCTGGCGCCCTCCGCCCTGGCCCTGGCCCTCTCCCAGCCCCTCACCCTGCTTGCCCCTGAGCGCCTCCCCTGCTTGCCCCTGAGCACCTCCCCTGCGCGCCCCCGGCCTCTCCCCGCGCACCCCCTGCGCCTCCGCAGGAGCTGGAGCGGAAGCACGAGCAGCAGCAGAAGATCCTGCGCATCAAGACGGAGGAGATCGCGGCGTTCCAGAGGAAGCGGCGCAGCGGCAGCAGCGGCTCCGTGTTCACCCTGGAGCAGCAGCAGGTGGGCCCCGGCGCCCACAGCCGCCCCAGGGGCTGCCACCTCCCCAGGCGCTGCCGCCACAGCGGGCGACCGCCGAGCACTGATGCCGCCCGCCTCCCCGCCCCCTAGAAGATCGAGGAGCAGAAGAAGTGGCTGGACCAGGAGATGGAGAAGGTCCTGCAGCAGCGCCGGGCGCTGGAGGAGCTGGGGGAGGAGCTGCGCAAGCGGGAGGCCATCCTGGCCAAGAAGGAGGCCCTGGTGCAGGAGAAGACGGGGCTGGAGAGCAAGCGCCTGCGGTCCAGCCAGGTGGGGCCGCCCCTGGGCCCGGGCAGGTGGGGACCCGCCCTGCTGGGCTATAGAAGCCTGTAGATCCCGCAGGTTCTGCGGTGAGGGTGGAACCTCTCCAAGTATCTGTGCCCCCTTTGGAACCCCGCTCGGGGACTGCGCAGGCACAGGGAGCAGCAGATAGATGCGGTGGGGAGGGCCCCAGCCCCCCCCGGCTCAGGGCTTCCTTGTTCCCGGGTGGGCGGGGTGTTTTTGGGCCACCTTCACGTTGCCGTGGGTATTTGAGGGGTGTCCGATGCAGGGCCCTGAGCCTGTTCCAGCAGCGGTGCAGGGCCCAGGGTGCTGCTGGGTTACCCTCGTGTCCTGTGGTCCTTCGAGCCCTCGCTTCCTCCCACTTCAGTCTCCTGCAATGGCCTTTGGGGTTTGGCCCCTAATTTCCCATAATTCCCATCACAAACTCAAGTCACCTCGGTGATGGGCCACCCCACACCCTGCCCTGTCTCAGCCCATGTGTCCCCGTCGTTCTCCATTCGTCCGCACCCTCCCGGCCATCTCTCCCCCCTCCGTTCCCCCCGCCCCCAGCTTCTGCAGGACCAAGAGGCCTGCTTAGCGCCCGACAGGTGGCCCCTCCCCTAATGCCGCGGTGCCGCCCAGGCCCTGACGGAGGACATCGTGCGCGTGTCCAGCCGGCTGGAGCACCTGGAGAGGGAGCTGTCGGAGAAGAGCGGGCAGCTGCGCCAGGGCAGTGCCCAGAGCCAGCAGCAGATCCGCGGGGAGATCGACGCCCTGCGCCAGGAGAAGGACTCGCTGCTGAAGCAGCGCCTGGAGATCGACGGCAAGCTGCGGCAGGGCAGCCTGCTCTCGCCCGAGGTATGCCCTGGTGGCCGCCCATGAAGGCGGGGCTGGAGCCCGCGCTGGACGGGTCCCTGCTCTAGCCCTGGTCGGGGACACGGGCCGGGGCTGCCACCCTTCGTTCCCTCCAGCCGGACCTGACTGCATCCTGCGTGCACTGAGCCGCCCCACATCTCAGCTCACCGACATCTCAGCACCCTTGTGGGATGAGTGTCAGGACTGAAAGTCCTGCCAGGCCCTCCCTCAGTGTAGGGTACTCCCAGCTCCCTGAGTGCAGAGCCCCCCCAGAGGCAGAGCCCCAGCTTCCCCCATACCCCAGGGATGTCTGGCTATGACACCCCAGGAAAAGGGGACACTTAGGAGTCAGTTGTGGCTGTTTACTAGGATTTAGTCATTCAGGAAATGCAGAACCCCCCACCCGTACCTGCCACGTCCCCGGAGGTACCCCCACCCGTGCATGCGACGTCCCCACAGGAGGAGCGGACGCTGTTCCAGCTGGACGAGGCCATTGAGGCCCTGGACGCGGCCATCGAGTACAAGAACGAGGCCATCACCTCCCGGCAGCGGGTGCTGCGGGCCTCGGCCTCGCTGCTGTCGCAGTGCGAGATGAACCTCATGGCCAAGCTCAGCTACCTCTCGTCCTCCGAGACCAGGGCCCTCCTCTGCAAGTACTTCGACAAGGTGGGTCCGCGCCAGCCCCGCCTCCTCCGGGAGCCCGCCGCCTCAGTCCCCGCCCCCCAGCCTCCTGTTCTATTAGCGAGACTGACTTTCTCCTCCACCTGCCCCTCCCCTCCCGCCTGATTGGCACCTTCAGGGTGAGGGGCTCTCAGCAGGATGAGTTTGCTGGCCTGGGTGCTTTGTCACACGGTAGGGGTAGCAGCTCTCATGTCCTTGTCGTGACCGAAATCCTGGTCCCCGTGAAGCCCTAAAGTTGGGGCTTGGCGAATCACACTCCTGATTTGGGTCACGGCCTGGAACGCTGTGAGCAGGCGTCTGAGGCCCTGTGGTTTCTCAGTGACATCTGGGCGAGGGCTCGGGGGCCTGGGCCCCAGCCTGAGCGGCAGCCTCGGCGCAGGTGGTGACGCTGCGCGAGGAGCAGCACCAGCAGCAGGTGGCCTTCTCGGAGCTGGAGATGCAGCTGGAGGAGCAGCAGCGGCTGGTGTTCTGGCTGGAGGCGGCGCTGGAGCGGCAGCGCCTGGAGACCGACCGCCAGCTGACGCTGCAGCAGAAGGAGCACGAGCAGAAGGTGCAGCTGCTCCTGCAGCAGAGCCGAGGTGAGGCTGCGCCCCAGCCCCGCGCCCTGTGCCCCGGCTGGCGCCCGCCACCCTCCTCTCCGTCCCCAGACCACCTCGGCGAGGGGCTGGCCGACAGCAGGCGGCAGTACGAGGGAAGGATCCAGGCCCTGGAGTGGGAGCTGGGCCGCCACGTGTGGGCGAACCAGGAGCTGAGGCAGAGGCTGAGCGGGGGCAGCGCTGCGGGCCAGAGCCGCGGTAAGCGCCGGGACCTTGCTCTTGCTCGTGGCGGTCCCCACCGCCGCTTTGGGGACAGGCCTCACACGAGTGCCGGCTCTGCCGGGTCACTTCCCTGCGCTCTGCCACCCTCTTTCTGACGGGGGTGTCCATCCGTGGCAGGCGGGGAGAAGGTCCTGTGCCCGGAGAACCGCCAGCCGCCGGGAAACGAAGACGAGCTCTGGCAGCCCCCCCTTGCGGAGGGCGCCCCCGGGGCCCGGGAGGAGGCGCGGGATGTGGTGCACGCCCCACTCCCGCTGACGTGGAAGCGCTCCAGCCTGTGTGGTGAGGAGCAGGGCGCCCTGGAGGCCACGGAGCCCCCGCTGGGGCGAGTCCTGCCTGGGGGGGAGGCGGGGCCGCCCTGGAACCTCGGGGCCCTGGCCAGGCCCCGGCGGCGGGAGCTGCGGAGGGCCAGCCCGGGCATGATCGACGTGCGGAGGAACCCGCTGTAGTGCGGCAGCGGCCTTGTTGGGGGGCGGCTCTGACAGGTACGGTGCCGAGCGCATCTGCCGCAAAGGGGTCCTGCCTCACGACGACAGCCAGCGCATGACCTGACCTCAGTTCCTCTAAAGCAGACCCCCCCCTCCCTCCAAGAACGTCCAGGACGGTCCGGGCTCGGGACCTGCACGGGCCACAGGACGGCTGCTGTCCAGATGGGCACATGGACCTGGGGAAATTGGGAAACATTTTGTAGAACTTTGTGAAACCATTTTATAATAAACGGTAACCTTGAGAAGCGGGGGTTTTCACTGGAGTGTGGACAGCTGTAGGAATCAGACCTGGGAACACAGCAGCTCGGAAGTGAGCCAGACACGAGACCCTGACTCATCACAGCCAAGACGCGAGGCTGTGCGTCTCCCCACTGGCACGAGGCGCAGGTCAGTGAGGCGCCAGCGAGAACACCCCCAGCCATGCACGCCAAGAACAGAGTAACTTTATTGTCAGAGGGAAGGGAAGCCCGGCGCCCGGCCTGTCGTGGGGTCACGGGGTGGGATGGGGGCAGGAATGGGCTCCTGATCTTACAGTGCCCCAGGCAGCCGCAGGGACAGGCCAGGGCCTGTGGTGGAGGCTGGGACCCAGCCGCCAGCTCCTTTGTGCTCGGGGGCCCCTGTGGAACTTGCTCATCCCGGGGAGCAGCCCGCAAGTGTCTAGGGAGAGGAGCCCAGCCCGAAAGGCTCTGGAGTGTCTGGTTAGAGGCCCAGTCGGGTCCCCCTTCTAGCTGATCAGCTTCTTCCGAGAGTACGTCCTGCTGACGGGGCGGGTCCTGGAGAAGGCTCGGCTGAAGGGAGAGTCCTCCACGGCGGGAAACACATCCACATCCTCATCTAGAGCCGGCAGACAGGCAGCTGAGGGCGCAGCAGAGGCAGCGCCTGGCCAGGAGGCTTCATGGGCCCTCCCCTCGGGGCGTCGCCCACGGAGTCCCTGCCGCCCTGTGCTGCAGGGCGTTGTAGGCTCTGTCATGGCCTTGAGGGAGGGACCACAGACGACCCCTCCTGCTCCCCTGACCATCGCGGAGGAACCGTCTAACGTGTAGCTGAGGCTGCGGGCGGTCCTGTCACAGGATGGGACGCACAGACACGGGAGGAAACGGCAGCCTCCAGGGACTACGCTGTGCGCCCACGCCTGCCACCGCTTTCAGGAACCTCAAGCACTTGGTAGACTGGGGTTCCCTGGGTGGGCACTGGGCACGTCACTGTCTTTGCGACACCTCCTGCAAAACGCAGCTGCCCGCAGCCCTGCACTAAACCCAGAGCACCCTCAGGAGACCGGCCGATGTTGGTGCAAGTGTGGGCTCCCACCACTTACCTGGGGCGTCGTCCTTGCCCTGCGAGGTGGGGGTCTTCCCGTGGAACAGCAGAGGGGACTGCGTCAGGGCCTGGAGCCCGTGGGCAGAGAGGCAGCTGCGCACGGCAAGGCGGGGCGGTGGTGTGGAACCTACAGCAAAAGCAGGCGGTCAGCATGGCCCGAGGTGCCCGACAGCCCAAGCCAGGCCCAGCGTGGTCACCACTCACCCGAAACCCACGGCTCGTCGTCGCCTGTGGAGGGGAGCTGCTTCAGGCCCGGCCCTGGAGACCTGGCCTCGCCCTGAGCCTCGGGGTCCTCTCCCCGCTGGTCACAGGCTCTCTTGGCTTCACACTCAGCGTCCTCAGCAGAGAGCAGCCTCTTCCTGGAGCCCCACCCAGACAGCCTCCAGGAGGCATCCTCAGACCCAGGCATCCCATCTCCAGCTCCGGGAGGGGACTGGTCTGGCAGCTGACACACCCCCTCGAGCTCAAAGTCCCCCAGGATGCGAGTCTTGTGGAGGCCAAGCTCCAGGTCCAGCTCCGTGCCCTCTGGCCGCAGCAGCGACCCGCCCGCACCAAGGTCTGGGCCCGCGTCGGCCCTGCCCGCAGGGGCGCCGAGGCTGCCGTCCACTGCCCGCTTCCTCCGCGGCCAGTCCTTGATTGTGTCTGGGGTTGTCTTCCCGCTGTGCTTAGGAGATGGTGTCCAAGGAACCCCAGCATCTGCCTGGAAAGGACTGGGGGTGCTCGAGGGGCAGCGGGTGGGGGTGCAGGACTGACAGATGTAGGTCTGTCCGCCATTCTTGCCGGGGCTGCTGTGTGCAAGGCGAAGGCAGGGGGGGGACGTGTAGGTGTCGGGTTTTGAGGACTTGCTGCCCCTGAGCACGCCCAGGCTGGGGGGGACAGTTGGGTCTCTTCTCAGTGTCTCGGCTTCGGACCCCGGACTGGTGTCCACCTTCTTGATTCGAAGCTTGGGCAGCCCCCCAGCCTGCATGTCCAGCTCCACCTCGTAGGCCTGGGGGTGGGCAGGGGCCTCTGACAGCTGAGCAGATGCTGGCAGGCGCTCCAGTGGGGCCACAACCTGGCGCTGCCCTCCGTGGGCCGCACAGTGCAGGGTGCCAGGGGGTGTACCAGGAGAGCCGGGCACAGAGGAAGGAGTCCCAGGGTCAGAAGGCTGCTCCCCAGCAACCACAGGCCTTACCCCCTCACCGACTCCCAAGGGAGCATTGTCGCCATTTACGTCCTCAGCTTCGCCCGGGACAGGGAGGGGCTCCGGGTCACTCGCAGCAAGCACAGGCGAGGACGTGTGCCTGCGGCTCCTGCACCCAGGCGCAGGCTCGCTGGGCCCTTCAGAGGACGGAGAGCGGCCCCCTTCCTGCTGCTGCCTCCTGGTGTCTGTGCCCGCGGCAGGCATGGTGCAGGGACAGGGCTGGCCTTCCAGGGAGAGGGAGCCCCTCTTCAGACAGGTGTTTCCCAGCCTCATCCCCCCTTCAGGAGGGGGGCAGGGTCTGGGGCTGGCGTCAGGCTTTGCTCGCCCTGAGGACCTGGGTGGCACCGAGGGAGCAGGGCTGGAGGCTCTCAAGGGCGCTCTCCCATCCAGTTGTCCAGGGTGAGGGGACTCGGCCGAGGCTGTCCTGGGGGGACTCTCGGGAATGCCACCCACAGGGGAGGCGAGAGGAGACGCAGGGGGGGAAGCTGGCACTGCTGTGTCCCCTGGTCTTGGAGTTCTGACAGCTTTCACTCTCCCTCTCCGTGCTGGCTCCTGACCCCAAGAAGCTCCGAGGTGGTGGGGGTGCTGTAGTTTCTGTGGTGGAGGTGCAGCCACGTGGGCAGTTTCTCTGGGAGACCCCAAGGCTGCTGGACTCTGAGTGCTTTCTGGACTGGAAGCCACTGAAGGCAGCCAGGTGGGGCTCTGCAGAACCCCCAAGGGCTGGCCACCGGGCGTTCTAGGGCTCGCTCCCCGCGGAGAGGCGCCGTCGTCCGGCAGGGGGCGTCCCAGAGGAGAAGCCGTGGGCGGAGGAGGTGAGTGGCGGCCGTGGGGCTCGGAGGCCTTCGGGGACTGAAAGAGCCCCTGTCTGGCGGGTGTCCGGGCTGCACAGCGCTTCCGCAGCCTCTCTGGGGAGCACAGAGGAGTTTGCGGCGTGCGAGGGGTACGAGGGGGCCTTCGGGGCGTCGCTTTCGGAGAGGTGAGAGGTTTCCGGGAACTCTTCTTAGGAGTCTGCGAGGAAAACTTAGTTTAGTGGTTGAACGCCATAACCCACACTCTGCAGGAATGCAGGTCCCGTAACCTCTCGGGCGATTAGAAAGGAGAGGGGAGGCCGACAGGCTGCCAAAGGCACGATCTCAGCAATGACGCCTGTCCAGGGCATGGCCGCTGCCTGGCCACATTTTCTAGCACCAAGAGCACACCCAGCCTGTTCCCCAGACCAGTCATTTAAGTAGTTTACACATTTCACCGGGGCACAGCTCAGCTAGCCTTCCTCCAACACGACACTGCTCCTCATGGGTTCCTGAGGCAGCCTCTGCCGTCACATCATGGGCCGCACACCCACATCCACCATGTGATCCCTGAGCACCTACTGTGTGCCAGGCAATGCATGTGAGTGAGTGTGGTGTGGGCAGCGTGGAATACACATAGAGGGCACTGCGAGAAAGACACGAAATGACCCTCCCTGCTTGCCAAGATGCTGCAGACTGCAGGTGAGGAGCCCGCACGCCTCCCAGGGCTGCAAGCTGACAAGTCCTTGGGTGCTCAATGGGGGTGGATGGGACAGCGCGTGTGGCAATGCAAAGTCAGGAGCCTGCATGGGCGACAGGGAGCTGGAGGACAACTTGCAGTTAGACCAATGGAGGCCACGGGGCAGGATGGGATCAGGAGGGAATCCCCAAGGAAGTGTATCAACCGGTGAAGGGGGCCCAGCTGGTGTGGCTCAATGGTTAAGCACAGACTTATAAATCAGGAGGTCATGCTTGGATTCCTGGTCAGGGCACATGACTGGGTTGTGGACTCGATCCCCAGTGCCAGGGCATGTAGGAGCAGCCAATCAATGATTCTCTCTTATCACTGATGTTTCTATCTCTCCCTCCTTCACGCTTCCTCTCTGAAATCAATAAAAATATATTCTAGCCGAAACCAGTTTGGCTCAGTGGATAGAGCGTTGGCCTGTGGACTCAAGGGTCCCGAGTTCGATTCCAGTCAAGGGCATGTATCTTGGTTGCAGGCACATCCCCGGTGGGGGGCGTGCAGGAGGCGGCTGATCGATGTCTCTTTCTCATCGATGTTTCTAGCTTTCTATCCCTCTCCCTTCCTCTCTGTAAAAAATCAATAAAACATATTTTAAAAAATATATATTCTGAAAAATAAACTAAAAACCTTTAATATCCCATACTTTCTGCCCAAGAGGTTCAGAGACAAAAGACAGGTAAGCAAGACAATGTTCCAATCGGGGATCTCAGCCTCGTTTGAAGTAAAAATGGTGACCTATAAATGCCACCCCCAAATCTGACATCTATGCTGCAGAGACGAGGAAACCCATTCGCTGCAGATGAGGGGCCTGTGTTCTGTCTCGGCTCTGAGCTCCCCTTTCCCGCTTCTCTCCTCACACATCTCTTCTCCCTTTCTTCCATCCCACCTTCCCCTTCTCTCCTCTCTGATCTTGCTCTCTTTGATCACCTCAGGTGTCTTCCCCATCCCTCCCTCTGCATTCTCTGTCTGCTTTCACTCTCCTCTCTCCTCTCCCCCCTCCACGAATTCACTCTTATCCCACACCTCCCGTCTTCTCTCTGCTTGGCCTCACTTTCTCTCCTCGCACCCGCCCGCTTTCAAACTCTCTAAACTCGGTCTCCACCTCCCTCAGAATTCTCTTTTCTTTCAGAACTCTCTCCTCCAGCTCTTATTTCTCTCGGTCCTGCTTTCCTCTCTCTCTGTTGTATCGATCTTCAGCCTGACATTTCTCTTCAACTTTCCTCTATTCTCTCCCATCTGCCTATCTTCTTCTCTGAACTCACTCTTCTCTTGACACTTCCTTCCATCTGGCCTCTCTTTGAAATCCCTTCTCTAATTGTTTAATTGCCCTCTATCCTCTCACCTCCCTCACCTCTCTTCTGCTCTATGCTTCTTGCTCCCCTCTCTCAGAACTCAGTTGAGAGAGAAATGAAAAGATTTCTCTCTCAGAACTCATTTCTCCTTACCCTTCCTGCTCTGCCCTGTGTCTTCTCACAATCTCCCTGCTCTCCCTCTCATCTTTCTCTGTCTCTTTGACAAGTCCTTTCTCATTCTGCAGTCTCTGCCTCTGTAAGCTCTTCCCTCACCTCTCTGGGAGACCGCTGACAATATAGCTCCTCTCACTATTTACTCTTCCTTCTACTGTCAGATCGCAATCTCCTCTAATTTCTCACTTGCTTCTCTCCTCAATCATCTCTATAATGCAACATT
Organism: Lasiurus cinereus; assembly: GCA_011751065.1. Classification (NCBI taxonomy): domain Eukaryota; kingdom Metazoa; phylum Chordata; class Mammalia; order Chiroptera; family Vespertilionidae; genus Lasiurus; species Lasiurus cinereus. The sequence continues at coordinate 23,117 of JAAGEH010000036.1, read as the reverse complement.
CTCTTCTTTCCGAGTTCCCTCTTCTCTCTCCTTTCCAGGAGCCCTGATGGGCCTCACATCCCTAACTGTGAACACTTTCTCCTCCCTCTAGCATCAATGTCTCAGCCCTCGCTTCTCTCAGAATCTCAATATCTATTCTCTCCCTCTCTTTCATACCTTCTCTGAAATCTTTTCATTTCTCTCTCAACTCCCTCTGATCTGCCACATTTCCTCTCCTCTCTCTACTCTTTCCCTTTGCCCACTCTTCTCTCTCAACCCTTTGAACTCTATCTTCTGTCTTTCATTTCTTTCAGAGTTCCCGCTCTCTATTTCTGAGCTGAATTTCACTTCCCTCTATTGTCTCTGAATTCTCTCCGCACTCATCTCCTCTCCAATGTCTCCCTTTACTCTCCCTCTCTCTGACCTCCCTCATCTCTCCCGTCACTTTCTCAGAACTCATTTTTCTCTCCTCTCTCCGCCCTGTCTCTTCTCTCATCTCTTTCTCTCTGATGTCACTCTATTTTCTCATTCTCTCTCTCTCCCTGTGAACTTTTTCTCCTGATATATCTTCTCTTGCTCTCTCACTACTAGTCTTTTATCTCAAACTCTTTCACTTTCACTCTCTGATCTCTGAATTGCATGTTCTTTCATTTCTTACCCCCCTGAGCTCCCTCTGCTCTCTTATCCCAATCTCCGCTCTCCTCTCTTCTCTCCTTCCCCTCCTCTCTGAGCTCCCTTGTTCTCTCGTCATGAACTATTTCTCTTTGATCTCTCATCTCTCCCTCTCCAAATCCTTGATCGAGGTCATGCTCTTCCCTGTTTCCCCTGCTCTCTGGATTTTCTCATCTCGTCTCTCTCTCTCCTCGTTCTTCCCGCACTCTTCGCCCTCTCATTTCCTCTTTGATTCTGCTCTTTCCCCATGTTCTTGCTCTCCCCTTCTCTCTCATCTGTCTGATTTATTCCTCCCACTTTCCTCTCTCCACTGTTCTCCCTTCCTTCTCTCTGAACTCTGATTTTCATTTTTCCTTTCTCTCCCTCCTCTATCTGATCTCCTTCCCTCTCAGACCTCTCATCTCCTATCATCATTCTGTCTGAACTCTCTCATCTCTGTGACCACTTGATATATCTCTTCTACTCTCAGCTCTCCCTTTGATCTTGCCTAACTCTCTTCTCTCTCATCCCTCTCTCTAATCTCCCCATTTTCTCCTTTTCTCTGTTCATCACCCTCTCTGATCTCCTGCAGCTCAATCTCTTCTCCCTTTGGTTTCCCTGAGTCTATTTCTTCTCTCTTTGAACTGCCTTCTCTAATTTCCCACTACTCTCTCTCTGACCTCTTCCATTTTCTTCATCTCTAATCTTACCTGCTTCTCTCCAATCTCTTTTCACTTGCTTCTATTTTTGACTTGCATCTTCTGTTGTCTCATCATCTCATCTCTCTTCCCTCTGCACTCTCACCTCTCGACCTCCAGCTCCTCTCTTCTCTCTTTCCCTCTCTCTGAACACATTCTTCTGTCTCCCATTCCTTACCTCTCCTCTCAATCATTTCTTTCACTCCCTTTCTACTCCCTCTTCGCCCTCTTTCTAAATTCTGTTCACTTCAATCTTCCTACTTCCTGTGCACCCTTTCTCCTTCCTCCTCAGAACTCATTCTCTCTCTTAACTCACTTTCCTCTCCCTGCCCTGTCTCTCTCACACATTGCCCTGTCTTCTCTCTGAGCTCCCACTCTTGTCCCTGATTTCATTCCTGTCACTTCTTTCTTTCTTACCTTTCTCTCCACTTTCTTCTCCTTTCTGAACTCATTCTTCCTTGACCCCATCCTCTTCTAATTTGTTGTCTCTGAACCCCGATTTCCTTCTCTGAGATCTATCTCTGCCTTTCTCTCTCCTCACTCGCTCACTGACCTCCCTCTCTGAACTTCTCTATGAACTACTTTTTCTTCTCCTGCCCTCTCTTCATTGACCTGCCTCTTCTCTCTAATGTCACTTACTCTCTCCCCATCTGTCTCTCTGAACCGTACCTTCTTTCTCTCAAATTCTCCCGTCACCTCTCTTTACATCCTTTCTTCTCGTCTTCTATGATCTCAATCTCTTCCCTCCCTCACTTCTTACTCTCCTCTCGTCTCTGTGTTGTTTTCTCGGCTCTGATCACCCATCTTCTGCTCAGGCTTCTCTATTTCTCCCCCCTCACTTTTCTCTTTGATCTCAGTTGTCTCACTCTGCGCTATGTCTTCTCACACGTCTCCCTGCCTTCCCTCTCATCTTTCTGTCTTCTTGATCACTTCTTTCTCACTCTGCTCTTTCAACTCCTTCTTCCCTCTCTAATCTGCCTCTCTCACCTCTCTGGGTGACCTGTCAGTATGTCTGCTCTCTATACCCTCTTTCTTCTCCTTCTCTCTGATCTCAATTTCCTCTCTCTCATTTCTTACTCCCATCTCTCCTACTTTCTGGTCTCCTGTGATCATCTTAGTACTGCCAATCTCTCCTTTCTCTTTCCCCACTCTTCTCTCTCCCCTCTGATCTCAAACACTATATCTTTTATTTGTGAACACTTTCTCTTCTCTCTAATCTCAGTATTTACTCTCCCCCTCTTTCACACTTTTCTCTCTGAAATCTTTTCATTTCTCTCTCCCTCTGAACTCTTATCTCCTGCCTTTCATTTCTCTTTCTAATTTCCCTCTGTTCTCTCCCATACCCTTTCTGAGCTTAATTCTTTTCTCTGAATTGTCTCTGAATTCTCTCCTCACTCATCTCCTCTCTGATGTCTCTTTTCTCTCTCCTTTCTCTGCCCTGTCTCTTCTCACACATCGCCCCTCTTTCTCTGAGCTCCCACTCTTCCATCTGTTTTTCTTCTCACTTCTCTCTGACTTGCCTCTTCTTTCTCTCTGATGTCACTCTACTCTCATCTCTTCTCGTTCCCTTCTCTCTCTGAAATCATCCTTCCACCTTTCTTTTCGCCCTCTGACGCCCTCTCTGATCTCCCTCTATTCTTCCTCTTACCCCACACTCGGATCTCCAGCTCTCTCTCACGCTCTTCTCCCTTCCTCCTTTGCCCTCCCTCTCTCACACATCTGCCTGATTTCTCTCTTTTTTCTCATCTTTCTGCGCTCACTCTTTCCAAACTTGTCTATCTCCTCATTCTCCCTTTGATTACCTCTCCAATGGTTCTCTCCTCACCTCTCTGCTCTTTCTCTGAACTCCCACTCTCTGTCTCTCTGGTTTCATTCTTCTCCGTTCTCTCTGCCTCTGTGAACTCACTCACTGTCTCTTCATTCTTTCTTCTACTCTTCTCTGTCCTCTGTGATCTGTTTCTCATTTCTTACTCGCTTCATCCTCCCCCCCCTTTCTCTGATCATCTCTGTAATCTCACTCTCTTCTTTCTCTCTTCCGCCCACTCTCTGAACTCCCTCTATTATTTCTCTTACCACATTCTTCTCTAATTGGCTTCATCTATCTCTCCACTCTGAACTCTGTGACCTCTCTATCTTTCTATGCTTTCTTTCCCCACTCTTCTTTCTCTCCTCTATTTCTGAACTCTCTTGCACTTGCATCGATATCCCATCTCTGAGCCTTCTCTTCTTTCTCTCCCTCCCTTCCCCCTAAACTCTATCTTCTGTTTCCCATTTCTCAGAGCTCAATCTCTTCTCTTTCCCCTATCTCTTCTCTCCCTCTGATCTCTATCTTCTCTCTTTACTCCCCTCTCTCCTCTTCCTATGTACTTCCCTTTCTCTCTGAATCACTTCTTTCACTGCCCCGATCTGCATCATTCCCTCTTTCCCCTCTACTTCTCCCACATCTCCCCATCTTCTTTCCTACATTGTGATCTCCAACTCTCCTCACTCCCTGATTGAGCTCATGATCTTCTCTCTGATCTCACTTTCCTCTCCCTTCTCTCTTCTCAAATATTGCCACCTTCTCTCTCTGAGCTCCCAATCTTCTGATTTGTCACTTCCTTCCTCTCCTGACTACCCTTTCTTCTCCTCTCTAAACTCGCTCTTCTTTGACTTCCCTCTCTTCCATGTTCTTTTCTAATTTTTCTGTCCCTGGACCTTGATTCCCATCTCTGAGCTCTCTGCCTTTCATTTCTCTCTCCTCACTCCCTCTCTTATCCCACTCTTTCCTCTATCTGAACTCTTCTTTCTCATAATCTCAATCTCTCCTCTCTCAAATCTTACCTTCTGCCTTTCATTTCTCACTCTTAATTCCCCGATCTTCTCCTTCTCTCTGAATTCTGTTACTCTGACCTTTCTCATCTCCCTGATCTCTCTCCTATGAACTTTACTCTTTGATCTCTTCTTCTCAGAAGACATTTTTCTGTCTTCTATCTTCCTATATCCCTGATTTTATTCTTGTCACTTCTATCTTTGACCTGCCTCTTCCCTCATCCCTCATCTCCCCCTCTCTAAACTCTCAGTATATCTTTCCTCTTTTTTTTCCTAAACATTGTCCCTTATCGATCTTCTGTAATTGTTACAGCTCCTTTTGCTTCTCCAGACACACGTGGCTGCTGCTTACACACAGGCCTCACTGTGGGAGCCCATCTGATGCAGAGGCTAACCTTGTCACTGACCTGACTGATTCACAGGACTAAACGTTGGTCAGTGAAACATGGACAATCTCCAACTTTCTTAAAAGTTTTAAAGGCGGGACCAAAGTTTTGCCAAGCTAACGCTGCCTGTTGGATTTTCATCTCAGCTGGTCACTAAGAAAGACGACTCAGACAGCACGGTTACTGCCCAGGACTTCCCTGGCCGCCTGTCTGTTTTCCGAGACGGTTTTAAACATGATAGACATGTCCTACCTCATAAGCTGTCAGCATCTCAGAGGCCACTGTGTCTCCTGAAGGCCCTTTACGTCGAGCTGCACCCTCCTCTGAAGGCCTGACCATCTTGGACACGGCCCCGAAAAGAAGCGTCTTTGGAGATCGGATACTCGGAATGGGAGGAGATCCTCCATGGTCTGCAAGTCAAGAACAGTGACAGCGTTTCACTCCCTCCAGCACCAGTTGAACAGCCATTCCACACAAAAGAGAAGAACAGGAGGGGGGATGATGTCAACAACTACTGCGAACATGCTACCTTCCTGGGTTTTAATAAGACTGCAGTTAACCCCAGGTCCTATGTTAGGAAATACAATCAACCAAAATATTTTCATTGTAATTGTAAAAGAGCAAAGGAGATACACACAGATCCACCTGGGGCATGTGTAGGACATGAGCGCAGGCTGGGAATCACAGGTCACGTCTTCTGCAGGGAATGTGTCCCTCATGAGAATCGTGTGGTGGCCATCTGTCAGACTCCAAAGGGATGATGCGGATCATAAAGACCCTGGATTGTTCATCACCCAAACCTCAAATACACTCACCTGCTCTACTTCTCCCATGTCCAGAAACAAGAGGCCAAATCTCACTGCTTTTCCTAAAAATACTTCCCACCAAGTTAGCGTGGACGTGGGGCAGGCACGCTACCTGACTGGCTTTGCTGAGACAAGTGAACTCTCTGCACACTTCGAGGCTGTGGCTGAGACGCAGAATAGAAGGGACCAGATTTCGTCCTGCCGAGTGACAGCTGCTTGATGCGAGGGCTTCTCCTCAGACTCACTTCTACAAAAGCGGAGTCACAGCCAGTCAGCAGGGAGACACGCCAGCCTGACTCTCCCATGTACACGTGAGCAACATCCGTTTTACCAAATACAGACAGGAGCCTGACAAGCCATTGGTTGAGACTTCATTGTTGTAGCAAAGATAAGAGGTGTGTGTGGCCCACAAACCTGTCACCTCAGACAGTGTCATGAATGGCCACCATGAAGCACAACGGGGGGTGAAAAATATGTCTAAAGTACAGTCACGCTTGTAAAAATGTTTAAATTTTAAAACTGCAGTTTATGTGTATATTACATATATTTATACATAAGTAACACCTGTAAGAATATTATTAAAGCTAAACTGTTAATAGTATTTCAGAGTTGTGGAATTACCAAGTGATTATTAAAATTTTGGCTTTTTTTTCTTTCTAATTTTTCAACAATAAACATATATCTTGATTTTAAGAAAGGCTGTTTTGGGAAACTAAGTAAAAAGTCCACTCACCAGTCAAGATTGCTGGTGTGTGCAGCACTGTCACCTACCTACCTGTGAACAGCTTAGAATAGGGATGAGGAACCTTTTCTGCCAAGGACCATTTGGATATTTATAATAATATCATTTGGGGAGCATAGAAACTTATCACCTTCACCTCTAGTGCCTTGGCAGGGCCAAACCAGATGATTTCATGGGCCTGACCTTCCCCATCCCAGTCTCAGGGTGACAGGCTGAGTGACCAGGGCATGAGGTTTCCACAAAAAGCAGGCACAACTCCAGAACAAAGGGAGTAGATACCTTTTTCTGGGGATTCCTCAACAACATCGATTTCAGGACCAGGATCAGAGGACCTTGAGGAACCAAGAGCATAAGGATTAGTCACTAATTCATTCATAATTAACACACTAAAGAGATACAGCCTCTCAGCCCACAAGTTTGATAACACCACCATTGGCCAGCCCCCTCGCACTATCAGAGTTAAAACATTTAAAAATAGAAATATATATTTCTATTGATTTCAGAGGAGGGAGAGATAGAAACCACAACGATGAGAATCATTGATCGGCTGCCTCCTGCATGTGCCCTACTGAGGTTTGAGCCTACAACCCGGGCATGTGCCCTTGACTAGAATAGAACCTGGAATACTTCAGTCCGCAAGCCAATGCTCTATCTACTGAGCCAAACCAGCTAGGGCTTAAAACATTCTTTACAACTTCAAAATTAATTGAAGATACATACTTTTGTCCTGGCCACTGTTTCTCACTGGTTCAAGTGTTAGGCCGCACACCAGAGGGTCTGGAGATCAATTCCCTATCAATGGCATGTACGGCTTGCAGGTCTGACCCCGGCCCAGCTGATGGCATGTGTGCCAGGCAAGCAATCTCCCCCTCGTCTCTTCTATTCTAATACGTACAAATTTCTTACAATTTATTCTGTAGAAAAGCTGACACAAGTGTGTGAAACCCAAACACCAGTAATGACAAGATGGAGCCTTGACAAGACACACGCACGTGCTCCTTCCTAGCCTTCCTGTTAAACACGGGCAGTATGTTCGAGTACATCACATGCAGCGATTGTGAGGAAGACAAAGGTGGAGAGCAGAGCCGCCTGGCTGGAACTTGGGGCCCAGAGATAGGGCGGTGAGCTCCCAGAAATTCCTCTTTGCTTCGAAGATCCCATGGGTGCTGGAGAGGCTGACACCCTGAACACACCCAGCGGAGCGGCCAAAACTGCCCTCCGAGCACCCGGACAGGGGTCGCAAAGGACAGACACTTTCAGGAAGACCTGTTCTGCCCAGGCAGTTGCCAAGGAAACCATCCCTCAGCACAGGAAGTTGGGACCCTAGACCCCAGCCCTGCCTGGCCATAATGAAGACCCACCTCTCCTTCCCCGTGTCAGCACACAGATTTTAAAATTGTGAAATATCCAGCCCAGCTGGTGTGCTCAGTGGTTGAGTATCAACCCATGAACCAGGAGGTTAGGGTTTGATTCCCAGTCAAGGCACATGCCTGGGTCGTGGGCTCGATCCCCAGTGTGGGGTGCGCAGGAGGCAGATGACCAATGATTCTCTCTCATCACAGCTGCTTCCATCTCTCTCTCCTTCTCCCTTCCTCTCTGAAATAACCATTCAACGACATATTATTACTCAGTAACAGAAAGGGATGAACTGACATGTGAACAACACGAGTAAATCTCCAGGTGTGTGAGGTCAGACAGAGCCCCTCCCGTAGGTTCTCGGCCCTCGGAGCTGACAGGATGCTCTCTGGTTGTAAGAAACAGTTGGATCGGAGTCACGGAGCCCATGGGAGCTGGGAGAGCTGTCTGGGAGGATGGGGGGCGAGGGGGGGGAAGCCACACAGGTGTCACTCACCTGCCCTTGATCTGCCTGTGCAGCAGCCGCCCGCAGACCTGCTTGTGCTCCGGGGTCTCAGCCACAGTCCTGGTCAGCAGCCTGTGGTGGCCTGCAAGGCGAGCAGCACGCGGTCCTTCAGACACAGCTTGTTCCTCAGCCACAGTGGACCTCCGGGCTGTGGACAGGCCTAACCCTGGAGCTCCATTTAACAGCTTCTCACCACTGTCAGAGGCTGCATAACACATAAGCCAAAGTACAATATGAAATGCTCCTGAGAAATGAACTCTCACTGATGACGACTAACACATCTGTGCACCTAATTGGTGGCTCTTGTATCTACAATTAAGTAAAATAAAATATGTGACAATGTTGATATGCAGCGCTTTATCAGATATGAGGGATCCTGGGTAAGATCTACAGCTGATTTCTCATTAGGCAGGGTGATGACATATCCAAAGTGTCAAAAGAAGAAAGATTCAATCAACAATTCCATATCCAGCAACTCTATTATTCAAAACCAAAAGAGAAATTAGCACATTCCCCGATTATAAAAACAAGCCCCTCATAGAAACTGTCACTAGCAAATCTGCCCCAAAAGTACTAAAGGGAGTCCTCAGGTGAAAGGAAAGGTTACTAGAGAGTAACTCAAATCCACAGGAGTTAAAGGCACTGGGAAAGGTAAAAACTTTTTTTTAGGTAAAACTGTTTTTTGTAACTTTTTTCTCCTGTGACTTAAAATATACATAATGATTATAAATTTGTGTTGAAAGGCATACAATGTGTAAAGATGTAACTTGTATGACAACAGAAAAAGGAGGGGATAGGACATGTAACTATACAGGAGCAGTGCTTCAGGTTGAAATGAAAGGACACTGGACAGTGATTGGAAGCTGGAAGAGGAAATAAAGAACACAGGAAAAGGGGAGCATACGAACCAGTAGGGTGGTACTTTTGGTTTGCAACCCTCTTTTTCCCTGTATGATTTAAAAGGCAAATGCATGCAACAATAACTATAAATCTGCGTTAATGGGCCCACCATTTATAAAGATGGCATTGGTAATGACATCTTAGAGGAATAGGGATGGAAATATGTAGGAGCAGAGTGTTGTGTTCATATTATTCAACAGGTTTTAAGCTTGAGGTATCAGTTATAATCTCCAAGGTAATAACTAAGAAAACAATTAGAAAATATACACAAAAGGAAAGCTAGAAGGAATCTAAATGGTATAATATACTACAATAAGTCAGCTAGCTACATACTAAGAAAAGGAGTAATGGAGAAATAAAAAATGGTAGATGCCTTTCCTTATCAGAAATTAAATAGAAATTAAATGTAAATTAAATGTAAATGGACTAAACATTCCAATTAAATTGGCAGATTGGCAAGTGGGTTAAAGAAAACCATGATGCAATATGCTGGCTATAACAATCACTTTAGACCCAAAGACACAAAGGGGTTGCAAGTAAAAGAACAAAGGTTTTAATACAAAAGAGAGATGGGTGGCTACATGATAAAAACAGACTTTAAGTCTAAAAAGGCAACAAAAGAAGCAGCAGCACTTTATATGTGGATTAAATTTATATTTAAACCATCACATAGATACAATGGCTATTACAACAGAGTCCCCAAATGTCTGAAGCAAATACTGACAGAACTGAAGGGAAAAATGGATAAGTCAACAATAACAGTTAGAGACTTTAACCCCTACTTTCCATAATGGATAGAACAACTAAACAGAGGTCAACAAGGAAACGGAGGCATGAACACCATCACAAACCAACGAGACCAAGCAGCCACCTCCCAGGGCGCCCCACCCAACGGGAGCAGAACATACATTCTTCGCGAGCATGGGAACGGTCTCTAGGACAGGCCAGATGTTAGGCCATAAATCAAGTGTCAAGAAATTTTAAAATACTTAAATATGTTTCCCAATCACAATGGAATGAAATTAGAAATCAAGAACGGAAGGGAATTTGGGGAAGTCGCAACCACAGGGAAATTGACACTCCTAAATATCCAATGGGCTTAAGAGAAAAATCCTAAGAGAAATAGGAAAACACTGGAGGTGATGAAAATGAAAACACAACCAAAAACTTACAGGATACAGCCAAAGCCGTGATTAGAGTTGAAATTTGTTGCAAATGCCTGCACTAAAAACAAGATTTCAGCCAAAACCAATTTGGCTCAGTGGATAGAGCGTCGGTCTGCGGACTGAAAGGTCCCAGTTTCGATTCCAGTCAAGGGCATGTACCTTGGTTGTGGGCACATCCCCAGTAGGGGGTGTGCAAGAGGCAGCTAATCAATGTCTCTCATCGATGTTTCTAACTTTCTATCCCTCTCCTCTCCTCTCTGTAAAAAATCAATTAAAATATATTTTTTAAAAAAATTTCAAATCAGTAACCTCACCTTAACTTTAAAAACTGAAAAAGATCAAACTAACACCAAAGCAAGTACAGAAAAAGATATAACAAAGATGACATCAGAAATAAATAAAATTGAGAATGGAAAACTAATAGAGCCCAGCAGGCATGGCTCAGGGGTTGAGTGTCGACTTAGGAACCAGGGTTTAATTCCCGGTCAGGGCACATGCCCGGGCTGTGGGTTTAATTCCTGGTAGGGGGTGTGTAGGAGGCAGCTGATCAATGATTCTTCCTCTTCATTAATGTTTTTATCTCTCACTCCCTTTTCCTTTCTGTCAGAAATCAATAAAAATATGTTTAAAAAAATAAAAAAGATAACCAGTTTGATTCTTTGAAAAAAAATAATCATTGGCAAACCTTTAACTGGTCTGACAAAAATAAAAATAAAAAAGAAGAAGAAGAAGAAGAAGAGCCTCAACCTACAAAACCAGGAATGAAAAAGAGGACATAACTGTCATTCTCAGAGAAATAAGGAGGAGTATTAGGGAATACTAGGATCAACTGTAACCAAAAATCAGATAATCTGGATGAAATGGACAAACTCCTAGAAAGACACTGAAAACAGACACTAGAAGAAACAGAAAATCTAAACAAACCCTGACAAGTAAAAAGATGGGATCAGTCTTCAAAATAGTTCCCATAAAGAAGTATCTAGGACTTCCCTGCTGATTTCTGCCAACAATGAAAGAAGAACAAACTCAGTTACACATGTACTCAGCTGACTGTGGACCAGGCTGCCATTTTTTTCCTGTTTTAAAGAAAAAAAAAATAGTCCTTTCAACAAACTGGGCTAGGACAGCTGAATAGTCACATGCTAAAGAATGAGGTTGGACTTCTGTCTCCCACAATCTCATATACAAAAATGAATTCAGAGTGAATCAGAACTCAATGGAAGAGCTTACAGTATAAAAATTGGGTTACATGATGGTTTTTTAGATAAGACACCCAAAGCACAAGCAACAACAAAAGCTGCTAACTTGAATAAAGTGGACTTCATCGAAATTAAAAGCTTTGGTGGACACTATCAATAACGTGAAAAGGGGAAAAATCCAAGATGGCGGCATAGGTAAACACCTACACTGCTGCCTCGCACAACAATTTCAAAACTATAACTAAAAGACAGAACGGACATCATCCAGAACCACAGGAAAGCTGGCTGAGTGGAAGTTCTACAACTAGAGGGAAAGAGAGGGGCTCACAGAAACCCAGAGGAGCTGCAAAAAGCTGAGGTACGGAGACGCGTGCTGAGAGAGCGGGTGCCGGAGAACCTGGCTGGCTTTCTCTGGCGGGAGGGAAACGGAGACTCTCAACGGCATTGAACCCCTTATCTTACGACACTAAACCCCAGATCCATCCGAAACTCATACGGGGGGAGTTTGGACTGTGAAAAGGGAGAGGTGCACGGAAATTTAGGGGAGTTGCAAAGGATCGGAGGTCCGGTCGCGCACGGCACCACGCGGAGGACAGATTGCTGATTGTGCCGCTGGCTTTCGCGAGTGGGCGGGAGACAGACCCTCCCAACTGCGCCGCTTCTGAGTCCACTGGGCCCCTGTTTTGGGCGAAACCCTGGGTACCTAGACTCGTGTGGTCCTTGTTCGCAGGGGAGCCGGAAGTGCAGCGGTTAGAGGCGCTGCGGGTGCGCGAGCGCACAAGGACCGCTCTAGCCATTACCCAGTCACGTGAGACTCAGGGGCCGTGGAGGGCGGGG
>JAAGEH010001517.1:0-10014 GCA_011751065.1 Lasiurus cinereus | reverse complement strand
TGTAGACTAGAGGCCCGGTGCCCTTCAGCCTGGCCTGCACCCTCTCCCAGTTGGGGATCCCTGGGGGATGTCCGAGTGATGGCATTGTGGGCCTAAGCCGTCAGCCGGACATCCTCAGCATTGCCTTGGAGGTAGGAGAGGCTCCCACATCGCCACTCTGCCTGCCAGCCATACGCTTAGCTTCTGGCTGAGTGGCCCTCCCCCTGTGGGAGCACACTGACCACCAGGGGGCAGTTTCTGCATTGAGTGTCTGTTCCCTGCTGGTGAGCATGCATCATAGTGACCGGTCATTCCACCATTTGGTCATTTGAATATTAGCCTTTATCATGCAGGATCCGCTGTACATGAAGCCCCCTAGAAACATAAGAAAATCACTGTTAACTCATTCTAGAATTGCCCCCACTTAAAACCACATTGTCCCCCGTAGGGCCTGTGCTGCACTTTGGATTTTCCTGGGCTTGACACTTGTCCTCTCTGAGCTCCATTTCTGAATACAAATGCATATTCCGTGGGAATTGTAATCTCTCCTCCGCCTCCCTCAGTGGATTGTCATGGGGAGGTTCTTACCTAATGAACCTAGAGGTGTTTCATCAAGTGAGTGATGTCTAAACAGGAGGGGATTTTTATTTTTAAGCTCATGGTTACCCTCAGAGGTAGCAGGTGCTGATTAGGGGAGGAGGGCATGATTGTTTCCTGGGACTGTAGCCATGGAAGCATTGCAGAGGGTTCCGCAGGCCTCTGAGCCGGGGGCTCTGGCCAGCAGCCTTGTAGTGGTGATCCTCTCTTCAGGGGCTGCTGGGTGGCAGGGTGTTAGGAGGGATGTTAATGGGGAGGCGAGACCAAAGGGGGAGTAACTGTCAAACCTTCATGCTTGGCGCCATTCTTTAAATTGTATGTGGCTGTGTCGGAGCTGTATCCGCTCAGGCCAGGCCTCCAATCTCTCGGGGCGGGGTGGGGGCTGCCCCATGGCTAGCCAGGCTGACCAAGACGGCGGGTTCAGCCATGTCCCAGCGAGGTTCAGGAAGCTTCTGCTGGGGAGTTGGAGCTGCTGCTTTCGGGGGCAAGGGTCTGACCCTCGGGTACCCCTCAGGCCTTCCTCCACCTGGGTCTGAAGTTGTAGGGATGAGAGTTGTGTCTGGCCCCTGCAGAGGGGGCGCAGCAGTGGTGGGCCTCGGGTCTGGGACACCTTGTGGGCACTGACGGGTGGTCTCAGACGTGCTTTTGTTGTGCGCACCCCTGGCCGGGTGGTGGGGGAAGACATCAGAAGTCAGATGTGTGGGCTGCAGCTACCACCAACACTGGGTCTTCTCCCATCTGGTCAGCTCCCTCGCCCCCCCTGGGGTGACGCAGGGGCTGGGGTAGGGTGTCCGTGCACGGGAATTGGAAGAGCTCCCCGTGCCCTCTTCCTCTTCATTCTTTGCAGTCTGAGCTTCATTCAGATTCTCCTCAGGTCGCCCCCCTGCCCCCCATCTTGGCTCCATCCACCTGCCCCCTGCTGCAGGCTCATCCTCCTGATGGTTTGTGAATATGCAATTTGGTTGTTACTGGGACACCTTAACAGACAATTAGCATATTGCCTCTGTATATGTATAGATATATGTATAGATTTGCCTTTTGTGGACATTTCATAGAAATAGAATCATTCAGTGTGTGTTCTATTGTGTCTGCCTTCTTTCACTTAAGTATAATGTTTGTAAAGTTCATTTATGTTGTAGTATATGTTGGGACTTCATTCTTTTCATTGTGATAAATACACATAATACTATTTTAGCATTTTTAAGTATGTAGTTAAGTGCATTGAGTCTATTCACATTATTGTGCACTTATCAGTATCATTTTTCCCCAGAATGTTTCATCTATCCAAACTGAAGCTATCGCCTCTAAACAATAACTCCTCATTCACCCCTCCTCCCTGCCCGGGGAAACCACCACTGTACTTTTTGTCTCTGAATTTTACTACTCTATTTGCCTCTTATAAGTAGAGTCATACAATATTTGCCCTTTGTGTATGTCTTCTTTCAGATAAGCTTCATAGTTTTTTGTTGTTGTTTTTAAAAGGGAACATTATTTACTTTTCAATGTTTATATTCTTTATTGATTTCAGAGTGGAAGGGAGAGGAAGAGAGAGAGAAACATCAATGATAAGAAGGAATCATTGATCGACTGCCTCCTTCACCCTCAAACTGGGAATGGAGCCTGTAACTCGGGCATGTGCCCTGACCAGGCAGCAAACTGTGACCTGCTGGTTCATAGGTCAGCATTCAACCACTGAGCCAAGTGGGCTGGTGAAGCCACTCCTTTTTATGGCTGAATAATGTTTCATTGTATGGATATACCAATGTTTGTTTTCATTAATAATTTGATGGGTATTCAGTTTGATTATACTTTTAGACTTATGAGTAATGACATGATGAATATTCACATACAAGTTTTTAAAAAATGTATATTGTTGAAAGTATTAAAGAAATCCCCCTTTTTCCCCCATTGACCCCCCTCTCCCAGCCACTTCCCCCAGGCCTTCACCACACTATTGTCTGTGTCCATGGGTTATGCTTATGTACATATAGGTTCTTTGGTTAATCTCTCTACCTCCCCTACACATTCCCTCTGAGATTCATCATTCTGCTTCGTGCTTCTGTGACTCTGGATCTATTTTGTTTTTAAATATATATATATATATATATATATATATATATATACACGTTAATCTTTATCATTAAAATATTACATAGGTCTCCCCTATTCCTCCATTGACCCCCTCTCCAGCCAGCCCCCACCCCTGCTCCAGGCCTTCACTATTGTCTGTGTCCAAGGTTTTGCATATATGGATATAAGGTCTTTGTTTAGTTACCTCCCCTCACCCACCCTTCCACGCCTTCCCTCTGAGATTCCACACTCTGTTCCATCCTTTACGTTCCGGATCCATTCTGTTTATCAGTTTACTAGTGACCCAGTGCTTGAAATTCATGCTTAGTAAAAGGGGATTAACTAGAAGAAATAATTTAATATTGCTATTTGCCCTTTCTCTATAATAGAAGTGTCAGAGATGAAAGAAAATTAGTAAAATGTATATGAAAACCTTCCTCCTGTCAAAGTTTGGTGCTCATCATGATTTCAGAGAGGAATGGAGAAGGGAGATGGAGATAGAAACATCAGTTTCTATCTGATGTTTAGCATATTACCTCTGTAGTTCAGAATCGCATGAGATCCAAACCTGGTTGCCTCCCCTGTCCATTGGGCTAGATCCAGACCATGCCAGTCCCACCCTTGTCAAGCCCTACCGGGCAGGGGGGCGTAACCTCAGGTCCCCTGACCTGGTGCCAGGACGGGGGCATGGCCTGAGGTTCCCCGTCAAGCCACGCTAAGTGGGGAGGGGCACAGCCTCAGGTCCCCCATCAAGCCCCACTGGCAGGGGGGGCGCAGCCTCAGTTCCCCTGTCAAGACTTACTGAGCAGGGGGCATGGCATGAGTTTCCCCGACCCAGCACTGGGAGTGCAATTTGAGGTCCCCCCTTAAGCCCCAATGGGTGGGGAGCACGGCCTGAGGTCCCCTGTCAAACCCCACCAGGCAGGGCTCCCTGGCTCAGTGCTGTGGTTTGGGCGAATAGCCTGAGGGCCCCTAGCCCAGCACCAGGATGTGAAGTGCACCTTGAGTTCCCCCATTAAACCCTGCCAGGCCAGGCATGCAGCCTCAGGTCCCCTGGCATGGCGCTAGGGTGGGGTCGTGGTCTGAGGTCCCATGGCCTGGTGATAGGGTAGAGAGCAAGGCCTGAGGTCTCTTGTCAAGCCCTGCCAGGCAGGGGCAAGACCTGAGGTACCCCGGCCTGTCACTGGGATAACAGGTTGAGGTCCCATAGCCCAGTAGCAGGATGGGAAGTGCATTTTGAGATCCCCCCATCAAGCCCCACCTGGTGCGGGATGCAACCTGAGGTCCCCTGTCAAGCCCCATGGTGGTGGGGGAGGGGGTAGCCTCAGGTCACTGCTGATTGCTTTTTAAGGATCCTTATGGGAACTTGGCCTCAGCTGTGGGGGCAGCCATATTTGTGATGGATTGATGGTCAATTAGCATATTCCCACTTTATTAGATAGGATTTTGTTCATTAGATTCCACTTCTGAGTGAGATCATGTGATACTTGCCTAGCTCTGACAGACTTATTTCATTTAGCATACATCCTACTCTTCAGGTCTATCTGCTGTCTCAGTGGGTAAGAGGTCTTTGTTTTCTACAGCTTCCTTGTATTCAGTTGTGTAAATGTACCACAGATTTTTTTATCCATTTATCTTAGGATATATCCCTACAAGTGGAATCACTAGCTCAAATGGGCGTTTCATTTTTAATTTTTTTGAGGCAACTCCATACTGTTTTCCTCAGCGGCCCCACCAGTTGTCATTCCACCAGCGGTGTATAAGGAGGGTTCTCTTTTCTCCACATGCTGGCCATGGCTTGTCATTTGTTGATGGTAGCCATTCAGACAGGTGTTAGATGATGACCTCATTGTGGTTTTCATTTGCATCTCTTTGAGGATCAGTGACTTTGAGCATTTTGTGACATGTCTCTTGGCCATCTGTATGTCCACTTTGGAGAATCGTTTCCTTAGGTTCTTTGTCCATTTCTTATTGGACTGTCTTCCTTTTGTTAAGTTGTATGAATTCTTTATTATATTTTGGAAATTAACCCTTTGTTCGACGTACCATTGAAAAATACGTTCTCCCATATAGTGGGTTTCCTTTTCATTTTGTTGAAAACCTATTTTATTTTTAATATGTTTTTATTTATTTCAGAGAGCAAAGGAGAGGGAGAGAGACATAGAAACATCCTTGAGGAGAGATAATAGTTGATTGGCTGCCTCCTGTTAGGAAGAGGGATGGAGCCCATAACCTGGGCATATGCCCTGACTGGGAATTGAATGTTGACCTCATGGTTAATAGGTCAATGCTCAACCACTGAGCCACCATGTCCAGGCTGTTGGATTATTTTTTTTTTCTGCGCAGAAGCCTTTTATTTTGATGTAGTCCCATTTGTTCATTCTCTCCTTACTTTCCTTTGCCCTAGGAGTTGTATCGGCAAACATACTGCTATGAGAGAAGTCTGAGATTTTGCAGTCTTTGGTTTGTTCTATGATTTTTTATAGTTTCATGACTTATATTGAAGTCCTTTTGAAAAAAATATTTATTTTTAAAAATATATTTTGTTGACTTTTTACAGACAGGAAGGGAGAGGAATAGAGAGCTTAGAAATATCGATCAGCTGCCTCCTGCACAAGTCCCACTGGGGATGTGCATGCCATCAAGGTACATGCCCTTGACCAGAATTGAACCCAGGACCCCTCAGTCCGAAGGCCAACTCTGTATCCACTGAGCCAAACCGGTCAGGGCTTACATGTAAGGCTTTTAGCATGTTGAGCTCATTCTTTTTACAAACTTTTATTTATTTTATATTTTTTTGTTAATCCTCACCTGAGGATATTTTTCTATTGATTTTTAGAGAGAGAGAAAGGGAAGAGGAGAGACACATCAATGGTATGCCTTCCACATGAGCCCCCAACGACAGCTAGTTAGGAATTGAGCCTGCAAGTGAGGTACATGTCTTTGCCTGGAATCAAACCTGCGGTCCTTCAGGCTGCGGGCCAATGCTCTATCCAATGATCCAAACCAGTTTGGGCGAATTTATTGTTTGTGGTGGTCTAGTTTTTTGTGTTTTGTTTTTGTATGTACCTGTCCAGTTTCCCCAGGACTATTTATTGAACAGACTATATTTTCTCCCTTGAAGGATTTTGACTGCCTTGTGAAATGTTAATTGAACGTAATGGCTTCGTAGGTTTCTGGGTTCTCCATTCTATTCCATTGATCTATGTGCCTTTTCTTGTGCTAATGTTTTGATGATAGTGGCTTTTTAAAATTTTTAAAAAAATTTTATTATTTTTTTAAAATATATTTTATTGCTTTTTCACAGAGAGGAAGGGAGAGGGATAGAAAGTTAGAAACCTTCATGAGAGAGAGACAGCAATCAGCTGCCTCCAGCACGCCCCCTACTGGGGATGTGCACGCAACCAAGGTACATGCCCTTGCCTGGAATCGAACCTGGGACTCCTCAGTCCATAGGCCGACGCTCTATCCACTGAGCCAAACCGGTTTTGATGATGACAGTAGTTTTGTGTTATAACTTGATAACTGGAGTTGTGATCCCTCCTACTTTTTCCTTCTTTTTCATGATTGTTGTGGTTATTTGGGGTCTTTTTTGGCTGCATATCAATTTTTGGAATATTTGTTCTAGATGTGTTAAATACAGTTTGTATTTTAATAGAGTTTGCATTGAATGTACAGATTGTTTTGGGTAGTATGGACATGCTAATGGTGGTAATTCTACCAATCCATGACCATGGTGTATTCTCCCAGTTGTTTATATCTTCCTCTATTTCTGTTTTCCGTGATCTTTAGTTTTCTTAGTGTAGGTCTTTTACCTCCTTGGTTAACACGTTAAGCGCTCATTCAGTCACCGTGACTGACACTATACTCTGCCTCGGTAAGACAAAATAGGCTGAGCAGTTAACGTGTTAAGTTTATTACTAAGTATCTTATTTTTTTTGTGATGGAAAATGGGATTTTTTTTTTTTAGTGTCTGTTTCTGAGAGTTCATTATTGGTGTATAAAAATGCCAAAGATTTCTGGGTGTTAATTTTGTATCCTGAAACATTGCTGAATTCATTTGTTACATCTAGTAGTTTTTTTTTTTTTTTTGCTGGAGTCTTTAGATTTTTCTATGTAAAATGTCACATCATATGAAAATAATGAGAGATTTACTCCCTCCTTTCTAATTTGGATGCCTTTTGTGTTTTCTTCCTGTCTTATTGCTGTGGCTAAAACTCCCCAGTACTACGTTGAATGAAAGTGGTGCAAGCAGACATCCCTGTCTTATCCTGTTATTAGTGAAAATGGTTTCAGTCTTTGCCCATTGAGTATGATGTTGGCTGTAGGTTTGTCATATATGGCCTTTAATATGTTGAGGTATCAATCCTCTGTTCCCACTTTGCTGAGAACATTTTAAAAAAAATTGATTTCAGATAGGAAGTGAGAGAGAGAGAGAGAGAGAGAGAGAGAGAGAGGGAGGGAGAGAGGGAGAGAGAGAAACATCTATGATGAGAGAGCGTCATTGATTGGTTGCCTCCTATACACCATGGAGCCCACAAGCCCGGCATGTGGCCTGACTCGGAATTTAACCATAATCTCCTGGTTCATAGGTCGATGATCAACCACTGAGCAATGCCGTACGGGCACTGAGAACTTTTATTTTATTTTATTTTATTTTTCTTTTTTCATTTTTTGTCTATTACTCTTTTATTAGGTAGGATTATTATAATTATTCCTTTTTTTGGCCATAGCTCCCCTCCACCCTGTTCCCACCGCACCCTCTGCCCTTATCTCCCTGACAATGTCCTCATTCACAGGTGTATAATGTCAGGCCACTCCCTTTCTATGCCCCTGATTCAACAGTTTATTCTTTTCATCAGATTTTTAATTCACTTGATTTTTAGATTAACTTTTTGATAAATATGTATCTGTTGTTCATAAGTTTTATCTTTACCTTTTTCTTCTTCCTCTTCTTAAGGAGTACCTTTCAGCATTTCATATGATACTGGTCTGGTGTTGATGAACTCATTTAGTTTTTTTTTTTTTAATCTGTGAAGCTCTTTATCTGACCTTCAATTCTGAATGATAGCTTTTCTGAGTAATCTTGGTTGTAGGTTCTTGCTCTTCATCACTTTGAATATTTCTTGCCACTCCTGTCTGGCCTGCATAGTTTCTGATGACAAATCAGCTTACAATCGTATGGGTGTTCCTTTGTAGATAACTGTTTTTCTCTTGCTGCTTTTAATATTTTCTCTTTGTCTTTTGCTCTTGGCATTTATTTACGATGTGTCTTGGTGTGGTCCTCCTTGGATTTCTTTTGTTTGGGGTTCTCTGCACTTCTGGGACTTGTAAGTCTATTTCATTCACCAGGTGGTAGAAGTTTTCTGTCATTATTTCTTCAGTATCTTGCTCTCTCTCTTCTTCTGGCGTCCTCATGATTCTGATGTTGGTATGCTTGAAGTTGTCCCAGAGGCTCCTTACAATATCTTCACATTTTTGGATTATTTTTTCCTTTTTTCTTTTCCAATTGAGCATTTTCTGCTTCTTTGTATTCCAAATCTTTGACTTGATTCTTGCATTCCTCTGGTCTGCTTTTAGGTCTCTGTATAATATTTTTTATTTCAGTCAGTGTATGTTTAATGTCTAGTTGGTCCTTTTTCATATCCTCGAGGTTCTTGCTAAATTTATTGACCTTTTCTAGGAAATTCTTTTTTAAAAAAAAATTTTATTGATTTTTTACAGAGAGAAAGGGAGAGGAATAGAGAGTTAGAAACATCGATTAGCTGCCTCCTGCGCACCTCCTACTGGGGATATGCCTGCAACCAAGGTACATTCCCTTGACCGGAATGGAACCTGGGACCTTTCAGTCCGCAGGCTGACGCTCTATCAACTGAGCCAAACCAGTCACGCCCCTGGAAATTCTTGAAAAATCTTATAACCGTGGTTTTGAACGCTATATCCAGTTGTTTGTTTTCTTCCATTTCTTTAGTTTGTGATCTGTTCATTTGTTTTCGCATTTTTGCTGCTTCACTGAGTTTGTAGAGTGCTTTGTGTGCTAGTTGGCCTATAGGCTCCAATAGCTATGCCTCCCCAGTTACCTGAAGTAGACACTCCTCATGCATCCCTTTTTAGACTGTATGTACAGCTTTGCTGTAGTTAAATCTTGATTGTTGTTGGTATCACTGGGGGGAATTGACCTCCAGGCAATTGGCTGTGAGGATTAGCTGTGTCTACGCCAGGAGAACTTCCATGCTTGAGTCAGCCTTATGAAACAGGACTTGCAAAATTGCAAAAGCTTCAGTGTTCAGTTTGGATGGGGCAGAGCCTCAGTGCTGAACAGACAGTGGATGGGGCAGAGTCTCAGGGAAAAACAGACAGCCTTGGCTTCCTGTCAGTTCTGCCCTATTAGGACCCTCAGTCTGTTCCCTCTGTAATTTCTGCAGCCTTTTCTGCATGCATGCATGCATGCGCACACGTTTCTGACCTCTGCCTTTCATGTCTCCCCTGAGTTTCGTGAGCTCTGTTTTCCGAATGAGTCTGGGTCCCAGGGTCTCACCTGAAACATGTGTTCAGTGCAGAAGGAACTGGAGTTCAGTGCAGTTGGGAGGTTCCATCTTCCTCCTGCTAGAAAAAGCCAGCGGCACAATCAGCAGTCAGTCTTCTCTGTGAGCACTCGAGCACGCGCCTCCATATGTCTACCTTTTGTGGCACCCCTAAATTTTCGTGTACTCATCGCTTTTCCCGACAGTACAGACTCCCCATGTATGATTCTTGCCAGGAAGTGGGGTTCTGTTCAGTCAGAAATGGGGTTCAGTGTAGTCGGGAGATTCTGTCTCCCTCCTGCTACAGGAAGCTAGAAAGCACTCCACCGCTGTTGCTTTCCATGCGCGTGTCTCCGTACCTCAGCTTTTTGCAGCCCCTCTGAGTCTCCCAGAGCTCCTTTCCTTCCTTCTAGTTGTAGATAGTTCTGGATGATGTCTATTCTGTCTTTTAGCTGTAGTTGTGAAATTATTGTGCAAGGCAGCAGTGTAGGTGTTCACCTGTGCTGTCACTTTGGTTTCTCCCTCTCCAGTCATTTTCATTGCTTTGTTTGCATGGACAATGTCATTATCCCATTGGGCCCGATCTTTCTGTGTTCGGGGTTTCCAAATCTTTTGTCTCTCAGCATGATTGCTGGTTTGTTTAGTGGCATCAGTCAGTAATTCTTCACACTGTCTATGACCATTTTGCTCCTCTACCCGTTTTTCATGAACTCATGTCCTCTGGTTGGTTGCTAAAAAGTTAGACGTGCTATTCCTGAGCATCTCTTGTGTTAATTTTGTTATGAACCTCGACCTGGGATCTCTTGAAGCCATTCAAGGCCACCAAGGATAGTTCCCTCCTCAG
>JAAGEH010001516.1:0-11667 GCA_011751065.1 Lasiurus cinereus | reverse complement strand
GCAGGTTCCATCATTATGTCCTTTCCTTTTAGTGTTGCTGACTGCTCAAGAGTTATTGAAGATACCACACCCCTTTTTTAAAAATTGACTTCAGAGAGGAAGGGAGAGGGAAAGAGAGATAGAAGCATCAGTGATGAGAGAGAATCATTGATCAGCTGCCTCCTGCAGAACTCCTACTGGGGATTGAGCCGGCAACCCAGGCATGTGCCTTGACCAGGAATTGAACCATGACCTCCTGGTTCATAGGTCGATGCTCAACCACTGAGCCACACTGGCCAGGTGAAGATAGCACATCTTTAGTGAGGAAGGCAAGGTGAGGGCATGAAGAATGGAAGGGCATGAAGGATTGGAACAGTAGTTGCTTTGCTTCTTTCCTTTATTGCTGAGTGCATGTGAATCTTTTTGAAGGGTTTCTTACATTCTCTTTTTCTTTTCCTGTATTTTTGTTTACCCTCCTGCCTGTCCTTAGCCTGCCTTTTGTTGAAAGTAAAAAGGAATAGACAGAGATCACAGTCAAAGTTGCTAAATTCTTTTTTTGGTACTAACTTCCATTTCTAGGCAAAAAAAAATGTATAATGATGTGTTTTGTACTTTTTAGATCACGCAAGACATAATCAGAAAATGTTTGGAAATCACTGCGAACATGCGCTCAATTACGTTTCTAGCCACAGAAGCAGGCAATTTCAGGTTTCCTAAGAATGTTTTTGCTGAATTGATCATTTCAGAAGTGTTCAAATTTAGTAGCAACAATCAATCAACAGCTTTACAAGAGGTTTGCTTTCTGCTGCACCCAAGTGATCACAGGAATATTCAGGTACAGCTTCACTTTTTTCTGGTTATTTTGTCAACTGAGCCCTAATGGTATCCAATATCTTCTTGGTCGAACATGTATTCCCCATGCAGGAAAGTAAAAGAGCACTGTAGACTAGTTGTAGCATGGCAATTTTCAAGCAAAGTTATGGATATAGAAAAAAATTTAGCTCCTTATTGAGGGAAATTTCAAACATGTACAAACATAAACTAAATAGTGTAATAAACTCCCATATAGCCATCACTCATCTTCACAATTATCAGCCTATGGCTAATATGTTTTATCTCTATCTCCATTTATGGCTTTCTTCCAATATTATTTTTTAAATTATTTGTTTATTTTTAATTGTCACCCGAGAATCTTTTTATTGATTTTTGTTTTGAGAGAGAGAGGAAGGGAGAAAGAGAGAGAGCATGATAGATAGATAGATAGATAGATAGATAGATAGATAGACATCAATGTGAGAGAGAAACATCATACACATATCTACTAGGAATCGTACCTGAAACCTAAGTATATGTCCAACCTACAACCTTCTGGTGTATAGTTGACACTCCAACTAAGCCACTCTGCCAGGGCCCCATATCATTATTATTATTTTTGCATTTTAATTTCTTTATTGGTTAAGGTATAACATATTTGTCCTTTTCCTCCAATTACCACCCCGCCCCATTCATGCCCTCACCTCCCTGTTGTCCACCGGTTAGGCTTATATACATGCGTACAAGTCCTTTAATTGATCTCTCCCCTTTACCCCCATCGTCCCCTACCTTCCTTCTCAGGTTTGACAGTCTGATCAATGCTTCCCTGTCTCTGGATCTGTTTTTATTCATTAATTTATGTTGTTCATTATTTCCCATAGATGAGTGAGACATGTGATATTTATCTTTCTTTGACTTAGCACAATGCTCTCCAGTTTCATCCATGTTATTGCAAATGGTAGGAATTCTTTCTTTTTTAGCACAGCCTAATATTCCATTGTGTAGATGTACCACAGTTTTTTAATTCACTCATCTGCTGATGGGCACTTAAGCTGTTTCCAAATCTTAGCTATAGTAAATTGTTCTGCTATTAACATAGGGGTGCATATATCTTTTCTGATTGATATTTTTAGCTTCTTGGGATATATTCCTAGAAGTGGTACTAGTGGGTCAAATGGGAGTTTCATGTTTAGTTTTTTGAGGAAACTCCATACTGTTCTCCACAGTGGCTGCACCAATCTGCATTCCCACCAGCAGTGCACCAGGATTCCTTTTTCTCTGCATCCTTGCCAACATTTGTCAGTTATTGATTAGTTGATGATAGCAATTCTGACAGGTATGAGATGGTATCTCATTATAAATCTTTATTATTCAGATTATTACATTTGTTTCTTTTTTTTCCCCTCTATAGCTTCCCTCCACCCGGCTTCCACCCCTCCCTCTACCCTTATCTCCTCCCACATTGTCCTCATCCATAGGTGTATGATTTTTGTCCAGTCTCTCCCTGCACCCTCCCACCCCTTTCCCCCTGAGAATTATGATTGTCATTTTGATTTCCATCTCTGGGATAATTAGTGACTTTGAGCATGTTTTCATATGTTTCTTGGCCTTCCTTCTGTCTTCTTTTGAAAAGTTTCTATTTAGGTCTGTTGCCCATTTCTTGATTGGATTGTTTATCTTCCTTTTGTTGAATTGTATGAGTTCCCTATAAATGTTGGAGATAAACCCTTATTAGTGATAACATTGGCAAATATGTTCTCTCATGTAGTGGTGGTCTTTCCTCTTTTTTTGTTAATGGTTTCTTTTGCTGTGCAAAAGCTTTTTATTTTGATGTAGTCAAATTTTTATTTATTTATTTTGTTTATTTTCTCTTTAGCTTCCATTGCTATATGAGCAGTATCAGTGAATAAGTTCCTTGATATATGTCTGAGATTTTACTGCTGGTGGATTCCTCTGTATTTTTATGGTTTCCTGTCTTATGTCCTTTAAGTCCTTTATCCATTTTGAGTTTACTTTTGTGTATGGTGTAAGTTGGTGGTCTCTTTCATTTTTGTGGGTGTATCTGTCCAATTTTCCCAATACCATTTATTAAAGAAACTGTTTTGATTCCATTGTATGTTCATGCCTCCTTTGTCAAATATTAATTGGGCATATTAGTTTGGGTCGATTTCTGGGTTTTCTGTTCTATTCCATTGATCTATATGTCTGTTCTTGTGCCAGTACCAGGCTGTTTTGAGAATAGTGGCTTTGTAATACAGCTTGAAATCTGGTATTGAGATCCCACCTATTTTATTCTTTCTCAGGATTGCTGCAGCTATTCAAGGTCTTTTTTTTTTTTATTCCAGGTGAATTTTTGGAGAGTTCTTTCTAGGTCTGTGAAATATGCAGTTGGTATTTTAATGGGGATTGCATTGAATCTGTAGATTGCTTTGGGTAGTATGGACATTTTAATGATGTTGATTCTCCCAATCCATGAATATAGTATGTTCTTCCATCTGTTTATGTCTTCTTCTATCTCCTTTTTCAGTGTTCTGTATATTTTCTATGTAGGTCTTTTACCTCTTTAGTTAAGTTTATTCCTAGGTATCTTATTTTTTTTGGTACAGTGGTAAATGGGATTGCTTTTTTAGTCTCTTTTTCTGTAAGTTCACTATTGGTGTATAGAAATGCCATATATTTTATGGTGTTATTTTTGTATCCTGCTACTTTGCCAAATTCATTTATTAAGTCTAATCTTTTGATGGAGTTTTTAGGGGTTTCTATGTATAATACCATGTCATCTGCAAATAAGGACAGTTTTACTTCCTCTTTTCAAGTTTGGATACCTTTTATTTCTTCTTGTCTGATAGCAATTTCTAGTACTTCAGTACTATGTTGAACAGGAGTGGTGAGAGAGGGCATCTCTGTCTTGTTCCTGTTCTTAGGGGAAATGGATTCAGTTTTTTTCCATTGAGTGTGATGCTATCTGTGGGTTTGTCATATATGGCTTTTATGATGTTGATGTATGATCCTTCTATTCCCACCTTGTGGACAGTTTTTTTTAAAATCAAGAAACAGTGTTGGATTTTTTCAAATGTTTTTTCTCTATCAATTGTTATGACTATGTGACTTTTCTCCCTTAATTTGTTTATGTGATGTATCACATTTATTGATTTGCAGATATTGTAACATCCTTGCATACCTGGGATAAATCTTGCTTGGTCATGGTGTATAATCTTTCTGATGTACTGTTGGATCCAATTTGCTAGAATTTTGTTGAGGATTTTGGTATCTATGTTTATGGAGGATATTGTCCTGTAATTCTCTTTCATTGTGTTGTCTTTATCTGGTTTTGGTATTAGGGTGATGCTGGCTTCATAGATTGAGTTTGGAAGTGTTCCTTTCTCTTGAATTTTCTGTAATAGTCTGAGAAGGATAGGTTTTAGTTCTTCCTTGAATGTTTGGTATAACTCTCCTGTGAAGATATGTGGCCCTGGGCTTTTGTGTGCTGGAACCTTTTGGACTGCTTCAATTTCTTCCATAGTTATCACTCTACTGAGATTTTTAGAATATTCCTGAGTGAGTTTTAGAAGGTTGTATTTTTCTAGGAATATGTCCATTTCCTCCAGGTTGTCTAGTTTGTTGTAATAGAGTTGTTCATGTTTTTTAACAATCCTTTGTATTTCTGTGGGGTCTGTTGTTATTTCACCTCTATCATTTCTGATTTTGTTTATTTGAGTTCTTTCTCTTTGCTTCTTGGTGAGCCTGGCTAGAGGTTCATCAATCTTGTTTATCCTTTCAAAGAACCAGCTTTTGATTCATTGATTTTTTGTATTTTTTTTGTCTCTATATCATTTTTATTTCTCCTCTACATTATCTCCTTCCTTCTGCTCACTCTAGGATTTTCTTGTTGCTCTCTTTTTAATTCTTTGTCTTGTAGCATTAGATGATTTACTACCATTTTTTTTATTGTTTTTTGAGGTAGGCCTGTAGAGCTATAAATTTCCCTCTCAGGACTGCTTTCATTGTGTCCCATAGGTTTTGGATTGTTGTATTTTTATTGTCATTAGTTTCCAGGATGTTTTTAATTTCTCCTTTGATCTCATGGGTAACCCAATCAATATTTAATAACATGTTATTCAACTTCCAAGTGTTTGAGTGTTTTGGATTGTTTTTATTGTAGTTTATTTCTCATATTATGGCAGTGTGGTCTGAAAAGGTGCTTGGTATGATTTCAATCTTCTTGAATTTGGGGAGACTTTGCTTGTGTCCCAGTATGTCGTCTATTTTTAAAAATGTCCTGTGTGCACTTGAGAAGAACATATATTCCGTGGCTTTGGGGTGAAATGCTCTGAAGATATCAATTAAGTCCATCTGATGTAGGGAGTCATTTAGGATTGTTTCTTTGCTGATTTTTTTTGTCTAGAGCAGCGGTTCTCAACCTGTGGGTCGCAGAGTTGCCTAAGACCATCGGAAAACACAGATATTTATATTATGATTCATGAAAAGTAGCAAAATTGCAGTTATAAAGTAGCAATGAAAATAATTTTATGGTTGGGGTTCACCACAACATGAGGAACTGTATTAAAGGGTCATGGCATTAGAAAGGTTGAGAACCACTGGTCTAGAGGATTTATCCAGTGATGTCTGTGGTGTATTAAAGTCCCTACTATGATTGTATTATTGACGATCTCGGGCCCCATGTTATTTTGAAGCAAATCCAGATATACATTTTACCCATAAACAAGTCAGCATTTATTTTAAACACTGAAATTTAAAAAGTAACAACACCATGTCCCTAGCTGATGTGGCTCAATTGGTTGATCATTATCCCATGCACCAACAGGTTGATCATTATCCCATGCACCAACAGGTTACAGGTTTGATTCCCAGTCAACACACATGCCTGGATTGCAGGCTTGATCTCTGTTAGGGGAGATGTAGGAGGTAGCCAATCAATGTTTTCTCTCATCGATGTTTTACTTACTCTCTCTCAAGTCAAACAAAATTTAATTTAAAAAAAGGGTTTCTCTTTACTTTAAAAAAAGTAACAACACCACAATACTATTTCACTCATAAAATAAATTGACAATCATTCCTTTTTTCATCAATTATCAAGTTAATGTTCAAATTTCCAACTATCTCATAAATGTTTTGTTTTTACAGCTTGTTTGTTTGAATCAGAATCCAAATAAGGCCCATATATTGCAATGGAGTTGACATGTCCTTCACCTTCTTTAATATATAGGAATTCCTTCCATATGAATGCTGAAATTTTAATACATAATATAAAAGCACAGTTGTGGTCCTATAAATAGAAGATTGTCATGATGAAATAACTAAAAGATGTGGTAAGAATGAACTCAGCATATCCGCTACCTCCTGAAATAGGAGAGTTGGTACCAGAAGTACTAGGACCATCTTCACTCATAGAGTCCATCGACCAGCTCACATTTGCTGAACATCAGCTATAGGTGAGCCACTGGACTCTACATTATGAAAGAACAAGAGGCATTTAATAAGAGACCATTATCTCTGCCTCCAAGTCCTTAGAGTCCAGTAGAGTAAATGACATTAAATGTTTGAAAAGTTGCATGGAAGTAAGAATTAAATGAACAGATCAAGGCCAGCAACCCAGAAGATGTCCATGAATCATTGGACCATTTGAATTTTTAAGTCATTGTTAATTTTTTTTCTGGATCTAGATACTAACTTTAAGTTCATCTGAAATAAACAATCCCAATTTAAATTCTATTCAAAAAACCAAACCACCTGAGCAATAATAACATGGTCTATTTTTTTTTTGGTCTGAATAAATACAGTAATTTATAGTCAATAAATGCTTTTTGAACAACCCCCCTATGACCTCCATTATACAAAGTGATGTGCATCATGGGATGAGTATGTACATCATAATTACTCTGGGAGCTAAGATTTATACACATAAAATGAACTAGATTAGAAAGAAAGTGCTGAGTAATTTTCAGTGGATGAATAGCTGAGTCCTAGGACATTGACCTGAACCTTCAAATTTCATTATTGCTGTGCATCCCCAGACCCTGTTTCCTTTACTGAAGGTTTCAGTTCCTCTCCAAGTATTAAGTAGAAGGATTAGTCTCTACAGACACCTTTACTGCCACTGGAAATAGTATTGATTTTCTATACATGCTCTGACACTTAGTTGCTTAAAACTTTTAAAGATAGTTAAACGTTGGTTATATTTGCACACAACAACTACAACGGACTTATTGAGATGTTTAGAGGTAACAGAGGTTACAAAACAGCAGCCCATGGTCTGAACATGGCCTCTAGATATGTTTTATTTGGTCTAATATTTTCAAATCAAACATCCCCTATTATACAAGGCTAATATGCAAACTGACCAAACAGCAGAAAGACCGGTCACTATGACACGCACTGATAACCAGGGGCCGGACCCTCAATGCAGGAGTTGTGCCCTGATGGCCAGTGTGTTCCCATAGTGGGAGTGCTGCTCAGCCAGAAGCCAGGCTCACAACTGGAGAAAACAGCAGTGGTTTTGGGAGCCTCTCCCGCTCCACAGCAGCGCTAAGGATTTCCAACTGCAGACTTAGGCTCACTCCCATAGGTAGCGGGCCTAAGCTGTCAGACAGACATCCCACAAGGGCTCCAGGACTGTGAGAGGGCACAGGCTGGGCTGAAGAACCCTCCGGGTGCACGAATTTCATGCACCAGGCATCTGTTTTCATATAACATGCCCGATGTCCACTGTGACATTCTGACACATTGGATATTGGTTTCTGTCAGGACAGTTCGCTGTGGCTGAATGCTAGGTGCTGTATAGTCCTCCAGAGTCATATCACTCTACCTTTACACTTGTAGCTTACCTGCCTGGGCCCTGCAGGTCTATGAGTCTGACACCATCAGTCTATAGTCTACTCCAGTCCTTACTGCTTTATTATATCAGCCTTTCAGCCAAGATGTTTTTGGTACGTTTTGTGTTTTACCAACAAAATTTTCTGTTGCTTACTTACATAAATGTGATGATTTTGCAGTAACTCTACCAACTCAAAGAAATGGAATTCACTGGTTCACTAAGACCAAAATAGAACCCCTTGCTGCCAAATGCACTACTCCACTAGCCATTTCTTTTCTGGTACAATCAAGAAGTTAAAAATTAAAGTATCTTGGTTCTTGTGATTGTGATTGTCTTTCTCTTAACACTGTATTTTTAAAAACTGGCAACTTATTTGCTCTTACCTAATATGAAAGAAATATATATTCATTGTAGAAACTTTCAACAGTGCAAAATGCATAAATTATCTTAGTTATATTTTGTTCTAGTCTTCTTTTTTTTCCCTGGTTTTATTTATTTTTATTTTTTTAAATTAACTCTTTATTACTCAGATTATTACATTTGTTTCTCTATTTTCCCCTCAATAGCTTCCTTCCACCCAGCTCCCACCCTCCCCTCTACCCTTACCTCCCTCCTGTTTACTTATCCATAGGTGTATGATTTTTGTCCAGTCTCTCCCTGTTCACCCCTTTCCCCCTGAGAATTATCAGTCCACTCCCTTTCTGTGCTCCTGATTCTATCATATTCACCAGTTTATTCTGCTGATCAAATCTTCAATTCCCTTAATTTTTAGATTCACTTGTTGATAGATATGTATTTGTTGTTCATAATTTTTTGTCCTTTACCTTTTTCTTCTCCCTCTTCTAAAAGAGTACCTTTCAGCATTTCATATAATACTGGTTTGGATTTGATGAACTCCTTTAGCTTTTTCTTATCTCTGAAGCTCTTTATCTGCCCTTCAATTCTGAATGATAGCTTTGCTGGATAGAGTATTCTTGGTTATAGGTTCTTGCTATTTATCACGGTGAATATTTCTTGTCACTCCCTGCATCATTTCTGTTAAGAAATCAGCTGACAATCGTATGGGTGCTCCCTTGTAGATAATTAACTGTTTTTCTCTTGCTGCTTTTAATATTCTCTCTTTGCCTTTTGCTCTTGGTATTTTAATTATGATGTGTCTTGGTGTAGTCCTCTTTGGATTCCTTTTATATGGGGTTCTGTGTGCCTCTTGGACTTGTAAGACTACTTCTTTTACAAGATGTGGAAAGTTTTCAGTCATTATTTTTTTAAAATAGGTTTTCTGTATCTTGCTCTTTCTCTTTTTCTGGCACCCCCACAATTCTGATGTTGGTATGCTTGAAGCTGTCCCAGAGGCTCCTTACATTATCTTCACATTTTTGGATTCTTTTCTCTTCTTGCTTTTCCAGTTGAGTCTTTTCTGATTCTTTATATTTCAAATTTTTGACTTAATTCTTGCCTTTCTCTAATTTGCTATTAGGACTCTGTATAATATTTTTTATTTCAGTCAGTGTATGTTTAATTTCTAGTTGGTCCTTTTTCATCCCTAGTTGGTCCTTTTTCATCTCTAGTTGGACCTTTTCCATCTCTAGTTGGTCCTTTTTCATCTCCTCTTGGCTCTCGCTAACTTTATCCAACTTTTCTAGGACATTCTTGAAAAACCTTATAAGCGTGGTTTTGAATTCTATATCCAGTCGTTTGTTTTCCTCCATTTCTTTTGTGATCTTTTCCCTTGTCTCGGCATTTTCACTATGCCAGGAGAACTTCTGTGTTGGATTCCACCTTATGATGCAAGAGTTGCAAAACTGTAAAGCCTCTGTGTTGAGCTTGGGATGGGTGGAGTCTCAGGGCTTATGGACCGCCTTGCCTTCCACTCGGCCTCAACCTCCATGGCCCCTGAATCTGACGTGACTGTGTCATCCCTGGAGCAGCCCCTGTGCGTGCACGCTCTCTCTCACAGTGCCTCTAGACTGCTGCCTTTCTGGCTCCCCTGCGCTCTGGGACCATATGAGTCTGGGTCCCCAGGGTTTCACCCAAAACTGGGGTTTAGTGGGGTTAAGTGGCACAGTTGGGAGGGTCTGTCTCCCGCCCACTGGTGAAAGCCAACGGCACAATCCGCAGTCAGGGCTCACTTTCCTTCTAGTTGTAGAATTTCCATTCAGCCAGCTTTCCTGTGGTTCTGGATGATGTCCATTCTGTCTTTTAGTTGTAGTTTTGAAATTGTTGTGCAAGGCAGCAGTGTAGGTGTTTAACTATGCCGCCATCTTGGATTCTCCCCTGTTCTAGTCTTCTATAAATATGTACTTTGCAAAGTGGTGTCAAGAATATAATTCAAATTAATCTTCTTTTATTTAATAATGTAAAATTGGTACTTCCCTATTCCAGTAAATACTCTTTGAAAATATAATTCCTAATGACTGCTAAATATTTTAATATTTAAAATATTTAAATGTATTTAACTATTTCTATACTGGATTTTAAACTTTTATTTTCTTCCTGATTTTAATAAATAGCACTGTAATGAATATTTTTGTATTTATATCTTCGTTTCCATCTTTGATAATTTTCATTGGATGCATTTGTAGAAATAATATGTATTTTCATAACTTTAAAAATCTATAATGATAATAACAATATTTTGAGAATTGTTCTCTCATCAATATTTGTGCATGCATGATCAAAAGCTGTGATGAATCAAATTCATTCATCTAGTAAGAATTGTAGTAATCAAAACCATCTTTGTGTTTCTAGGCATTTTCAGATGAATTTGATAGAAGAGCTAATGAAAATTTCACAAGTGAGAGAATTCCCAGGGCTCAGAATACACAAAGTTCAGTAAAGATATCTTTTCATTTTTCCTATATTTATTATATTCTTTTTTTTGTTTTTTGGGTGGGTTCAGAAAAAATATTAAATTAAGAAATTATTTCTAGTTGTTAAGTGACTATTTAATGATAAGTGATGATGGCAGTGATGATTTTTATGAAAAAATCTATTTGTGAGAAAGGAGGTATTAAATCATATTCTATATACCCGGGCATGCAAGATAATGGCCATGATTGACAAACTTAAGCAGAAGATTAAGCAATCCAAGTTAGAAAATCTGTACAAAAGGCTTTAAGTAGTGATGAGGCTTCTATATTCTAAGGATGGTATGGCCTGTCATAATGTTCAGCTCACAGATATTGTAATCAATTAGATAGATAGGCTCTGGTAAGCTGACTTCACGTTGGCCAGCAGCAGAAGCCCACATTTTATATGTTTTCTCTATATGTAAAAGTCTAAGCGGCCATCTGATTGTCTGACCAGTACCTATGACATGCAATGACCACCAGGGAACAGGCGCTCAATGCAGGAGCTGCCAAGCTGCACTGACTTGGTAGCAGTGGTTCTCAGGTGATGCATGCTGGAACCAGAAATGAGGGAGCCTGATTCCGGGGTGTGTCACCCAAGAACCACCCTATCACAATCTGGGACCCCTCGGTAGATGTGGGAGAGCTGGTGTTGGCCCAATCCCCGAAGACCAGGTTAAGGGACCCCACTTACCGAAAGTACCCCACTTACTCTGCAGATGCCCTTCAAGCCACAGTGCTGCCCCAGGTGTGAACTGCTTGGGAGGGACCTCAGGAGGCTAGCTCCAGGATATATCCAGTCCATTTCACCCTGCCAGCCACCTTCTAATTAATTTCCTTTCAATGTGCACGAATCAGTGCACCAGGGCACTGGTATTTTATAATGCTTTTTCAGAAACACACTGTCCTTGGGGCTACGGGTGAGAACCATGTTAAAGGCCAGAGATACAGGGCTTGGGATAGAGAGGAGAGAAGTATGGGAGGGAAACATGTGAGATGCATGAGACTTAAGTCATTCTTGCTATTATTAACTTGATTATTAACTCCTTTTTCTTTTCTTTTCAGGTTTGTATGGGATTGTTACCAGCCCTGCTTCAGGAGTGCACGAAATGAAAATTGGTCCCATCACTTTCCAGCTGGCCATTGGAGATATTGCTAAAGAAGAGGCAGATGTGATTGTAAATTCAACAA
>JAAGEH010001515.1:0-11665 GCA_011751065.1 Lasiurus cinereus | reverse complement strand
GCAGGTTCCATCATTATGTCCTTTCCTTTTAGTGTTGCTGACTGCTCAAGAGTTATTGAAGATACCACACCCCTTTTTTAAAAATTGACTTCAGAGAGGAAGGGAGAGGGAAAGAGAGATAGAAGCATCAGTGATGAGAGAGAATCATTGATCAGCTGCCTCCTGCAGAACTCCTACTGGGGATTGAGCCGGCAACCCAGGCATGTGCCTTGACCAGGAATTGAACCATGACCTCCTGGTTCATAGGTCGATGCTCAACCACTGAGCCACACTGGCCAGGTGAAGATAGCACATCTTTAGTGAGGAAGGCAAGGTGAGGGCATGAAGAATGGAAGGGCATGAAGGATTGGAACAGTAGTTGCTTTGCTTCTTTCCTTTATTGCTGAGTGCATGTGAATCTTTTTGAAGGGTTTCTTACATTCTCTTTTTCTTTTCCTGTATTTTTGTTTACCCTCCTGCCTGTCCTTAGCCTGCCTTTTGTTGAAAGTAAAAAGGAATAGACAGAGATCACAGTCAAAGTTGCTAAATTCTTTTTTTGGTACTAACTTCCATTTCTAGGCAAAAAAAAATGTATAATGATGTGTTTTGTACTTTTTAGATCACGCAAGACATAATCAGAAAATGTTTGGAAATCACTGCGAACATGCGCTCAATTACGTTTCTAGCCACAGAAGCAGGCAATTTCAGGTTTCCTAAGAATGTTTTTGCTGAATTGATCATTTCAGAAGTGTTCAAATTTAGTAGCAACAATCAATCAACAGCTTTACAAGAGGTTTGCTTTCTGCTGCACCCAAGTGATCACAGGAATATTCAGGTACAGCTTCACTTTTTTCTGGTTATTTTGTCAACTGAGCCCTAATGGTATCCAATATCTTCTTGGTCGAACATGTATTCCCCATGCAGGAAAGTAAAAGAGCACTGTAGACTAGTTGTAGCATGGCAATTTTCAAGCAAAGTTATGGATATAGAAAAAAATTTAGCTCCTTATTGAGGGAAATTTCAAACATGTACAAACATAAACTAAATAGTGTAATAAACTCCCATATAGCCATCACTCATCTTCACAATTATCAGCCTATGGCTAATATGTTTTATCTCTATCTCCATTTATGGCTTTCTTCCAATATTATTTTTTAAATTATTTGTTTATTTTTAATTGTCACCCGAGAATCTTTTTATTGATTTTTGTTTTGAGAGAGAGAGGAAGGGAGAAAGAGAGAGAGCATGATAGATAGATAGATAGATAGATAGATAGATAGATAGACATCAATGTGAGAGAGAAACATCATACACATATCTACTAGGAATCGTACCTGAAACCTAAGTATATGTCCAACCTACAACCTTCTGGTGTATAGTTGACACTCCAACTAAGCCACTCTGCCAGGGCCCCATATCATTATTATTATTTTTGCATTTTAATTTCTTTATTGGTTAAGGTATAACATATTTGTCCTTTTCCTCCAATTACCACCCCGCCCCATTCATGCCCTCACCTCCCTGTTGTCCACCGGTTAGGCTTATATACATGCGTACAAGTCCTTTAATTGATCTCTCCCCTTTACCCCCATCGTCCCCTACCTTCCTTCTCAGGTTTGACAGTCTGATCAATGCTTCCCTGTCTCTGGATCTGTTTTTATTCATTAATTTATGTTGTTCATTATTTCCCATAGATGAGTGAGACATGTGATATTTATCTTTCTTTGACTTAGCACAATGCTCTCCAGTTTCATCCATGTTATTGCAAATGGTAGGAATTCTTTCTTTTTTAGCACAGCCTAATATTCCATTGTGTAGATGTACCACAGTTTTTTAATTCACTCATCTGCTGATGGGCACTTAAGCTGTTTCCAAATCTTAGCTATAGTAAATTGTTCTGCTATTAACATAGGGGTGCATATATCTTTTCTGATTGATATTTTTAGCTTCTTGGGATATATTCCTAGAAGTGGTACTAGTGGGTCAAATGGGAGTTTCATGTTTAGTTTTTTGAGGAAACTCCATACTGTTCTCCACAGTGGCTGCACCAATCTGCATTCCCACCAGCAGTGCACCAGGATTCCTTTTTCTCTGCATCCTTGCCAACATTTGTCAGTTATTGATTAGTTGATGATAGCAATTCTGACAGGTATGAGATGGTATCTCATTATAAATCTTTATTATTCAGATTATTACATTTGTTTCTTTTTTTTCCCCTCTATAGCTTCCCTCCACCCGGCTTCCACCCCTCCCTCTACCCTTATCTCCTCCCACATTGTCCTCATCCATAGGTGTATGATTTTTGTCCAGTCTCTCCCTGCACCCTCCCACCCCTTTCCCCCTGAGAATTATGATTGTCATTTTGATTTCCATCTCTGGGATAATTAGTGACTTTGAGCATGTTTTCATATGTTTCTTGGCCTTCCTTCTGTCTTCTTTTGAAAAGTTTCTATTTAGGTCTGTTGCCCATTTCTTGATTGGATTGTTTATCTTCCTTTTGTTGAATTGTATGAGTTCCCTATAAATGTTGGAGATAAACCCTTATTAGTGATAACATTGGCAAATATGTTCTCTCATGTAGTGGTGGTCTTTCCTCTTTTTTTGTTAATGGTTTCTTTTGCTGTGCAAAAGCTTTTTATTTTGATGTAGTCAAATTTTTATTTATTTATTTTGTTTATTTTCTCTTTAGCTTCCATTGCTATATGAGCAGTATCAGTGAATAAGTTCCTTGATATATGTCTGAGATTTTACTGCTGGTGGATTCCTCTGTATTTTTATGGTTTCCTGTCTTATGTCCTTTAAGTCCTTTATCCATTTTGAGTTTACTTTTGTGTATGGTGTAAGTTGGTGGTCTCTTTCATTTTTGTGGGTGTATCTGTCCAATTTTCCCAATACCATTTATTAAAGAAACTGTTTTGATTCCATTGTATGTTCATGCCTCCTTTGTCAAATATTAATTGGGCATATTAGTTTGGGTCGATTTCTGGGTTTTCTGTTCTATTCCATTGATCTATATGTCTGTTCTTGTGCCAGTACCAGGCTGTTTTGAGAATAGTGGCTTTGTAATACAGCTTGAAATCTGGTATTGAGATCCCACCTATTTTATTCTTTCTCAGGATTGCTGCAGCTATTCAAGGTCTTTTTTTTTTTTATTCCAGGTGAATTTTTGGAGAGTTCTTTCTAGGTCTGTGAAATATGCAGTTGGTATTTTAATGGGGATTGCATTGAATCTGTAGATTGCTTTGGGTAGTATGGACATTTTAATGATGTTGATTCTCCCAATCCATGAATATAGTATGTTCTTCCATCTGTTTATGTCTTCTTCTATCTCCTTTTTCAGTGTTCTGTATATTTTCTATGTAGGTCTTTTACCTCTTTAGTTAAGTTTATTCCTAGGTATCTTATTTTTTTTGGTACAGTGGTAAATGGGATTGCTTTTTTAGTCTCTTTTTCTGTAAGTTCACTATTGGTGTATAGAAATGCCATATATTTTATGGTGTTATTTTTGTATCCTGCTACTTTGCCAAATTCATTTATTAAGTCTAATCTTTTGATGGAGTTTTTAGGGGTTTCTATGTATAATACCATGTCATCTGCAAATAAGGACAGTTTTACTTCCTCTTTTCAAGTTTGGATACCTTTTATTTCTTCTTGTCTGATAGCAATTTCTAGTACTTCAGTACTATGTTGAACAGGAGTGGTGAGAGAGGGCATCTCTGTCTTGTTCCTGTTCTTAGGGGAAATGGATTCAGTTTTTTTCCATTGAGTGTGATGCTATCTGTGG
Source organism: Lasiurus cinereus (assembly GCA_011751065.1). Taxonomy (NCBI): domain Eukaryota; kingdom Metazoa; phylum Chordata; class Mammalia; order Chiroptera; family Vespertilionidae; genus Lasiurus; species Lasiurus cinereus. Next base: position 7,902 of record JAAGEH010001515.1, on the reverse strand, counting down.
GTTTGTCATATATGGCTTTTATGATGTTGATGTATGATCCTTCTATTCCCACCTTGTGGACAGTTTTTTTTAAAATCAAGAAACAGTGTTGGATTTTTTCAAATGTTTTTTCTCTATCAATTGTTATGACTATGTGACTTTTCTCCCTTAATTTGTTTATGTGATGTATCACATTTATTGATTTGCAGATATTGTAACATCCTTGCATACCTGGGATAAATCTTGCTTGGTCATGGTGTATAATCTTTCTGATGTACTGTTGGATCCAATTTGCTAGAATTTTGTTGAGGATTTTGGTATCTATGTTTATGGAGGATATTGTCCTGTAATTCTCTTTCATTGTGTTGTCTTTATCTGGTTTTGGTATTAGGGTGATGCTGGCTTCATAGATTGAGTTTGGAAGTGTTCCTTTCTCTTGAATTTTCTGTAATAGTCTGAGAAGGATAGGTTTTAGTTCTTCCTTGAATGTTTGGTATAACTCTCCTGTGAAGATATGTGGCCCTGGGCTTTTGTGTGCTGGAACCTTTTGGACTGCTTCAATTTCTTCCATAGTTATCACTCTACTGAGATTTTTAGAATATTCCTGAGTGAGTTTTAGAAGGTTGTATTTTTCTAGGAATATGTCCATTTCCTCCAGGTTGTCTAGTTTGTTGTAATAGAGTTGTTCATGTTTTTTAACAATCCTTTGTATTTCTGTGGGGTCTGTTGTTATTTCACCTCTATCATTTCTGATTTTGTTTATTTGAGTTCTTTCTCTTTGCTTCTTGGTGAGCCTGGCTAGAGGTTCATCAATCTTGTTTATCCTTTCAAAGAACCAGCTTTTGATTCATTGATTTTTTGTATTTTTTTTGTCTCTATATCATTTTTATTTCTCCTCTACATTATCTCCTTCCTTCTGCTCACTCTAGGATTTTCTTGTTGCTCTCTTTTTAATTCTTTGTCTTGTAGCATTAGATGATTTACTACCATTTTTTTTATTGTTTTTTGAGGTAGGCCTGTAGAGCTATAAATTTCCCTCTCAGGACTGCTTTCATTGTGTCCCATAGGTTTTGGATTGTTGTATTTTTATTGTCATTAGTTTCCAGGATGTTTTTAATTTCTCCTTTGATCTCATGGGTAACCCAATCAATATTTAATAACATGTTATTCAACTTCCAAGTGTTTGAGTGTTTTGGATTGTTTTTATTGTAGTTTATTTCTCATATTATGGCAGTGTGGTCTGAAAAGGTGCTTGGTATGATTTCAATCTTCTTGAATTTGGGGAGACTTTGCTTGTGTCCCAGTATGTCGTCTATTTTTAAAAATGTCCTGTGTGCACTTGAGAAGAACATATATTCCGTGGCTTTGGGGTGAAATGCTCTGAAGATATCAATTAAGTCCATCTGATGTAGGGAGTCATTTAGGATTGTTTCTTTGCTGATTTTTTTTGTCTAGAGCAGCGGTTCTCAACCTGTGGGTCGCAGAGTTGCCTAAGACCATCGGAAAACACAGATATTTATATTATGATTCATGAAAAGTAGCAAAATTGCAGTTATAAAGTAGCAATGAAAATAATTTTATGGTTGGGGTTCACCACAACATGAGGAACTGTATTAAAGGGTCATGGCATTAGAAAGGTTGAGAACCACTGGTCTAGAGGATTTATCCAGTGATGTCTGTGGTGTATTAAAGTCCCTACTATGATTGTATTATTGACGATCTCGGGCCCCATGTTATTTTGAAGCAAATCCAGATATACATTTTACCCATAAACAAGTCAGCATTTATTTTAAACACTGAAATTTAAAAAGTAACAACACCATGTCCCTAGCTGATGTGGCTCAATTGGTTGATCATTATCCCATGCACCAACAGGTTGATCATTATCCCATGCACCAACAGGTTACAGGTTTGATTCCCAGTCAACACACATGCCTGGATTGCAGGCTTGATCTCTGTTAGGGGAGATGTAGGAGGTAGCCAATCAATGTTTTCTCTCATCGATGTTTTACTTACTCTCTCTCAAGTCAAACAAAATTTAATTTAAAAAAAGGGTTTCTCTTTACTTTAAAAAAAGTAACAACACCACAATACTATTTCACTCATAAAATAAATTGACAATCATTCCTTTTTTCATCAATTATCAAGTTAATGTTCAAATTTCCAACTATCTCATAAATGTTTTGTTTTTACAGCTTGTTTGTTTGAATCAGAATCCAAATAAGGCCCATATATTGCAATGGAGTTGACATGTCCTTCACCTTCTTTAATATATAGGAATTCCTTCCATATGAATGCTGAAATTTTAATACATAATATAAAAGCACAGTTGTGGTCCTATAAATAGAAGATTGTCATGATGAAATAACTAAAAGATGTGGTAAGAATGAACTCAGCATATCCGCTACCTCCTGAAATAGGAGAGTTGGTACCAGAAGTACTAGGACCATCTTCACTCATAGAGTCCATCGACCAGCTCACATTTGCTGAACATCAGCTATAGGTGAGCCACTGGACTCTACATTATGAAAGAACAAGAGGCATTTAATAAGAGACCATTATCTCTGCCTCCAAGTCCTTAGAGTCCAGTAGAGTAAATGACATTAAATGTTTGAAAAGTTGCATGGAAGTAAGAATTAAATGAACAGATCAAGGCCAGCAACCCAGAAGATGTCCATGAATCATTGGACCATTTGAATTTTTAAGTCATTGTTAATTTTTTTTCTGGATCTAGATACTAACTTTAAGTTCATCTGAAATAAACAATCCCAATTTAAATTCTATTCAAAAAACCAAACCACCTGAGCAATAATAACATGGTCTATTTTTTTTTGGTCTGAATAAATACAGTAATTTATAGTCAATAAATGCTTTTTGAACAACCCCCCTATGACCTCCATTATACAAAGTGATGTGCATCATGGGATGAGTATGTACATCATAATTACTCTGGGAGCTAAGATTTATACACATAAAATGAACTAGATTAGAAAGAAAGTGCTGAGTAATTTTCAGTGGATGAATAGCTGAGTCCTAGGACATTGACCTGAACCTTCAAATTTCATTATTGCTGTGCATCCCCAGACCCTGTTTCCTTTACTGAAGGTTTCAGTTCCTCTCCAAGTATTAAGTAGAAGGATTAGTCTCTACAGACACCTTTACTGCCACTGGAAATAGTATTGATTTTCTATACATGCTCTGACACTTCGTTGCTTAAAACTTTTAAAGATAGTTAAACGTTGGTTATATTTGCACACAACAACTACAACGGACTTATTGAGATGTTTAGAGGTAACAGAGGTTACAAAACAGCAGCCCATGGTCTGAACATGGCCTCTAGATATGTTTTATTTGGTCTAATATTTTCAAATCAAACATCCCCTATTATACAAGGCTAATATGCAAACTGACCAAACAGCAGAAAGACCGGTCACTATGACACGCACTGATAACCAGGGGCCGGACCCTCAATGCAGGAGTTGTGCCCTGATGGCCAGTGTGTTCCCATAGTGGGAGTGCTGCTCAGCCAGAAGCCAGGCTCACAACTGGAGAAAACAGCAGTGGTTTTGGGAGCCTCTCCCGCTCCACAGCAGCGCTAAGGATTTCCAACTGCAGACTTAGGCTCACTCCCATAGGTAGCGGGCCTAAGCTGTCAGACAGACATCCCACAAGGGCTCCAGGACTGTGAGAGGGCACAGGCTGGGCTGAAGAACCCTCCGGGTGCACGAATTTCATGCACCAGGCATCTGTTTTCATATAACATGCCCGATGTCCACTGTGACATTCTGACACATTGGATATTGGTTTCTGTCAGGACAGTTCGCTGTGGCTGAATGCTAGGTGCTGTATAGTCCTCCAGAGTCATATCACTCTACCTTTACACTTGTAGCTTACCTGCCTGGGCCCTGCAGGTCTATGAGTCTGACACCATCAGTCTATAGTCTACTCCAGTCCTTACTGCTTTATTATATCAGCCTTTCAGCCAAGATGTTTTTGGTACGTTTTGTGTTTTACCAACAAAATTTTCTGTTGCTTACTTACATAAATGTGATGATTTTGCAGTAACTCTACCAACTCAAAGAAATGGAATTCACTGGTTCACTAAGACCAAAATAGAACCCCTTGCTGCCAAATGCACTACTCCACTAGCCATTTCTTTTCTGGTACAATCAAGAAGTTAAAAATTAAAGTATCTTGGTTCTTGTGATTGTGATTGTCTTTCTCTTAACACTGTATTTTTAAAAACTGGCAACTTATTTGCTCTTACCTAATATGAAAGAAATATATATTCATTGTAGAAACTTTCAACAGTGCAAAATGCATAAATTATCTTAGTTATATTTTGTTCTAGTCTTCTTTTTTTTCCCTGGTTTTATTTATTTTTATTTTTTTAAATTAACTCTTTATTACTCAGATTATTACATTTGTTTCTCTATTTTCCCCTCAATAGCTTCCTTCCACCCAGCTCCCACCCTCCCCTCTACCCTTACCTCCCTCCTGTTTACTTATCCATAGGTGTATGATTTTTGTCCAGTCTCTCCCTGTTCACCCCTTTCCCCCTGAGAATTATCAGTCCACTCCCTTTCTGTGCTCCTGATTCTATCATATTCACCAGTTTATTCTGCTGATCAAATCTTCAATTCCCTTAATTTTTAGATTCACTTGTTGATAGATATGTATTTGTTGTTCATAATTTTTTGTCCTTTACCTTTTTCTTCTCCCTCTTCTAAAAGAGTACCTTTCAGCATTTCATATAATACTGGTTTGGATTTGATGAACTCCTTTAGCTTTTTCTTATCTCTGAAGCTCTTTATCTGCCCTTCAATTCTGAATGATAGCTTTGCTGGATAGAGTATTCTTGGTTATAGGTTCTTGCTATTTATCACGGTGAATATTTCTTGTCACTCCCTGCATCATTTCTGTTAAGAAATCAGCTGACAATCGTATGGGTGCTCCCTTGTAGATAATTAACTGTTTTTCTCTTGCTGCTTTTAATATTCTCTCTTTGCCTTTTGCTCTTGGTATTTTAATTATGATGTGTCTTGGTGTAGTCCTCTTTGGATTCCTTTTATATGGGGTTCTGTGTGCCTCTTGGACTTGTAAGACTACTTCTTTTACAAGATGTGGAAAGTTTTCAGTCATTATTTTTTAAAATAGGTTTTCTGTATCTTGCTCTTTCTCTTTTTCTGGCACCCCCACAATTCTGATGTTGGTATGCTTGAAGCTGTCCCAGAGGCTCCTTACATTATCTTCACATTTTTGGATTCTTTTCTCTTCTTGCTTTTCCAGTTGAGTCTTTTCTGATTCTTTATATTTCAAATTTTTGACTTAATTCTTGCCTTTCTCTAATTTGCTATTAGGACTCTGTATAATATTTTTTATTTCAGTCAGTGTATGTTTAATTTCTAGTTGGTCCTTTTTCATCCCTAGTTGGTCCTTTTTCATCTCTAGTTGGACCTTTTCCATCTCTAGTTGGTCCTTTTTCATCTCCTCTTGGCTCTCGCTAACTTTATCCAACTTTTCTAGGACATTCTTGAAAAACCTTATAAGCGTGGTTTTGAATTCTATATCCAGTCGTTTGTTTTCCTCCATTTCTTTTGTGATCTTTTCCCTTGTCTCGGCATTTTCACTATGCCAGGAGAACTTCTGTGTTGGATTCCACCTTATGATGCAAGAGTTGCAAAACTGTAAAGCCTCTGTGTTGAGCTTGGGATGGGTGGAGTCTCAGGGCTTATGGACCGCCTTGCCTTCCACTCGGCCTCAACCTCCATGGCCCCTGAATCTGACGTGACTGTGTCATCCCTGGAGCAGCCCCTGTGCGTGCACGCTCTCTCTCACAGTGCCTCTAGACTGCTGCCTTTCTGGCTCCCCTGCGCTCTGGGACCATATGAGTCTGGGTCCCCAGGGTTTCACCCAAAACTGGGGTTTAGTGGGGTTAAGTGGCACAGTTGGGAGGGTCTGTCTCCCGCCCACTGGTGAAAGCCAACGGCACAATCCGCAGTCAGGGCTCACTTTCCTTCTAGTTGTAGAATTTCCATTCAGCCAGCTTTCCTGTGGTTCTGGATGATGTCCATTCTGTCTTTTAGTTGTAGTTTTGAAATTGTTGTGCAAGGCAGCAGTGTAGGTGTTTAACTATGCCGCCATCTTGGATTCTCCCCTGTTCTAGTCTTCTATAAATATGTACTTTGCAAAGTGGTGTCAAGAATATAATTCAAATTAATCTTCTTTTATTTAATAATGTAAAATTGGTACTTCCCTATTCCAGTAAATACTCTTTGAAAATATAATTCCTAATGACTGCTAAATATTTTAATATTTAAAATATTTAAATGTATTTAACTATTTCTATACTGGATTTTAAACTTTTATTTTCTTCCTGATTTTAATAAATAGCACTGTAATGAATATTTTTGTATTTATATCTTCGTTTCCATCTTTGATAATTTTCATTGGATGCATTTGTAGAAATAATATGTATTTTCATAACTTTAAAAATCTATAATGATAATAACAATATTTTGAGAATTGTTCTCTCATCAATATTTGTGCATGCATGATCAAAAGCTGTGATGAATCAAATTCATTCATCTAGTAAGAATTGTAGTAATCAAAACCGTCTTTGTGTTTCTAGGCATTTTCAGATGAATTTGATAGAAGAGCTAATGAAAATTTCACAAGTGAGAGAATTCCCAGGGCTCAGAATACACAAAGTTCAGTAAAGATATCTTTTCATTTTTCCTATATTTATTATATTCTTTTTTTTGTTTTTTGGGTGGGTTCAGAAAAAATATTAAATTAAGAAATTATTTCTAGTTGTTAAGTGACTATTTAATGATAAGTGATGATGGCAGTGATGATTTTTATGAAAAAATCTATTTGTGAGAAAGGAGGTATTAAATCATATTCTATATACCCGGGCATGCAAGATAATGGCCATGATTGACAAACTTAAGCAGAAGATTAAGCAATCCAAGTTAGAAAATCTGTACAAAAGGCTTTAAGTAGTGATGAGGCTTCTATATTCTAAGGATGGTATGGCCTGTCATAATGTTCAGCTCACAGATATTGTAATCAATTAGATAGATAGGCTCTGGTAAGCTGACTTCACGTTGGCCAGCAGCAGAAGCCCACATTTTATATGTTTTCTCTATATGTAAAAGTCTAAGCGGCCATCTGATTGTCTGACCAGTACCTATGACATGCAATGACCACCAGGGAACAGGCGCTCAATGCAGGAGCTGCCAAGCTGCACTGACTTGGTAGCAGTGGTTCTCAGGTGATGCATGCTGGAACCAGAAATGAGGGAGCCTGATTCCGGGGTGTGTCACCCAAGAACCACCCTATCACAATCTGGGACCCCTCGGTAGATGTGGGAGAGCTGGTGTTGGCCCAATCCCCGAAGACCAGGTTAAGGGACCCCACTTACCGAAAGTACCCCACTTACTCTGCAGATGCCCTTCAAGCCACAGTGCTGCCCCAGGTGTGAACTGCTTGGGAGGGACCTCAGGAGGCTAGCTCCAGGATATATCCAGTCCATTTCACCCTGCCAGCCACCTTCTAATTAATTTCCTTTCAATGTGCACGAATCAGTGCACCAGGGCACTGGTATTTTATAATGCTTTTTCAGAAACACACTGTCCTTGGGGCTACGGGTGAGAACCATGTTAAAGGCCAGAGATACAGGGCTTGGGATAGAGAGGAGAGAAGTATGGGAGGGAAACATGTGAGATGCATGAGACTTAAGTCATTCTTGCTATTATTAACTTGATTATTAACTCCTTTTTCTTTTCTTTTCAGGTTTGTATGGGATTGTTACCAGCCCTGCTTCAGGAGTGCACGAAATGAAAATTGGTCCCATCACTTTCCAGCTGGCCATTGGAGATATTGCTAAAGAAGAGGCAGATGTGATTGTAAATTCAACAA
>JAAGEH010001514.1:0-13448 GCA_011751065.1 Lasiurus cinereus | reverse complement strand
CCTTCCTTCCTTCCTTCCTTCCTTCCTTCCTTCCTTCCTTCCTTCCTCCACCTTATTGAGGTATGATTGATATACAAAAAGCTATACATATTGAATGTATACAACCTGATGAGTTTGGAGATGAATATATACCAGTGAAACCATCACCATAATCTATGCCATAAACATATTCAGCACCTCCAAAAGGTCCCTCCTGCCCTCTGATTAGATCTACCCTCTTAGCAAATTTCTAAATGTGAACATAGTATTGATCACCACAGTCACTGCTGTTCAGGCGATGTCCAGGATTTATTCATCCTGAATAATGAGACTTTACACCCTTGGATTTATCTCCCTGTCCCTTGCCCCGCCCCCTGCTCCCTCTTTCCCTCCCTCCCCCCCAGCTCCTGGCAACCACCACTCTACTCTCCCCAGCATTCTTATTTTTTTTCCCCGCCCCCCCAGCATTCTTTCTGACTGCCGGTTCGGTGACCACCAGCGACCCCAGGCCCACCATGGATTCTCCCCCAGCTCTGCCTCCCCAGTCCCACTCCAGCAACTGGCCACGCCTGGCCGCCCATGCGCCTTGGCACACTTTGCTGGTCCAGTCATCCCAGTGCTTCCGGAGGGTGGGTTAGCAGCTGATTCTCCAGCGCCCCATCCGGCATTCCTAGCTCCCCAGCTCCTCCCACAATTGCCTAACACGTCCTATCATCCTTATAGTGCTTCTCCTTCCCACACTGAACCCCGAAGGATAGGATCATGGACAGAGGGCACCGTGGAAGCTGCAGAAGACACAGAAGGGGGTCCCTGCCCTTGAGGACGCTCCCAGCTTGCCCGGGGGGTTGGAGCGTTTTAACACAGCCAGCTGGGCACCCATGGCAGTCCAGGGATCGAGTGACAAGTGCACGATGTGGTCGTTGACTTGCAGTCCTTCCAGCCTGAGGTGCCCCCTGAGGTGCCCAGTGTCTTTAATGCCCAGCCCCAGGAGCTAATTAGACATAAATACCATCTGCTTTCTGCAGCTGGTGGTGACAGTTAGTCCCAGTGGGTACAGATTCTCCCTCCTCTATTCTATCCAGGCTTAGGGAAGGGTGAGGGAAGAGGAGGAGGAGGAGAAGGAGAGCAAGGAGGAGAAGGAGAAGGAAAAGGAGAGCGAGGAGGAAGAAGAGAAAGAGAAGGAGGAGGAGGAGGAGAGCGAGGAGGAAGAGGAGAAGGAGAAGGAGGAGGAGGAGGAGGAGGAGAGCGAGGAGGAAGAGGAGAAGGAGAAGAAGGAGAAGGAGAGGAGAAAAAGAAGTAGGAGGAAGAGGAAGAGGAGGAGGAGGAGAAGAAGGAGAGGAAACTGAGTAACTTGGGCTCAGTTTCCTTCTCCATAAGCAGAGGAGACTGGACCAGGATGAGGGTTCCCAAGGAAGAGACCTCCGAATGGAGAGAAAGCCACCTGCATGTTGGCTGGAAGGTTGAGTACAGTTGACCATGAATGCTGACCTTGAAGGTCTCCCATCCAACCAACACACATTCTGCGGCCTCCCACACTCAGGAAACTTGAGTTCTGGAATTCCTGACTTGGTTAGCCCAAATCCACAGATTTGCTGGAGCTATGAAGTTCAGTGAGGGTACTGTTTTTCTGTTATTCCTTTCCAATGCGCTCTGTCCCGAGCCGGCACCATGGCGTTTATTTAACCCTCTGTCTGGTGGTCATCTTTTGGTATTTTCCCAAAGAAAAACAGAGAGAAGTATGCAGTCCAGTTTGTTTGTTTTTCTTTCCCCCCACCACATAAATGTTGATTCCAGCTTGGCTGGAAACTTGCCCCGTTGCGCAATCCCTGGCATCATGTGGCTGGGTCTCAGTTTCCTGCTGTTCAAAACAGAGCGACAGCCCAGTTGGTGTGGCTCAGGGGTTGAGCATCGACCTCTGAACCAGGAGGTCACCTTTTGGTTCCCAGTCAGGGCACTTGCCCAGGTTGCAGGCTCCAACCTCAGCTGAGGGCACGCAGGAGGCAGCTGATGGATGGTTCTCTCTTATCATTGATGTTTCTCTCTCTCCCTTCCCCTTCTCCAAAATAAATAAAAAATATATTAAAAAAAGAAAAGAAAACAGAGTTACTAATGCCTACCTCCCCGGAGAGATGTGTGTCACTGCTGGCCACACATCCGGGTAGGATGCCGGGTGGAAGGGGATATGGAGAGACAGGGGTAATCTCGGGGGGCAGCCCCCAGAAAAGTCCAGCCCACAGGCCATAGCAATACCCCAGGCTCTCGGAAGCTGCTGGTCCCTGGGGGTTCCATTTGGCACGTGTGCGTGTCCATGCCCGTGTGTCTGGAGTGTTGACTCTGGAGACCTAAGATACAGGTAAGAGCATCACAGCTAGTCCAGGAAAGTAAGGATGTATTTTTAGCTGTGACTCTTGACTGTTAAGTGATCGGAATTTAAAAAAAGAAAGAAAGAAAGAAAGAGGAGAGGGGAGGAGGGCAAGAAATATAGAAGGCAACGAAAGGCAGCGAGAGTCCTGCTTGATCTTACCAAGCGCCAGAGTGAAATTCAAGTGCGGCTTTCTTATTTCTCTCCAACCAGAAAGGCGTTGACAGGAAGAATGTATGAAGGGCGGAGCTGGTGCCCTCTCCTGAGAGTTTCGTCCTTTCCCTGCAGTCATTCACTTGTAAAACGGGCAAAGCATAGGACTCCACATCTCATGCCCTCGCTGGTGTGGCTCAATGGCTAGTGCATCGGCCTGTGGACTGACGAGTCCTGGGTTCGATTCCCGGTCAGGGCACATGCCCGGATTTTAGGCTCGATCCCTGGTGTGGGACATGCAGGAGGCAGCTGATCCATGATTCTCTCTCATCATGGATGTTCCTATCTATGTCTCCCTCTCCCTTCCTCTCTGAAATCGATTAAAAAAAAAAAGATATGAGGACGCATCTCAGAAACTCCCAGTGTCTGCCGTGGAGTGTGGTCTTCTGCAGACACAGGCCTTCGGCTTGCCCCTCATTGATTCCCGGAAGCTGCAGGCTTGTACTTCCAAGAGGTCTGTCCTGTCTGATGAGCTGACACCCACTCTCCTGCCCACTCTCCACTTCTGTGCTGTGCCAAGACCGGGCAAAGAGAGAAGAGACGCCAAGGAGTAGGATCAGACAGAAACCTGGGTCTCGTAGTAAGTGAGGGGAGAGAAATCATAGAGGGGGCCCGAGAATGGAGACGGTGGACCCTCAGAGGAGGGCAGTGACTTTGGGGGGAAGCCAGGAATCTGAACAGAGGCTCAAGAACAGACAGGAAGCCACCACCAGCAGACACACCTCCTCATTTCTGTGCGGGCCTGGTGGACTGCCTGGTACAGGGGGACCGTGGACCGAGATGCGGATTGTTCAACTTGGGCCTTGTTTAGGAAACCCCACAGGAGAATGGGCCAACGACCTGAACACCCATCTCACGGAGGAGGCGAATGCGGAATAGAACAGGTAGGCCAGGCCTCCTTCTCAGAGAACCTTCCAATGCAGGCCACCCATGAGGTGCTGTTTGACACCTACCGGATCAGCAGGAATGAAGACTTCTGGCAATCCCACGTGTGGGAGAGGGTGTGAAGCGACAGGAAATCTCGCACATGCCTGGAAAGAGTGTAAAATGATATCATCGCTTGGAAAAACGAGTTGGCATTTTGTGGTGAAGTTGAACATGCCCATAACTAGGATGTCGTGACTTCCCTTCTCAGTATAGATGATAGAGTATCGATCAAGTTTATTCAAACACGGATCTGTTACTGAGTCAAGAAACCAGTTTGGCACACAACCAACATTTTTATTTTTTAAAATATACTTTTTTTATTGTTGACAGTATTACAGATATCTCCCATTCCTCCCCGCCCCTACCAACAGTTTTAGCCAACAAAATAGAATACAATAGAGTAGAAAAACTAAAGGACATTGTCTGTAGAAGGGTCAGATTTGTTTCATACATTATTTTGTATACTAGAGGCCCAGTGCACAAAATGTGTGCACAGGGAAGAGGGTCCCTCAGCCCAGCCTGCACCCTCTCCAATCTGGAACCCCTCGGGGGATATCCAACTGCTGGTTTTGGCCTGATCCCTGGAATCATCTAAACCGGCCATTGGACATCCCTCTTGCAATCCTGGACTGCTGGCTCCTAACTGCTCACCTGCTTGCCGGCCTGATCACCCCAAGCTGCTCTCCCCTGCTGTCCTGATCTCCCCCAACAGCCTCTGTTTGATTCCCCTAACTGCTCTGCCTTGGTCTCTGCCACCGTGGCTTTGTCTGGAAGTCATCCGGTCTATCTGGTTTAATGAGCATATTACCCTTTTATTAATATAGATGTACATAGTCTTATGTGTGTGTAGGTTGTGATGTCATTGGGATTTTTATTGTACGTGTTAAATACATTCATTATAGTAGTAGAGGCCCGATGCACGAAATTCGTCTGGAAGGTAGTCCGGATGGTCGTTCTGCTGTTCGGTCTAATTAGCATATTAGCTTTTTGTTATGCAGGATATCAATCACTTCCCCCCTTTTGGGCTTGTGTGCTCACAAGTGAATGGGCGTGAAACCGGTAGTTACCCTCCTTCCCTCTCATGGTGGTAAACGGGTGCTTTGAAAACTGGAAAACACTGGGTCACTAAGTACCATAGTATGTCTTCATCCCTTCGAGTGACGCTAGCATGCCGATCGCTGGATCCCTAACGAGCACAGCCTGCTGATAAGACGAAGCTGAGTTTATCGCTGTTGTGGGAAGGGAGACCGTCTCAGAGGGGACAAGGCAAGGTGGAAATTGACTGCGTTTGAAGACTGGGTTAAGGCGGGTCGTTCAGCCCAGAGGCCTGAGGATCATCAGTGAAGATGGTCATATCCTGGTGGGGACAGCAAGGCAAGGACTTTGAGACATGGTTCCAAAGGGTTTGGGGGCCTAAACTATGACCACCAGGGGACAGCGCGGAACATGGCTGGTGACCAACAGTGCTGAGGGAGTGAGGGAAGGAGGAGGCAAGGAGGCAGGGAACTCCGGGTCTTCCCATGGAACTCCTGAGGGGACACTTTGCACATTAGCCTTTTATATATATATATATGCATGCAGTCTAGTTGGTTTCCAGGATCCCTTTAAGACCACTGCACTCCGATATCTGTAAAGGGCTTTCCCACCCCTTTCCATTTCCTCTGATTTTTCCTTCTTCTCACCCCAATGTCCACTAAGAAACATCTACCAGAGGCGCGATGCACTATGCACGTTGATGCTTTTGATGGAACAATTTGGAAATTCTTGTAATGAATAATCAGATACTTGGCCTGTGAAAGTGCCTCCCAGAAGAGGAAAGCAATTCTGATGATCGCGATGGCGTCAGCTGGTCATGCTAATTCGGGCAGTAGGGGGGTTTGGTTCCTGCATCCAAACTGGGGGGACGGGGAGAGGTGGTTTCAGTGTTCACGCATAGCATGTGGGCGGCGTGCTTGCATGAGGGCTGGTGTGTGTCCGCTCCTTCTTAGGTGGGCAGGCCATCCTGCTGTTCTCCACTGGTGTTCTTTTTTAAAAATATATATTTCTTTATCATTTCAAAGAGGAAGGAAGAAGGGGAGCGAGAGAGAAACATCAATGATGAGAGACTATCATTGATTGGCTGCCTCCTGCAAGCTCCCTACTTGGGAATGAGCTCATAACGAGGGAATGTGCCCTGACCAGGAATTGAACTCGGGACCCTTCAGTCCGCAGGTTGACGCTCTATCCACTGAGCCAAGCTGGCTAGGGCTCCACTGGTCTTCCTCCTCCCAAGGTCAACGCTTCATTCACGTGGGCTCTCGGCCCAAACCGTCTCTCCCTGTCATCCCAACGCTTTTATTCCTACCTTAAAAGCCATGGCTCCTGGTGGTTAATAACGGGGTGTAATACAAATCTCTCCTTGTGATAAGAGTTCCCTGGCCCGAGCCAGTTTGGCTCAGTGGATAGAGCTTCCGCCTGCAGACTGAAGGGTCTCTGGTTCGATTCTGGTCAAGGGCACGTACCTTGGTGGCAGTCTCCTCTCCGGCCTTGGCCTCAGCGCGTGCAGGAGGCAACCCATCCATGTGTTTCTCTCACATCGATGTTTCTCTCTGTCATTTCCCCTCTCTCCCAATTTCTCTAAAAAAAAAAATGGAAAAATATCCTCAGGAGAGAATTAACAACAACAAAAAATCTAAAAAAATAGAATTCCCTGAACAAAAAAAAACTAAACAATAAACAAACAAAAAGAGTTCCCTAAGCAGAGTTGTTTTAAGGAGAATTCAAGCCGGATGAACAATGCTGTGTCTTCTGGAGAGGATACCTCCTTCACCACCTCTGCTTCTGTGTCCACTGTGGCTTTAAGACAGGGGGTGGAAGGTCATGGGGCCCACTCAGCTTTTGCTCCTTCTGCATATAGAGTCTCCGTTAGTATAAGCTCTGTTCTGTGATTTATTTATTTTAACTCGCCCCCACCCCATTGATTTCAGAGAAGAAGGGAGCAGGAGACCTAGAGAGAAATATCAACGATGAGAGAGAATCAGTGATTGGCTGCCTCCTGCACATCCCCTACTGGGGTTCACTCCAGCCCACACCACGGGCGTGTGCCCTGTCCCGGAATGGAACCGTGACCTCCTGGTTCATAGGTCGATGCTCAACCACTGAGCCACACCGGCTGGGCGGAGAGGACCGTTTATTGAAGACGGGAATGGGGTCACCCGTTTAGAACGCCGTTTAGAACTTGCTTTCAGGTGCTGGGTGGGCCAGGTTGAATTAATCTAGATCCAATTTCCTTGCCCCTTCCCGGTTCCCAGCCTTCCTCACTCCCCAAAGGGGAATTTCTTGCTTTAAAAAGCTACTTTGACGCACCGGTAATTCTCTCCTTGTGGTGCAATCGCCAGCGAATGAATGGCTCATTGTGAAGAAGTCATTCCACCCAGCGAGGCACCCTCTCCTTCAGACCAGGTTGGGAGTGTTGGACAAACATTCTAAAGAAATCAAGTATTTGTCTGCGCGTCTCGTTACGCGGCCCTGTGTATACACAGGGGGCTCACATCACAATGTTTTGGGGGAGGGGGGTTTCATCCAGGGTATTTGCCTTTGAGGACAAACGAACTTCTCGCCGGGTCTGTCGGAAAGTGTATGGTACTTTTCAAACAGAGTTCAAGGACACCTGAGAAGTTGGAAAACGTCGTGGACATTTTACAAGGAGTGAAAAAAAGTAGCTAGCTGTTTCCCCACTTGCTGAGCATATTCGCGGGCGGTCAGGTTACCAACGCAATTATACTCTCTCTGGACGGCCATATCCTACTGCTCCGCTCATAATTCCTGTTGATTTGTGAGAAATAGGTAATTTACTGGCTAAGCCAGCCTATAACCAGTGGAACAGAACAGGGTATTCCAGAGAAGCAGTAAGCACATGTCCTTGACTTTTAACACTCTGGTCAGAGAATGTGAATTGGTGGTGAGTTCGACCTTTTGGAAAAAAAAAAAAAGTGTCCCTAGGAGGGGTCCCTAAGGTTTTCACTAACAGATGTTACTTTTTTTTTTTTTAATTGTGGTAAAATAGACATAATATTTTGTGACTGGCTTCTTTCACTTAACATTCTATCTTCAAAGTTCATGTTGAAGTATGCGTCTGAATTTCCTCCCTTTTTTTAATTAAAATATATTTTATTGATATTTTTAAAATATATTTTTATTGATTTTTTACAGAGAGGAAGGGAGAGGGACAGAGAGTCAGAAACATCGATGAGAGAGAGACATCGATCAGCTGCCTCCTGCACGCCCCACACTGGAGATATGTCCGCAACCAAGGTACATGCCCTTGACCAGAATCCAACCTGGGACCTTTCAGTCTACAGGCCGACGCTCTGTCCACCAAGCCAAACCGGTTTTGGCAGTCTTTTTAATCTTAAAAAAGTTCTTTACACAAATATATCAAGTTAAATGCATACGATAAATAATTTTTTCCCCAAAATGGGATATGTCAAATATCAGTTTAAATAATGCAGAGTACCATACTTTTCACCTCGACACCCAGAAATTTCTTGTCCACGTGATGACCCTGGGAAAAAGTGAGAAATGGACAGCTTCTTCATTTCTTCCCAGGATGATAGCGGGTGTGAGCTGGCAATAGCCAGGGCCAAATCCGCAATTGAGATTTCAGACTTAGCAAGTGGTCCATCATCGGGAAGACCCAAGACACCCAACGCGACAGCAGAGACAATGTCCCTCCCCAGCACTCTGCCAACATTGGATAATAGTGCCAGGGAAAGACGCGGAAGGCACGGGCCCAGAGCCTGACAATGCCAGCGCATCCCTAGGATTGCTGTTACCTGTCCATTAACCCAAAGCGAAAGCTGCTCACGGGGTAACATGACAATTAATAATCTTCCCGGACGTCTTCATAGTTTCCAGTTTTTGTACGAATTAGGGATTTTCTTCCTCCTTGGACAGCTGGGCTGCTGCATTGAATTAGCCCATCGCTCTGAGTTCAACCAGGAGACTTTTCTCCACTCTTTATCATCATCTCATTTCTTAAAGGAATGATCCACTGGGAAGGAGGCAGCAAAACTTTCAAGGAAGCCAGGAGAATTTGGCACTGTTTTATCTCCAACTTCAGGGAAAATTCACTCCCTTCTTTAAAAAAGAGGGAGAGGGAGAGGGAGAGGGAGATGAAAACATCCATGATGAGAGAGAATCATGGATCCGCTGCCTCCTGCATGTCCCATACTGGGGATGGAGCCTGCAACATGGGCATGTGCCCTGACTGGGAATTGAACCGTGACCCTCTGGTTCATAGGTCGATGCTCAACCACTGAGCCACGCTGGCCTGGCTCACTCGCTTCTTTTGAGGAGCCCATCTTCTCTCCCTCTGGAGTATGTCATGCTTTTTCCTCTTTTCCACTTTGAGGGAAGACAGTAGGAAGAAGAGTGAGAATATTCAGGAATATAGCCTACCAGTTAGCTGTACAGCCATACTTTAAGCAATCTATTACCATATTTTTCCGCCGTATAAGACGACTGGGTGTATAAGACGACCCCCAACTTTTCCAGTTAAAATAGAGAGTTTGGGATATACTCGCTCTATAAAGATGACACCCGGCGTGTAAGATGACCCCTGACTTTTGAGAAGATTTTCCTGGGTTAAAGAGTCATCTTATACGTCGGAAAATACGGTAATGATTACTTACATTGTAACTCATAGTCTTTATAATCTTAAAAATGTTGTTTATACAAGTATATCAAGTTAAACATCTGTGATAAATAGTTTTTTTTCTCGGGCTGAACCTGAGACCCAGGCGAGGTCCACTGAAGTCCTCCATCTGCGGGCCAGGGTTCGAGTCAAGCCACGGGACCCACATGCCTGCAGAGCTGCTCTCTCTCTTCCCCCCTGCAGTTTGTTAAGACAGCGGGTCCCTCTCTGGTGGCCCGGTAAAGAGGTGAGCCAGGCCCTGCTGGCAGCCGTGGTTCCAGTTCTGTGAAGATGCCAATCTGAGAAAACGAAGCTAAATGCACTCAGAGGTAAAATGCAAGACAGAGGAAGCGCCCTGACCATATGAGAGGTCGGTCACCCCTGCCTTTCTTGAGGTTTCGTTATACGAGGAATCATTTACTTAGTTCAAGATGGCTGTCCTTGACAGCCTTTTTTTTTTTTAATTTAAGAGTAAGTAATATAGTTCTTTTGTCCTCTTGTAAGGACCAGAATCCATTCAACCTTATCCGGGCAGCAGAAGGTGGTTTGGGACCCTAATAAAAATAAAAATTGAGCGGGTCCAGCCAAAACTGGTTTGGCTCAGTGGATAGAGCATCAGCCTGTGGACTGAAAGGTCCCAGGTTCGATTCCAGTCAAGGGCATGTATCTTGGTTGCAGGCACGTCCCCAGTAGGGGGTGTGCAGGAGGCAGCTGATAGATGTCTCTCTCTCATCGACAATTCTAGCTTTCTATCCTTCTCCCTTCTTCTCGGTAAAAAATCAATAAAAATATATTTTAAAAAAATTGAGGGGTCCTTCAGTGAGGACATATAATACATCTATTAGAGCTCCAGTGCACAAAATTGGTGCACAGGTAGGGTCCTAGACCTGGCGAGTGATCAGGGCTGATCGGGTCCCTCCCTTCTCATCCTTGCCTTCTAGCCTTCTCCTTCCTTCGCTCCCTTAGCGCTGCTGGTCGCCCACCATCTTCTACACCGCCCCCTGGTGGTCATAGTGAGCAATTGAACTCCTGAGGGGACACTTTGCACATTAGCCTTTTGTATCTATAGATGGACATGCAGTCTAGTTGGTTTCCAGGACCCCTTCAAGACCACTGCGCTCCGATATCTGTAAAGGGCTTCCCCACCCCCTTCCATTTCCTCTGATTTTTCCTTCTTCTCACCCACATGTCACTTCCATTCAGATCCAAGTGTCTTGGGCTGTAAGTTTCCCTCTTGGCACCTTCTCAGATCGCTGAGCAGCAGGTAAGGGGCAGGCCAGATGCACAGGCCTTTACTAAGTCTCTGTTGTGTCACATTGGCTATTGTCTCATTGGCCACCATAGCCCCATGCCCAAGCTCTAAAGGCATGGACAGCCATGACTGGTTTGGCTCAGTGGATAGAGCGTCAGCCTGCGGACTGAAGGGTCCTGAGTTCGATTCCGGTCAAGGGCATGTACCTTGGTTGCAGGCACATCCCCAGGAGGGGGCGTGCAGGAGGCAGCTGATCAGTGTTTCTCATCGATGTTTCTAACTCTCTCTCCCTCTCTGTAAAAAATCAATAAAATATATTTAAAAAATAAAGGCATGGATATTGAAAGGACATTTATTATGACCATTTTTGTAAAAAAATCAGGAGCATAAGACTGGCCCATGACTTGGACCTGGCCAATTACGGCACCTCTTCACTAATCTGGCCTTAGTGATTGGTTCAGGATGGTCATGTGACCCAAGCCGGTCCTAGGACTGTCCAGTGTTGGGGTCACACCCAGTGCTTGTGGAATGGGAAACTGGAACTCTGTAGTGGGAGAGAATATGTCCACCTCCGGTAAGTCCAACACAAAGGCGAAGATGAGGAGAGCGATGAGTTGAAGTGGGACATTGGCTGGACCACCCTTGGATCTCGCTAGCCCTGAAGATCATCCTTTACATATACAGATAAGCCCCTCCCCTTTTTTGTTTAATCTGCTTTAAATTGGGTTCCCATCATTTGCAAACGGAAATCAGAATCTTCACAAAAAGACCGGAGTCGAAGGTCCTTTTCTCTTTTAAATTTATTTTTAAGTATATTTTATTGATTTTTTAGAGAGAGAAAGGGAGAGGGATAGAGAGTTAGAAATAGCGATGAGAGAGAGACATCGATCAGCCGCCTCCTGCACGCCCCGCAGTGGAGATGTGCCCACAAGCAAGGTACATGCTCTCAACCGGAATCGGACCTGGGACCTTTCAGTCCGCAGGCCGACGCTCTATCCACTGAGCCACACCGGCCTCGGCGGAGGTCCTTTTCTTTGACAGGTTGGTGGTAATGGTGGGAGGAGTAGGTTAGATTTAGCATCTGGGTTCCTAGTCACTCTACTCCGCTAGTATCCTCTCACCAGAAAGCCCGTTATTCGGAGAGGATCTCGAAGAGTATTCTGTGGATTGCTGCCTAGTGAGCGAGAGGTAACCAAGAGATCAAATTGCCGCCTGTCAATAACTTTTCTGCATGTTTGCTGACCGCGGAGACGGCTTTAATTCTCCCTCCCTAACTGCCATCCGCCACCCAGCCTGTAACAGAGTTAGTTACTCTGGGACGCCACCTATTGAGTCAACCTTGACATCAGCTATGAACTTAGCTAGTTCCAGCCACCCTCAACATTAAAAGACCGTCCAGGGCTGGGGATACCACAAGAAGAGGAAGAGCCGAGACCGGTTTGGCTCAGTGGAGAGGGCGTCGGCCTGCGGACTGAAAGGTCCCAGGTTCGATTCCGGTCGGGGGCATGTACCTTGCTTGCGGGCACAACTCCAGTGGGGGGTGTGCAGGAGGTGGCTGATCGATGTCTCTCTCTCATCGATGTTTCTGGCGTTCTGTCCCTCTCCCTTCCTATCTGTAAAAAATCAATAATATATATATATATATAAAGAAGAAGAGGAAGAATCATAGAGCGGCTTTCTTACAAATTGTTCCTTAACTTGATTTGGGCATCATTCAAAGAGGAAAAGAATGCCGAGCCCAACTTCATATTCACCAGAGACCTGGAGATATAAGTAACTCAGATAAAGCATATCAGGATCACCGTCTTATTAGTCACAGGAGGGGAAAGCAAGAATAAGAAGGAAAAGACCAAACTGGAGCTTTGAAAGGAGATGTCATTCCCCAGTGAGAGACACAGAGTGCAGGCAACCTTGTAAAAGACACACACACACACACACACACACACACACACAAAACAGGAAGCAGTTAAAGAGAAATTGATCAGATGCTTGACAGACGCAAAACACCACCTGAGTTGTACAAGAAAGTCTGAATGAGGACCTAAGATGGGATGGTTTTATTCAGGCCTTTCCCTGAAATATTATAGGTATATGCACGGGTGAGAAAAATTCCAGCGAGTCCTTAAATCCTAAAACGATCTTTCACCATACCATTAATAATAAAAAAAAAAATAGATGACTTTTCCAGAGACTTTGGTACACTTCATCCTAGACTAAGACTTAATTAGCTTATTTTTAAAAATCCATTTATTGCCAAAACTGGTTTGGCTCAGTGGATAGAGCGTCGGCCTGGGGACTGAAGGGTCCTGGGTTCAATTCCGGTCAAGGGCATGTACCTTGGTTGTGGGCACATCCCCAGTGAGGGGTGTGCAGGAGGCAGCTGATGAATGTTTCTCTCTCATTGATGTTCTAGCTCTCTGTCCCTCTCCCTTTCTCTGTAAAAAATCAATAAAAAAATATTTTTAAAACATCTATTGATTTTAGAGAGAGAGAGGGAGGGAGAGAGAACCATTGACTTGTCCACTTACTTATGTTTCATCGGTGAGTCTTATATACGCCCTAACGAGATCAAACCAGCAGTCCTGGTGTATCGGGTCAATGCCCCACCAAACCCAGCAGCTGAGCGGCCTGGCCAGGGGCCAGACTGAGACTTTATGCCCAGCGGTTTTGCAAACAATCAAAGCTCAGGATAACAGTGGCGTGGCCTGGGGGGGAAGTGGGGGGCAGGGCCTTCTCTGGCTAGTCTGTCTGGTGCTGACTGGAATGTTAAGATAGGAATGTAACGCTCCTTAGAATACCTGTTACAAAGGCCCTGCAAGTCATTGATGGAGTCCCCACCGGCACAAGGTACACTGGCCCCGAGATAAGGCCCTGCCTCAGGGCGGGGTTATTGATACAGCTCGGGCCACCTGTGGGTAAGGGACTGGAGAGCTTTCTGTTTGTTTTGTTTCTAACTAGGCTGGTTCCATTTCCCACGGGGACCTTGAGTCAGTCAGTCTTCCTTCCTTCCTTCCTTCCTTCCTTCCTTCCTTCCTTCCTTC
>JAAGEH010000035.1:2436307-2454308 GCA_011751065.1 Lasiurus cinereus | reverse complement strand
ACCAGGAATGCTCAGGAGCTACTCAAGAATGCAAATAATCCTTTCCACTAATATTTACAGGGTAAAACTAAGATGGTTGTTAGAATATTAAATTTGACAATAAAATAGTAATCAAGTTTTCAGATTAATTTAAATTGTCTAATGGAAATAAGTGGGTATTCAAGAAAATGTAATTGTAGTGGAAAAAAGTTGTTGTTAAATTATTAACTAAAATTTCTATTGGTAGTTCATCCCATGCTAAAATTGCTTAACCTGCAATAAACCCAAAGCAGTCATATTTTTGTGCAAAAAATTAAATTTTAAAGTCAACAAGACTGCATTATAAAAGTTTTCCAAAAGCCTCATAATAATTAATCCCAAAAGGGGGGGGGGGGATAGTGGACTAATATTAT
The DNA here is from genome assembly GCA_011751065.1 of Lasiurus cinereus. Classification (NCBI taxonomy): domain Eukaryota; kingdom Metazoa; phylum Chordata; class Mammalia; order Chiroptera; family Vespertilionidae; genus Lasiurus; species Lasiurus cinereus. The sequence goes on along the minus strand of JAAGEH010000035.1, from coordinate 2,453,916 downwards.
GTAAGCAAAAGTACCCTGTAAGCAAATTACATCTAGAAAAAATTATTTTTACTTTGAAAATTAATTTTCATTTGTAATGCTAACAGTAAGACACCCATGGAAAACACACATAGTATCAAAATAAGCCAAACGAAAATCATTTGGGCAAAATTAAAAAGGATTCCAAGTCAAATTTATAGAAAAAATTACTAACTTCTGGTTGAGAATATGTTTTTACATTTTCAGAAAACAACTCCAAGACCATGTGGATTCATACAACAGAGAGGAATTGACAGGTCTGCTCCAACCATGAAGACAAGAGGAGAAACGTTCCAGAGATGGAAGATGCTGATGACACCTTGCCATCCTAGCAGTCAGTAGTTGTGCTTGGATGTAAGTTGCCCAGGACCAAACCAGAGAGGCTCGGACCTGCATTGCCCCCGTTTGTCCACCATCCAGAACTGAAATATCATTGCTGACATGTACACTGTTGGATATTGAAACTAGGACTCAAAAAACTGTTGGCCCAGAAAGAAACTTACTAGCAAGTGACAAATATGTACAAAAATGAATTAGAAAAGTTCTACTCATTCATTTTTCTGCCAAGCAGAAGAAACAGCAGTTATTTGTTGTTTGCTTGTTTTAGTTGCAGAACATGTGAGAAGGGCAGCTGCTGGCAGGTTCTGGAGGATGAGAGGCAGGATCTGACTCCCCTCTGAAGCTGGGGGAGCTGAGGTAGCTCAGCACCCTCTGAGTCAGGAGGAGAGAAACTGAGCTCTGGAATGAATATGGGCACCCTGAGCTGGGCTCTCTTCCCTGGCCTCAGGAGGAGATCAAGAGACTGAGGAGGAAGAATGCTGAGACTTCTGCTGGGAGGGAAAAGAAGGAAGATCACATTTACTGAGATCTAACTCTACACCAGGCGCGGTGGCAAGCCCTCAACATGCACCATCTCCTGGGATCTACAAGCATCCACTGAGCTCGGTAAGAGCCATGATCCTCATCTGACAGGTGAACTGAGGTCCTTCCATCCAATAGCACTAGCCCCTGAGCATGGAGTCTTCATTCCAGTGCCCTTTGATTAGGGTCAGTGTGATGGGTTAATTTTATGTGTCAACTTGACCTGAGATTGTCAAACTTTTGGACCTCACAGACCACCAGTTGGCCACAACTGAACCTGGTGCAAAGGGTTTACCCGGGCATCTGGTAAAGCATTCTGGGTGTGAATGGACGGAGTTAGCTTTTGACTCATTTGAAGAATAAGGAGATCTCACAGTATAGGTGGGCTCCCTCCAATCTCATGGGGCCCAAGTAGAATAGGAAGAGGAAGGAAGGGGGAAATCTCTCTTCTCTGGGTTTACCTCATGGTGAACATAGGATCCAGGTGGTGAGGACATCAAACTCCAGGGTGTGCACCAGCTGCCCCTTATTCTCAGCCTTAGGCCCCACACTGGGGGCGACGCCATGGGCTCCCCTTGTTCTCAGGGGTTCAGAGACACCATTCCCTTTGTAGGTTCCCTGGCTTGCAGAGGGCAGCTATTGGGACTGAAAGCGGGAGTCTTTCCCTATAAATCCCTTACCTGTGTCCATGGTCTCTGTTGACTATTCTGGTGAACACTCCCTAATGCAGCAACTGAGACAGGGAAGAAGCTCACTCATTGGTGCAGTGTGTCCGCTCCCCAATCTGACAGGCTGGTTTCAAAACACGCTCTCTAGTCTTTTTCCACAGAGAGACGGGAGGTGTAATGGGAATAAGCCAATCCCCCAGGGATAGGACCTGCCACGGGGTTCTATTTAATGTGGGGTAGAAATACTAGAAAAGGTGTGATGTACCTGAATAACTGTAGTATTTTGCTCAAAGGAATTTGGATGATATTCCTGGCCATAAGTAAGATTTCCTCTGCACCAAGCTGACAGGCATTGGCTGGATGGCCCAGGGGCTCGGTGCCTCTGCAGGATTGAGGGGCCCTTCAGGAAATGGGACCATGCCTTGTCCCTGAACCCCTTTTAGCACAAGTCCTGAGACTTGTGGGTCCACCCGGAGGACTGTGAGGAACACTCGTGTCCAGGGTCAGAGCCAGCAGCCAGGTCCCCTTCACTTCAGAGGTTGGTGGGCCACTTAGCATATCCCATTGTCCCCACCCACTGAGCAGCCACAAGGAGGTCAGAGATGCCCAGAGAGAAGTAAAGAGCAGGAGGGAAGGATGAAATGCTGCTGAGCCCTGCAGCTGAACTGCATCCCAGCAGTTCCAGGTTCTGATCCTGAGCCCTCTGCACCGTTTTTTCATCAGTAACTGCAGGGTCCTGAGGTGTAAACTGGGGATAGAGGTGAATACATGCAAGAGTACCAGAAGTTGCCTTTGAAATTGTCTTTATTTCTTATTCCTTTACAATCATCCAGCGAAGGATTCACTCCCACACAAGAAGCTCAAGTCCAATTGAAGGCCCCCTTTCCCCAGGCAAAATAGATTTGTGTCTCTGATTGTAGGACACTTTCCCTTTGGGGGCCCATGAACTGCCCATCCTTTCCCCCTGAAATCCTGTGCCCTGACTCTGTCATTCTGTTTCCCCGTTCACAGTGAGCATGAACCTGAAAGGTGGTGGCCCCTGTATAATCCATCCCCATCAGAGGTTTTAGCTTCCAAAGTCCCAGAAAGAAGAGAGAAGCTCACGTGCACCCACTGAGCAGGGTCATTACAGGGCAAATCAGAGGATCCCAGCCATGGAAATGCCAAGCCATAAAACTCCCTGTGGCCAGTGAGCTTGGTGGCAAGCAGAATGGTCCTGGGCTGTCCTAACTCCCTAAGTATCCCCGTCACCTCAGCCCGGATCAGGGCAAGTCTGTCCTGGTTGACAGTCCTGGACCCTGTAACCTCCAGGGGAATGGGGTACAGCTCCAGCTCTAAGTTGTGCAGCCCAGCTATGAGGTGCAGCAGCTTCTCCATGGCGACCAAGGAGAGGTGGTTCTCAGAGATGGTGAAGAACCTGAGCTGCTGGCAGTGGCTCAGGACAGGCAGGATGTCCCCGACCTGGGAGTCCACCATGGCACAGTTATCGAGGCCCAGGTCCTGGAGGGTGGGAGACACTGCCTCCAGCAGAGCTCGGAGGGGCTCGAGAGTAAAATCGGTGAGGCTGACACTATACAGATGCAGGCACTTCAGCTGCTTGAGGTTCCCGCACTGGAACAGGTGTGTGAGGTCTGAATGGGTCAGGTGACGGCAATGCGTTATGGTGAATTTCTCCAACGGGTTCTGCAGGCACCTGGGGAGACAAAGAGAGGTTAGTTCCTGAGCACTGGGTGGCAAGTAGAGGGGGCCTTCAGATGGGAATTGACAGATTTGTCCAAGCTCAAGATTGTCCTGACAATCTGATGAAGGGAAACACCCAGGAAGCCCAGTCTCCTTTTAGGCTGGGTCAAGTTCACCACATCTTCAGAGCTTCCTTTCCTCAGCTGCCAAGCAGAGCACTGCACTCTGGAGGGTGCCTTCCTGGACATAAGGAAAACCCAGGGAACCTGCTCAGAGAGCCTGACACAGTGTCTCGGTCAAGGGTGGGCATCCCTGCACCTTAGGATTGGGAGACAAAACCAAGAGTGCTGGCAACTCAGGCTGCCTTCTGTCCACTGTGTGGCTCCAGGCACCAGGCAGCTGGGCTACATGGGGCTCATGCATCTAATGCATAGGGAACACACCTGACCCCAGCTGGTTTGAATCAGTGGCAAGATCTTTCCCTTTTTGAACCCAAGGGTCTCAGGTTTGATTCATGGTCAAGGGCATAGATCTTATTTGCAGGCTCAATGCACAGCCTAGGTTGAGGCATGTGCTGTTGGCAACCAATCATACAACCACCTCTCTCTCTCTCTCTCTCTCTCTCTCTCCCCTTCATCCCACTCTCTAAAAATCAATGGACAAATATATCCTCCTTTGAGGGTTTAACAAAAAGGGAGAGTAAACCAGAGGGAGATTCCCCAACTTCAACTGGGGAGGCCAGTGTGCAGAGGGGACTTGAATCCCTACATCACCGCAAGCCACTGGTCAGGCTTTGCCATCCTTTCCACTCCCGCTCCCTCAGCTGTGGAATCATGCCTGTCCTTTCTACCAATGGCCTTCCTGGTACCCAGGGCCACCTCTGACAGATGGGGAATCTGAAGCAGTCTCATGTGGACTTGAGATCTTGTCTCCAAATGCTCCATCTGATGTGGCTTTGCCTCCTCCCAACCCTCATCACTTAGACATCTCTCCCTAAGGAAGAATTCACAGACACAGGCTCGCTGGGTCCCTCATTGAGCCAGTTCTATTACCCCTTCTGACAGGTTGATTTTAAGACATGCTTCCTTGAGAGAATCCAAGATGGCAGCATAGGTAAACACCTACACTGCTGCCTCACACAACAATTTCAAAACTACAACTAAAAGACAGAACGGACATCATCCAGAACCACAGGAAAGCTGGCTGAGTGGAAATCCTACAACTAGAAGGAAAGAGAGGGGCTCACAGAGACCCAGAGGAGCTGCAAAATGCTGAGGTATGGAGTTGCGTGCGTGGAGAAAGCAGGTGCTGGAGTACCTGGCTAGCTTTCTCTGGCGGGAGGAAGACAGAGACTCCCAACTGCATTGAACCCCTTATCCTACAACACTAAACCCCAGGTCCAGCCAAAACTCATACGGGGGGAAGTTTGGACTGTGAAAAGAGAGAAGTGCATGGAAATTTAGGGGGGTCACGAAAGGGCAGAAGTCTGGTGGTGCGCACAGCACTGGGTACAGAAGACCCACTGCTGATTGTCCAACTGGCTTTCACAATGGGGTGGGAGACAGAGCCTCCCAAATGCACCACTTCTAACTCCACTATACCCCAGTTTCGGGCGAAGCCCTGGGGATCCAGACTAATATGGTCCCAGAGAGCAGGGGAGCAGGAAAAGCAGCAGTCTTGAGGCACTGTGAGAGAGTGTGTGCGATTACCCAGTCATGTGAGACTCAGGGGCTGTGGAGGGAAGGTTGGACTGGAAGGCAAGGTGATCCATTAAGCCCTGAGACTCCACCCATCCCAAGCTCAACAGAGAGGCTTTCGAAGTTTTGCAAGTCTTGTATCATAAGGCTGAATCCAACACAGAAGTTCTCCTGGCATAGTGAAAACTCGGAGACAAAGGAAGAGATCACAAGGAAAAGAAATGGAGAAAAACAAATGACTGGTTAAAAGTTCAAAACCACGGTTATAAGGTTTTCCAAGAATACCCTAGAAAAGATGGATATATTTAGCAAGACCCAAAAGGAGATGAAAAAGGACCAACTAGAGATGGAAAAGGACCAACTAGAAATTAAACATACATTGACTGAAATAAAAAAAATATTACACAGAGACCTAACAGCAGATGAAAGGAAGGCAAGAATCAAGTCAAAAATTTGAAATATAAAGAATCACAAAACACTTAACTGGAAAAGCAAGAAGAAAAAAGAATCCAAAAAATGTGAAGATAATGTAAGGAGCCTCTGGGAGAGCTTCAGGCGTACCAACATCTGAATTGTGGGGGTGCCAGAAGAAGAGAGAGAGCAAAATACTGAAAACATATTTGAAGAAATAATGACCAGGAAGCACACAGAACCCCATATAAAAGGAATCCAAAGAGGACTATACCAAGACACATCATAATTAAAATACCAAGAGCAAAAGACAGAGAGAGTATTAAAAGCAGCAAGAGAAAAACAGTTAATTACCTACAAGGGAGCACCCATACAATTGTCAGCTGATTTCTCAAAAGAAACTATGCAGGAGAGAATCCAAGATGGCGGCATAGGTAAACACCTACACTACTGCCTGGCACAACAATTTCAAAACTACAACTAAAAGACAGAACGGACATCATCCAGAACCACAGGAAAGCTGGCTGAGTGGAAGTTCTACAACTAGAGTGAAAGAGAGGGGCTCACGGAGACTCAGAGGAGCTGCAAAAAGCTGAGGTACAGAGACGCGCGCGAGGAGAGAGCGGGTGCCGGAGTACCTGGCTGGCTTTCTCTGTCGGGAGGGAAACGGAGACTCTCAAAGGCATTGAACCCCTTATCCTACAACACTAAACCCCAGCTCCAGCCGAAACTCATACGGGGGGAGTTTGGACTGTGAAAAGGGAGAGGTGCACGGAAATTTAGGGGAGTCGCAGAAGATCAGGTCCGGTCTCGCATTCGCACGGTGCTGCGCGGAAGACAGACTGCTGATTGTGCCACTGGCTTTCGCGAGTGGGCGGGAGACAGACCCACCGAACTGTGCCACTTCTGAGTCCACTGGGCCCCTGTTTCGGGCGAAACCCTGGGGACCTAGACTCGTGTGGTCCTGGAGCACAGGGGAGCTGGAAAGGCAGCGGTCTAGAGGCACTGCGGGCTCGCGCACAAGAACCGCTCCAGCCATTACCCAGTCATGTGAGACTCAGAGGCCCTGGAGGGCAGGGCCGACTGGAAGGCAAGGTGGTCCCTTAAGCCCTGAGACTCCACCCCTCCCAAGCTCAACAGAGGCTTCTGTGGCTTTGCATCTGGTATCATAAAGCTGAATTCAACAGAGAAGTTTCCCCGGCATAGTAAAAATGCCGAGACAAGGGAAGGGATCACAAACAAAAGAAATAGAGGGAAAAAAACGACTGGATATAGAGTTCAAAACCACACTTATAAGGTTTTTCAAGAATATGCTAGAAAAGTTGGATAAATTTAGTGAGACCCAAGAGGAGATGAAAAAGGTCAAACTAAAGATGATAAAGGACCAAATAGAAATTAAACATACACTGACTGAAATAAAAAATATTATACAGAGTCCTAACAGCAGACTAGACAAAGGCAAGAATCAAGTAAAAAATTTGAAATATAAAGAAGCAGACAACATTCAACTGGAAAAGCAAGAAGAGAAAAGAATCCAAAAATGTGAACATAATGTAAGTAGACTCTGGGACAGCTTTAAGCGTACCAACATCAGGATTGTGGGGGTGCCAGAAGAAGAGAGAGAGCAAGATACTGAAAACCTATTTAAAGAAACAATGACTGAAAACTTCCCACATCTGGTAAAAGAAATAGACTTACAAGTCCAGGAAGCACACAGAACCCCATAAAAAAGGAATCCAAAGAGGACCACACCAAGACACATCATAATCAAAATACCAAGAGCAAAAGAGAAAGAGAGAATATTAAAAACAGCAAGAGAAAAACAGTTTATTAACTACAAGGGAGCACCCATACGACTGTCAGCTGATTTCTCAACAGAAACGATGCAGGCCAGACGGGAGTGGCAAGAAATATTCAACGTGATGAATAGCAAGAACCTACAACCAAGAATAATCTATCCAGCAAAGCTAACATTCAGAATTGAAGGGCAGATAAAGAGCTTCACAGATAAGAAAAAGCTAAAGGAGTTCATCAACTCCAAACCAGTATTATATGAAATGCTGAAAGGTACTCTTTTACAAGAGGAAGAAGAAAAAGGTAAAAGCCAAAAAATTATGAACAACAAATACATATCTATCAACAAGTGAATCTAAAAATTAAGTGAATTAAAAATTTGATCAACAGAACAAACTGGGGAATATAGTAGAATTAGGAGCACAGAAAGGGAGTGGACTGATAATTCTCAGGGGGAAAGGGGTGAGGGGTGTACAGGGAGAGACTGGACAAAAATCATACACCTATGGATGAGATCAATGGGAGGGAGCTAAGGGCAGAGGGAGGGGGGGGTGCTGGGTGGAGGGGTGCTCTGGAGGGAAAAAAATAGAAACAAATGTAATAATCTGAATAATAAAGATTTAATTAAAAAAAAAAGAGGAGAGGAATCCAAGATGGCGGCATAGGTAAACACCTACACAGTCGACCCCGCACAACAATTTCAAAACTACAACTAAAAGACAGAATGGACATCATCCAGAACCACAGGAAAGCTGGCTGAGTGGAAGTTCTACAACTAGAGGGAAAGAGAGGGGCTCATGGAGACCCAGAGGAGCTGCAAAAAGCCGAGGTACTGAGATGCGTGCGCTGAGAGAGCGGGTGCCGGAGTACCTGGCTGGCTTTCTCTGGCGGGAGGAAGATGGAGACTCCCAATGGCATTGAACTCCTTATTTTACGACACTAAACCCCAGATCCAGCGAAACTCATACGGGGGGGGAGTTTGGACTGTGAAAAGGGAGAGGTGTACGGAAATTTAGGGGAGTGGCAGAAGATCAGGTCTGGTCTCGCACGCTGACGGTGCTGCGCACAGGACAGATTGCTAATTGTGCCGCTGGCTTTCTCGAGTGGGCGGGAGACATACCCACCGAACTGTGCCACTTCTGACTCCACTAAGCCCCTGTTTCGGGTGAAACCCTGGGGACCTAGACTCGTGTGGTCCTAGTGCTCAGGGGAGCTGGAAAGGCACTGCGGGTGTGCGCGAGCACAAGGACCACTGCTCCAGCGATTACCCAGTCACGTGAGACTCAGGGGCTGTGGAGGGCGGGACTGACTGGAAGGCAAGGCGGTCCCTTAAGCCCTGAGACTCCACCCCTCCCAAGCTCAACAGAGGCATCTTCGGTTTTGCATCTGGTATCATAAGGCTGAATCCAACACAGAAGTTTCCCCGGCATAGTGAAAATGCCAAAACAAGGGAAGGGATCACAAACAAAAGAAATGGAGGGAAAAAAACGACTGGATATAGAGTTCAAAAACCACGCTTGTAAGGTTTTTCAAGAATATGCTAGAAAAATTCGATAAATTTAGTGAGATCCAAAAGGAGATGAAAAAGGACCAACTAGCGATACAAAAGAGCCAACTAGAGATGGAAAAGGTCCTACTAAAGATGATAAAGAACCAAATAGAAATTAAACATACACTGACTGAAATAAATATATTATACAGAGTCCTAACAGCAGACTAGACAAAGGCAAGAATCAAGTAAAAAATTTGAAATATAAAGAAGCAGACAACATTCAACTGGAAAAGCAAGAAGAGAAAAGAATCCAAAAATGTGAACATAATGTAAGTAGACTCTGGGACAGCTTGCAGCATACCAACATCAGAATTGTGGGGGTGCCAGAAGAAGAGAGAGAGCAAGTTACTGAAAACCTGTTTAAAGAAAGAATGACTGAAAACTTCCCACATCTGGTAAAAGAAATAGACTTACAAGTCCAGGAAGCACACAGAACCCCATATAAAAGGAATCCGAAGAGGACTACACCAAGACACATCATAATTAAATTGCCAAGAGCAAAAGAGAAAGAGAGAATATTAAAAGCAGCAAGAGAAAAACAGTTTATTACCTACAAGAGAGCACACATACGACTGTCAGCTGATTTCTCAACAGAAACGTTGCAGGCCAGATGGGAGTGGCAAGAAATATTCAACGTGATGAATAGCAAGAACCTACAACCAAGAATAATCTATCCAGCAAAGCTAACATTCAGAATTGAAGGGCAGATAAAGAGCTTCACAGATAAGAAAAAGCTAAAGGAGTTCATCAACTCCAAACCAGTATTATATGAAATGCTGAAAGGTACTCTTTTACGAGAGGAAGAAGAAAAAGGTAAAAGCCAAAAAATTATGAACAACAAATACATATCAACAAGTGAATCTAAAAATTAAGTGAATTAAAAATTTGATCAACAGAATAAACTGGTGAATATAATAGAATTAGGAGCACAGAAAGGGAGTGGACTGATAATTCTCAGGGGGAAAGGGGTGAGGGGTGTACAGGGAGAGACTGGACAAAAATCATACACCTATGGATGAGATCAATGGGAGGGAGCTAAGGGCAGAGGGAGGGGTAGGAGCTGGGTGGAGGGGTGCTATGGAGGGGAAAAAATAGAAACAAATGTAATAATCTGAATAATAAAGATTTAATTTTAAAAAAAGAAAGAAAAAGAAACTATGCAGGCCAGATGGGAGTGGCAAGAAATATTCAATGTGATGAATAGCAAGAACCTACAACCAGCCGAAACCAGTTTGGCTCAGTGGATGGAACATTGGTCTTTGGACTGGAAGGTACCAGGTTCGATTCTGGTCCAGGGCATGTGCCTTGGTTGTGGGCACGTCCTCATGTGGGGGCGTTCAGGAAGCAGCTGATCAATGTCTCTTTCTCATCGATATTTCTGACTCTCTGTCCCTCACTCTTCCTCTCTGTGGAAAATTAATATATATATATATATAAAGAACCTACAACCAAGAATACTCTATCCAGCAAAGCTATCATTCAGAATTGAAGGGCCGATAAAGAGCTTCACAGATAAGAAAAAGCTAAAGGAGTTCATCAACTCCATACCAGTATTATATGAAATGCTGAAAGGTACTCTTTTAGAAGAGGAAGAAGAAAAAGATAAAAGATAAAAAATTAGGAACAACAAATATATATCTATCAACAAGTGAATCTAAAAATTAAGTGAATTAAAAATTTGATCCACAGAATAAACTGCTGAATATAATAGAATCAGGAGCACAGGAAGGGAGTGGACTGATAATTCTCAGGAGGAAGGAGTGAGGGGTGTATAGGGAGAGACTGGACAAAAATCATACACCTATGGATGAGATCAATGGGAGGGAGGTAAGGGCAGAGGGAGGGGTGGGAGCTGGGTGGAGGGGAGCTATGGAGGGGAAAAAAAGAGAAACAAATGTAATAATCTGAATAATAAAGATTTAATTAATTTGTAATAAAAAATGCTTCCTTTGGATGCTCATGGGATACCACCCTTAAACCACATAACAAGACCACACCCTTTACATTCTAAGGTTGTGTCCACTGCTAAACAGCTCACCTGACATCTGGTCCAGACAGCCTCAGAGGACTGAGGGGGAATTCAAGTCCAGCTCTCAAAGGTGCTGCAGCCTGAGCATCTGAGAGAGGAAACGGGAAAAGGATCGCTGCTCCTCCTGGACCACCTTCTCTAGCTGCTCCTCTTCCTCCTTCTGCTCCTCCCTCTGGAACTCCTCTTCTTCCTCCCACTCCTGCTCCTCTTCCTCCTCCTGCTTCTTCTCTGACTCCTCTTCCTCCCCTATCTCCTGCTCCTCTAACTCCTGTTCTTCCTCAGTTCTTCCTCCTCATCCTCATGCTCATCCTGGTCCTCCTCCTCCTTCTCCTCCTCCTCACCAACACTTGGATGTGGAAGAGAGACAATCTGTAGGTTCTTCATCTGATACCAGATAAAGAGCAAACATCCCCAGGGTGGGCAGGGCCCAGGTGCAGTTCACTTCCACCTCCTGGTTGCAGTCCAGCTGCACCGCATCCAGGACCTTCCTAAGCCTGGGGAAGGGCACCTCAGGGATCCTCAGCGACTTGCAGCACAGATGTAGCAGCCCTGCCCTCTGCTGGGCCCATTGGATGACGTACATGAAAAACACATCCCTGTGCCTTCCACTGAAGTGAAGGTCTAGGAACACCTCCAAGGGAGCCAAGGGGTGCTCCATGTTGGGGCTGGACCTGTGCACAGTAACGGGTCCTTTTGGCGAGTGATTCAGGATGCTGTCTCCAAACCACCTTCTCCAGAAGTTGGTACCCAGGTTCCTTAAATCCAGCACCCGCAGTTTCCACCTCCTGTGGGAAACCAAATATTAGCCAAGGTTGTCTCAGGTCTACAGGGCACTGGCTGATATGCTTTATGGACAGTGTTTATCAGTGGTTGAGCATCTACATTATGAACCAGGAGGTCACAGTTAAATCCCTAGTCAGTTTCCATGCCTGGGTTGCAGGCTCAATGCCCAATGTGTGTGTGTGTCTGTGCACGCACGCATGTGCCCGCGCAGGTGGCTGCAGATTAGTGATTGTCTCTAATCACTGAGGCTTCTATCTCTATCTCTCTGTTTCTCTTGGAATTTAAAGAAAAATGTTATTTAAAAAAAAAATCAACAGAGGGAGGGCAGGTCAGATTGCGACTGAGCATCTGAACTGAGGCAACAACCAGACTCCACCCCCATCCTGACCTTGGCTTTCAATCCCAAGGTCAGCGTTACCTTCGCCCCTTTTTGCTTTGCTTTGCTTTGCTCATCTCCTTCCAACCCTCCTGGTACACATTCTCCTGCCTTCACCTACCACTGGGAGGGGGCTGGGAACATTGTGCAGGTGACCCTGCCCAGTAGGCAGTCCTCCACTCCCCAGGGAGCTCAGCAGTGTGTCAGGGCTCCCTGAGCCTCACTGGCACCTTCAGAAACCTCGGTTTCCCCCTTAGGCCCTCCACAGGCCTTGACCCCCTTTGTCTCCCAGATGCCCAGGACCCTACCAGGCACCTGGAGTAGCCTTACCTGGGGCGAACCTTCTGGGCAAGCAGAAGGTCAAGCCCATCCAACACGGCTTTTAAGACCTTGACCCCAGGCTGCTGCATCAGGCCCCCCAGAGGGAGGACAGGGTAGGGCCAGGCTTGGGCCATGGCCTTCAGGCACTCGTGGTGGCGTCTGCTATGGTCGGCCAGGAGGAACAGTGGCAGGAACAGCTCGGCTGGCAGGTACTCCAGAGCTGCGATGGCCGAGGCCTGGTCCCTCAGCAGCTGCTTTCCTGCCAGTTCCAGGAGTGTGGGCGGGGTGTGCATGCTCCTCCTCAAGGTGCTCACAAAAAAAACCTGCAGGAACGTCTAGGGAACAAGACACCCTTGTCAGGCCAAGCATTTGCACCCTCATCGTCTGCTTCCCCACCCCTCAGAGGAATCAACTCCGGGCCAAGGTCACTGCCTGGCAAGGTGAGATCCTCAGTTTAGTGAGTCCCATTCTGAGCTCCGTGGCCACAGGGTCAGAGCTCTCCCCTGCAGGCCCCAGGACGTGCATCTCAGAAGCACCCACACCTTTCATTCCAGTTTGACTAGGAAGTGGGTACTCAGGGGCCTGAAAGCTGACCCCCACCTTTTTTTGGGCAGAAAAGTTTCAGATCAATCTAGGGACACAAACTAAATATTTAAAGTGTCCAAAAATGAAACCCCCTACAGTTAAGATGTTTTCACTGGGTGAGGGGGAGGCAAGAGGGGTGGCAGGAAATGAGCTTGTTTAGACATTTAAAAATAAACCAAGCCGAGACCGGTTTGGCTCAGTGGATAGAGCGTCGGCTTGCGGACTGAAAGGTCCTGGGTTCGATTCCGGTTAGGGGCATGTACCTTGCTTGCAGGCACATCTCCACTATGGGGCATGCAGGAGGCGGCTGATTGATGTCTCTCTATCTCTCTCCCTTCCTCTCTGTAAAAAATCAATAAAATATATTTAAAAAAATGAAATAAACCAAAGCAGAAATCCTAATGTTTGGAACTCAGGCAAAGTTACACTTAGAGCCAAAATCAAAGCCTTCAACCTGTTAGTCTGTAAAGAAAGAAAAAGGGCCCTAACAGGTTTGCCTCAGTGGATACAGAGTCAGCCTGCAGGCTGAAGGGTCCCGAGTTTGATTGCAGTCAAGGGCATATGCCTGGGTTGTGGGCTCAATCTCCAGTAGGGGGCTTGAGGAGGTACCTGATCAATTATTCTCATCCTTGCTGTTTCTATCTCTTTCTCCCTCTCCCTTCCTTAATAAAATCCATAAAAATGCATTTAAAAAATAAAGGGAGAAAGAAAGGATGGAAGAAAGGAAAGAAGGAAGGAAGGAAGGAAGGAAGGAAGGAAGGAAGGAAGGAAGGAAGGAAGGAAGGAAAGAAAAGATATGGAAAGCTCTCTGTGCCAAGTCAGGCTTCGTGCCACTGTGGTGCTGAGTCCTTAGGTGAAGTCAGAACCTTACCTGCTGTGACCGGGTTGGCTGGGGCTCAGATCTCAGACCTGGTGGAGGACCAGGGCACTGACTGCAGAGCTGAAGGACTCTGACTCTCTCCTCTGGTGCCTGAAATTTTTATACGCCTTCTCAATTACTAACGACCAATCTGAACCCGGATTTGTGCTTTCTCCATATTAATTAGTTAATCCAGAAATGGGAGGAGGAAAGAGAAAGTTAGGGAGGGTCAGGGTGGAGGCCTGGCTCATGGATTGATTCCGCAGAAGCTGACTGAGATTGACTGATGACTCATAGTTGTCATCCTCGGTGTGAGACCCTGAGAGCATGGTTGCTGGGGGTCTTTGGCCACATCAAAGTATCCAGATGTATCCACAGTTAAAACAATCAAGAAGACAATGCTGGGGTCCCATGGGCAAAAAGAAATGTGTCCATGCATCCAGTTGTCACTGAGGTTTTATGTCAGGTGACAGAGCAGATCATGAACTCCTTCAGGGAGCAAGGAGTGGGCAGTTCAGACCACAAGGCTTCTCTGAGGGAGGTCGGGTCAGAAGGACCATGAGAGGCAAGGGTCAGGGCTGATCTGGGTGGCACTGAGCCATCCTAATGGAACCGTGTGAATGACCCAGGTCCGTGGAAAAGATGGGGGATTTTTCTTGGAAAGAAGAGAGATGGAAAGACTCTTCTCTGGGTGAATTTGGGATGTAAAAGGAGACAAGCTGGAGGGGAGACAGTGCCATCCTACGGGGCTAAGGGAGGGATTCCATCTTCTGTCCTGCCCTGGAGGAAAAGGGTGGGTCTCCTCTCGGAAAGGTGGGATTGGCTCAGTAATCCGGGTGGGGAAGATGAAAGGTAAGAGTGTGATTAGTGGAAAGGGGGCCCAATATGGGAGTTACACATTTTGAAGTGGGAAAGGAACAGAAGGCAGGTGCGTGAGCTCTTTGTGATCTTGGAGCCAGGGACAGAAATGAAGGTGGGCCAATATCACATAACCCCGTCTACATCATGGCAGCTGCCACCAGGTGATGGTTATCAAAGAGAAGAGGTTCTTCCACAGAGAACTCTTCCCAGATAGCCAGTGCCTTCCCTGACTACACCATGTCTCCATGTCCCCACTCCTACCCTCATGGCACCTCTTCACTTCAGCAACCCCAATGACCTCCCTTATGACAACCAGCCCCTAAAATGGACCCAACAGTGAGCCCATCCCACAATATCTCTGTTCTGTTGTTGTCTAACATCACGATGGCCTGCTAGGTGAAAGGCGCTGTAAGGTAGGGTGTAATCACGGCTGGTTAGACCTATGCTGAATGACTGGGTGGATCTTGGTGGTCTGAAGGAGGCCAGTTGTGGCCAGCCCACTGCTGCCACCTGGAACTCTTGTCCTGCACTGCCTCCCTTAGGCCCCCATCCTTCTACTGTCAGTCACTCAGACCATGGACATCCCTGAGCCCCCAGTGTGGGGACGAGGCTCTGACTCTGGGGAACGCTGAGTCACATAGAGAAGACAGTGCCACTGAACAGACAGTGTAGGGAACAGTGAGTGGAGGCCCCGGAGTAGTGCTGATGCCTGGAGTCAGGGGGTGTCCTGGAAAGGGACAGCACAAGCCCAGGCTGCCTCCAGTAGGGATCCTGGAATTTGTCTGCAGTATGAAATCACCGCCAAGCACAGGTATGTGGGTCCATGAGCCAAGGACACACTAGACTGAGACGTGCCCTGTGGGAACTGAGCTAGGCTTTTGCTGGTTTTTCCTGGAAGAGAGAGGCAGTTTGCACAAATCTGAGCCGGAACCACCCTATCCAGGGACACCCTGCCTGGGTTTCAATTCCAGCTGGGAGACTTGTTCCCAGTGTGAGTTCAGGCCAGTCCCTCTCAGGGCCTGTGTCCTCCTCCATGAGCAGGAGTGACATGGAGAATCTGCTTGGGTTCCTATCAAGCATGGTGGTGGTATCTTCACCATCTGCATTCCTGGACTGTTTCTCCTCTTTCTTGGGGGCCACTGCTATTTCGGTGTCAGAAGCAGTCCTGTCAGTTCCTCCCTGGGATCTGTGGTTCAGGAATCCACATAGGCTTGGCGTTTTCTGGAAATATACAAGCACATTCTCAAACAAAGGTTAATAAAGGAATATTTTCTATAAATTTGACTTGTGATCCTTTTTTGTTTTTTGCTCAAACAGTTTTCCTTTGGCTAATTTTGACACCAAGTGATTTTTTCATGGGTGTCTTGCTATTAGCATTACAATGAAAAGTCATTCCCAAAGTAAAACTTTCTAGATGTAATTTATTTACAGGATATTATTCTATTATCCCTCCTTTTTTATTTAAATATTATTTGGCTTTTGGAGATTTTTCAATGCAGTCTTGATAACTTTTAATTTTAATTTTTTTGCATAGAAATATGACTGCTTTGGATTCATTACATGTTAAGCAATGAATTTTACTATGAGATGAAACTATCAATAAAATTTTTAGTTAATACTCCAGGAACAGTTTTGTCCACTACAATTACCTTTTCTTGAATATTCATTTATTTCAATTAACCAATTTCTGATAATTTGATAAAAAGCTTATATATTTTAACTTTTTTTGTCCTACTTTATGGAAAATAAATAACATGAATTAAAATTCTTTAATTAGTCTTTGAGTAACTTAACCTAGACTTTGTCATGGAGGCAAAAACCCAAATTACTTACTTTGGTTTATGAGACAAATATTTAGACTTCTAACTACACTTCTCCAGATGTTTGAAGAAAACCTTTCTTTATTGCCTTCCAGAAGAATTTTCAGGTTATAGAGGGTTTCATTTAAGAACCTTTGTGTTTTTACACAAGTAATCTATAGAGCTACTGCTTGCTAATAGCTTGTATATCTGAATACCTAGCTATATTCCAATTAATTTTACAGTAAAGGTGACTACTATTTTACTATCAGATTTAATACTTTAGCAATTTTCAGTTTGCATTGTAAATACTCATAGAAGAGATTTCAAAATTTTAAAATTTCTCCTTTTTATTAAATTTAGAATTATATTTTAAGGCGTATCCCCTTTGGCTTATTTGCATATACAGAAGGATCATGGGAGGTCTCAGTAACTTTCTTAGAAGACTTATACAGGGATTGTTGGTCTTTGCTGTTTCAAGCTGGCGGCCTCCAGAGGAGGGGAAAGCCATGTGGCCAACATGGTGGTTGCCAAGTCACGGGGTCCAATATGGTGGCTGTCTAAACTGTTCTGCTGCAACTGGTTTGGCTCCATGGATAGAGCATTAGCCTTCGAACTGAAAGGTCCCAGGTTCCATTTCAGTCAAGGGCATGTACCTTGGTTGTGGGCACATCCCCAGTAGGCATGTGCAAGAGGGAGCTGATCAATGTTTCTCTCTCATTGATGTTTCTAACGCTCTATCTCTCTCCCTTCCTCTCTGTAAAAAAATCAATAAATAATACGTTTAAAAATAAAAAAGACTTTGTAATTAATACATTATTTATCTATATTTCAACAATTTCTTTGAGATTTTAGAGTCAATTATAATTCTTTTATAGCATTTTTTTAGGCAATTTTTTTGTAACAGACAATTTGCTGATTTTCCTAAGGGCCTTAAAGTTAACTTTTTAACATGCTGCATTAGCATTTCAGAAACTTCTCTTTATTATGAAAATGCCCATCTCCCTCCAAAATTGGCATTTGCCATGGTTTGATTGTCTGTGGCCTCAGGTCTACAGCAGGTGTATTTCTCACATAGTCGCTCATCAAAAACTGCTTGACTTTCATCAGGCTTCTGGAAAACCTCGTACATTTTAGCCTTTTTGGTGAACTTCTTAGCTCCAGCCCTGACCCCCTGGAGGAAGGCCAGCTGATATCTTTCTAAGCCGGTACTTCCATCTTCTGAGTTCGGGTTCCTCATCTGGGTAGGCCTTCCTGGCCCATCTGTCTGTATCTAATATTCCTGCCAGGGCCTGGATCTGGAGCCACTTCTGAG
>JAAGEH010000035.1:2415692-2436297 GCA_011751065.1 Lasiurus cinereus | reverse complement strand
GACTAATGACTACTATCTGGTGCAGGATCTACGGGCTATTAATGAGGCTGTTGTAACCCTGCATTCATCACTGCCGAACCCCTACACTCTTCCGTGGTTCCTCCCATCAGAGGCAGAATGGTTTACATGCCAAGATCTGAAAGGTGCCTTTTTCTGTCTTCGATTAGCGCCTTCCAGTCAGCCTCTCTTCACTTTCGAATGGGAAAGTCCAACTACGGGGGCCAAGGGGCAGTTCATCTGGACCAGACTGTCACAAGGGTTCAAGAACTCCCCTACTCTTTTTAGTGGAGCACTAGCATCTCATCTAAATTCCCAGGACAAGATTTGGGTGTGTTCTACTCCAGTCTGTAGAAGACCTCCTACTGGCCAGCTCCACATGAGCTCAGTGCTGTGAGGGAACACTAGCCCTTCTGAGACTAATAACTGAAACAGGTTATCAGGTGTCTAAGAAAAAGGCACCGATTTGTCAGAAAGAAATCAACTTGAACCGGGACCTGGTATCTACACCTGTTTCCTGCGCTTGCAAACCCGCAGCCATGCGTGAGTGCATATCCATCCATGTTGGCCAGGCTGGTGTCCAGATCGGCAATTCCTGCTGGGAGCTCTACTGTCTGGAACATGGCATCCAGCCCGATGGCCAGATGCCAAGTGACAAGACCATTGGCAAGGGTGATGACCCCTTCAACACCTTATTCAGTGAGATAGGCGATGACACGCATGTGCCTAGGGCAGTGTTTGTAAACCTGGAACCCACAGTCATTGATGAAGTTCGCACTGATACTTACCGCCAGCTCTTCCCCCCTGAGCAGCTGATCACAGGCAAGGAAGATGCTGCCAATAACTATGCCCGAAGACACTACAACTTTGGCAAGGAGATCATTGACCTTGTCCTGGACCGAATCCAGAAACTGGCTGACCACTGCACGGGCCTTCAGGGCTTCTTGGTTTTCCACAGCTTTGGTGAGGGAAGTGGTTCTGGGTTCACCTCTCTGCTGATGGAAAGTCTCTCTATCGTTATGGCAAGAAGTCCAAGCTGGAATTCTCCATTTACCCAGCTCCCCAGGTGTCCACAGCTGTAGTTGAGCCCTACAACTCCATCCTTACCATCCACACCACTCTGGAGCACTCTGATTGTGCCTTCATGGTTGACAAGGAGGCCATCTATGACATCTGTCGTAGAAATCTCGATATTGAGCGCCCAAGCTATACTATCCTTAACCGCCTTATTAGCCAGATTGTGTCCTCCATCACTGCATCCCTCAGGTTTGATGGGGCCCTGAACGTTGATCTGACTGAATTCCAGACCAATCTGGTGCCCTATCCCAGTATCCACTTCCCTCTGGCCACATATGCCCCTGTCAGGTCTGCTGAGAAAGCTTACCATGAATAGCTTTCTGTAGCAGAAATCACCAATGGGTGCTTTGAGCCAGCCATCCAGATGGTGAAATGTGACCCTCGCCATGGTAAATACATGGCTTGCTGCCTGTTGTACCATGGTGATGTGGTCCCCAAAGATGTCAGTGCTGCCATTGCCACCATTAAGACCAAGCATAGCATTCAGTTTGTGGACTGGTGCCCCACTGGCTTCAAAGTTGGCATTAATTACCATCCTCACTGTGGTCCTTGGTGGAGACCTGGCCAAAGTACAGAGAGCTGTGTGCCTGTGGAGCAACACTGTCGAGGGCGGTCTTGGTTTGACAAAGTCCCGGGAAGGCAAGCGTTCACAAAGTGAGCTGCCTCAGCACCTCGACCCCCCCTAGTTTTACTGGAATTGTTTCTAGCTTTGCTTAAGGTTGCTTGCTTAGTTAGCTAAAGCTTAAGGAACGAGGAAATTAATCATAAATGGAGTTTGCTTAACCACTACATTCCATGAGTAAATGATCCTGAGTGTCTATTCTTGCCTGAGGTTTAGTGATTAACAAACTGATTGTCCTGAAACAAAGAATGGCTAAAGGTCAGATAAGAGAACTGAAACCAAGAGTCTCTGTAATAAAGGAAGTAATGAAAGGCTTGCGAATACGCTAGCATAACATGTATAAATAGGCTTAGAAAAATAAACTCGGGGCTGCAGTCTTGAACTGTCAGTCCTCCCGATCTCATCTTTGTGTCTGTCTCTTTTCTTTTCTTAATCCTCACCCCCCTTTCAGGTGCTGTTCGACTGTAGTGCCGGCTGGCACCGGCACAACACCACAGCTATTGCTGAGGCCTGGGCTCTCCTGGACCACAAGTTTGACCAGATGTATGCCAAGCGTGCCTTTGTCCACTGGTATGTGGGTGAGGGAATGGAGGAAGGAGAGTTTTCTGAGGCCCGGGAGGACATGGCTGCCCTTGAGAAGGATTATGAGGAGGTTGGTGTGGATTCTGTTGAAGCAGAGGGTGAGGAAGAAGGAGAGGAATACTAATCCGTCAGCCCTGCAATATGTCACACTCAGAACTTCAGGTTCAACAACTGACAGTCATTAAAGCTTTCTGGTTAGATTGTCTTCACTTTTACCTGTAATCATATCTGCATTTTTTTTTCATGTCTACCGGTACGATCTTCCCTTCATGTTTAAAAATAAAGAAATGGAGAAAGTAAAAAAAGAAAAAAAGAAAGAAAGAAGAAGTCAACTATCTAGGCTTCCGGGAAAGGAAGGCTAGGGACAGAAAGGGGGCAGGCAGTATGTGTCATCCCAGTCCCTAGCACCCAGAGGCAGATTCGGGAATTCTTAGAAGCAGCAGGATTCTGTTGAATTTGAAACCCAAGGTTTTCAGACCTGAGGTTCTTGCCTGAGCTCCTTCCATCCAACAGCACCAGCCCCTGAGCATGGAGTCTTCCTTCGGGTGCCCTTTGATTAGGGTGAGTGTGATGGGTTAATTTTATGTGGCAACTTTACCTGGGGTCATGTTGGGTACTTTTCCCAGCCTACAAAGGGCTCAGCCTTCTGGAGAAAGGGGTCACACGTAGATCATTAAAGAGTCTGAGGACGAAATATAATTTTGAAAGGCATTGGGGGTCAGAGGACCTTCAGCTGGAGGAACTAAAGATTCTCCTTGTCTAGGACCACGTGCTACGTAATAAACAAAATTTTTCTTAAGGCAAGGCAGAAATATACACGTCCAAGGGTAGGGTATCACAGAGTAGAATATAGAAGCATTATCAGTTTAGGGAATAGCCTACAGCTGTTCAGGTGTTTGGCGAGTAGGAGGCAATAAAATACCCTGAGCTTTCTGGGAGTTAATAATTATCCTATTCAGGTTTGTGGGAAGTGCGATTTAGCCCTTTCCAACAGGTAAATTACATATATAGCTCACCCTGGTTGAGCCACTCAAGCTTTACCAACCTTTTGGTGAAACTCTTGTAACTATAACAGACTGGAATTGGTTCCTGACAAGGTCATCAAACTTTTGAAACTCACGGAGCACTATTGGTACATGGACCATCAGTTGGCAACTGCTGAACTTGAAGGCACTAAGGGTTTCCCAGGTACCTGGTAAAACCATTCTGGGGTGTAAATGGATGGGGCTAGCTTTTGATTCATGAGACAAGTAAGAAGATCTTAGCGTACAGCTGGGCTTCCTTCAATATCTTGGGGGCCCGAGTGGAATAGAAAGAGAAAGGAGGAGGATTTTTTCTTCTTTGGTTTTAGTGGACAGTGAACATAGGTTCCTGGTTGTCAGGGCATCAAACTCCAGGGTGTGCACCAGCTGCCCTTTATTCTCAGGCCTTTAGCCTCACACTTGGGGTTAAGCCAAGGGGTCCCTGGTTCTCAGGCCTTGAGACTTGGCTTGAGTTATACCATTGGCTTTGTAGGTTCTCCAGCTTGTAGAGAGCAAGTTATTGGGACTGAAAGTGTGAGCCTGTTCCTATAAATCTCCAATCTGAGTCCATGTGCCCCCTGTTGGCTATTCTGGGGAACACTGCCTATTACAGTGACTGAGCACAGGGAAGAAGCTCACTCATTTGTGCAATGTGTCTGCTCCCCATCCTGACAAGCTGATTTCAAAACAAGCTCTCTAGTCTGGTTCTATAGAGAAATAGTAAGTGTAATGGGCATAAGCCAACACCCCATGGATATGACCTGCCCCTCCCTGGGTTCCATCTTATATGGGTAGAAATACTAGGAAGAAGTGTGATGCCCCTGAATAACTGTAGTTGAATGATATTCCTGGCCATAAGTAAGTCTTCCTCCGCACCAGGCTGACAGGCATGGGCTGGGACGCCCTGGGGCTCAGTGCCTCTGCAGTGTAGTCGAGCGCTTCAGGAACTGGGGGCCCTGCCCTGTCCCTGAAACCCTCGTGGCACAAGTCCTGAAACTTGTGCATCCACCGGAGGACTGTGAGGAACACTTGGTCCATGGTCAGAGACAGCATTGAGGTCACCTTCACTTCAGTGTTGATGGGCCACTTAGCATGTCCCATTGACTCCACCCACTGAGCAGCCACAAGGAGGTCAGAGATGCCCAGAGAGAATTACAGACCTGAAGGGAGGGATAAAAGGCTG
Organism: Lasiurus cinereus; assembly: GCA_011751065.1. Classification (NCBI taxonomy): domain Eukaryota; kingdom Metazoa; phylum Chordata; class Mammalia; order Chiroptera; family Vespertilionidae; genus Lasiurus; species Lasiurus cinereus. Next base: position 2,431,814 of record JAAGEH010000035.1, on the reverse strand, counting down.
CTGCGTCCTGCAGCCGAACCCCATTCCAGCAGTTCCAGGTTCTGATCCTAAGCCCTCTGCACCTTTTTTCATCAGTAACTGCAGGGTCCTGAGGTGTAAACTAGGGAGACAGGTGAATATATGCAAGAGGACCAGAAGGTTGCATTTAAAATTGTCTTTATTTCTGATCATTCCTTTACAATCATCCACACCAGGATTCACTCCCACACAAGAAGTTCAAGGCCAAATTCTGCCCCCTCTCCAAGCAAATGAGATTCGTGTTTCTAATTGTAGGACACTTTGCCTTTGGGGGCCCATGAACTGCCCATCCTTTGTCCCTGCAATCCTGTACCCTGGCTGTGTCCCTCCATTTCCCCATTCATACTGAGCATGAATCTGAAAGGTGGTAGCCCCTGTATGATGCACCCAAATTTGAAGTTTCATCTTCCAAAGGCCCAGAAGAAGCTCAAGTGCACCCACTGAGCAGGGTCATTACAGAGCACATCACAGGCTCCTGGTCATGAAAATACCACTTCATACAACTCCATGTGGCCAGTGTGCTTGGTGGCAAGCAAGATGGTTCTGGGCCATCCTAACTCCCTCAGTATCCCCGTCAGCTCAGCCTGAATCAGGGCAAGTCTATCCTGGTTGACAGTCCCCTGGGCCCTGTAACCCTCCAGGGGGACAGGGTACAGCTCCAGCTCTAAGCTGCGCAGCCCGGCTGTGTGGTGCAGCAGCTTCTCCACGGTGGCCACGGAGAAGTCGTTCTCAGATGGTGAAGAACCTGAGCTGGTGGCAGTGGCTCAGGACAGGCAGGATGGCCCCGGGCTGGGAATCCACCATGGCACAGTTATCAAGGCCCAGGTCCTGGAGGGTGGGAGCTACCGCCTCCAGCAGAGCACAAAGGGGCTCCGGACTAAAATCTGCGAGGTTGGCACAATACAGACACAGGCACTTCAGTTGCATGAGGTTCGGGCACTGGAACAGGTGTGTTAGGTCTGAATGGGTCAGGCGACGGCAATGCATTATGGTGAATTTGTCTAAAGGCTTCTGCAGGCACCTGAGGAGACACAGAGAAATTAGTTCCTGGGGATTCGGGGGTGCAGGTAGAGGGGGCCCGCAGGTGGGAATAGACTGATTTGTCCAAGCCCAGGGTTGTCCTGACAATCTGTTGAAGTGAAACACCCAGGAATCCTAGTCTCCTTTTAGACTGGGTGAAGTTCACCACATCTCTAAAGCTTCCTTTCCTCATCTGCCAAGCAGAGCACTTCACTCTGGAGGGTGACTAGACATATGGAAAACTCAGGGAACCTACTCAGACAGCCCAACACAGTGTCTAGGTCAAGGGTGGACATCCCTGCACCTTATGATTCGGAGAGAAAACCAAGAGTATTGGCCCCTCAGGCTGCCTTCTGTCCACTGCGTGGCTCCAGGCACCAACCAGCTGGGACACCTGAAGCTCGTTCATCTAATGCATAGGGAACACACCTGGCCCCAGCTGGATTGAAGCAGTGGCAAGATCTTTCCCTTTTGGACCCAAGGGTCTTAGGTTTGATTCATGGTCAAGGGCATACATCTCATTTGCAGGCTCAATGCCCAGCCTGGGTTGTGGCATATGCTGAGGGCAGCCAATCATTTCTCTCTCTCTCTCTCTCTCTCTCTCTCTCTCTCTCTCTCTCTCTCTCTGTCTCTCTGTCTCTCTCTCTCTCTCTCCCCTCTCTCTCCCTCTCCTTCCATTACACTCTCTAAAAATCAATGGACAAATATATCCTCCTTTGAGGGTTTAACAAAAAGGGAGAGTAAACCAGAGGGAGATTCCACAACATCAACTGGGGAGGCCAGTGTGCAGCCTCTGCAGCTTGTCCAGAAGGTCCAGAAGACATCCACCCTAATTAACATATTATCCTTTTTTTTAGTATACATTCCCCTAAGGCTAAAGTTAAGTCAGTAACTGGCCATACATGTTATTAATGTGTTTTAATTCAGTACTTTAGGGTTTTATATGGAAACTAGGCACCCAATGCATGAATTCATTCATCTTGAAAGCACTGTGGGCCACGAGGCTGAGGTGGACAGAGGCAGGTCTCAGCCCATCCTCTGTGCTCCCGCCAGCCCTTCCACCATGGCCCCAGTCTCACTATCACTGGCACCCGCTGACAGCACTGAGTGATAGGGGCTGGCACCAGGGGTCAGCAGAGGGTGTGAGCCACAGCTCTGGCACCATCAGGGTATGAGTGGGGCTGGCACTGGCAGCAGGTGCAAGTGCCTGGTGGGACCACAGCAACAGGAGCAAAGAATTTTCAGTAACCACCAGAGGCTTACCCTGATGACAGCGACTAGTGCCCTGCCTTGGTCTGGTACCTTCAGCTCACCTACTTCATGATCCCACCATCGCCAATGCCCACCATGTTTCGTGCTCTGCCACCTGCTGCTGACACCCATCCCTGGTGGTCAATGAGTGTCATAGCAACTGTTTATACAGTTGTCCAGTTGCTCCACTGTTCAGTCTATTTGCATATTAGGGTTTTATATATATAGGCTAGAGGCCTGGTGCATGAAATTCGTGTGGAGGGTGTCCCTCAGCCCAGCCTGCACCCTCTCCAATCTGGAACCCCTCGGGGGATGTCTGACTGCTGGTTTAGGCCAATCTCACAGGATCACCCCTACCTGCCTGATTGCCCCAACCGCCCTCCCCTGCCAGCCTGATCACTTCCAAGTGCCCTTCCCTACCAGCCTGATCACCCCCAACTACCCTCTCCTGCTGGCCTGATTGCCCCCTAATTGCTTGCTTCCCTGATAGACTGATCACCCCTAACTTCTTGCTCCTCTGATGGCCTGATCATTCCTAACTGCCTCTGCTTCAGCTCCCGCCACCATGGCTTTGTCTAGAATGAAGTCAGACATCCAGAAGATGTCTGGTTGACCTGGTCTAATTAGCATATAACTTTTTTATTAGTATAGATAAGCATTTCTTTAAATATACTTTGAAAATGCAAAGTGGCTTACTGATATTTTGGTTTTGTTAATCTTTACATGTAAACAAAGGAAAGGTAGTTAAGGTAATTATCTAGAAACTCAAGTTAAATCAGAGGAAAATTAGGCATTTTGTCTTTGGCAGAGCAATCATTAAAGCATCGAAAGCATTTACTGTTTCACTTTGTGAAGCTTTAAAATTTTATTCTATAAGTTCTCAGTGTCCTCCATTCTGAAGTAGAAAATTGATTTAAAATGTTCAACTTATATTTCTAAAATGAGTTAATTTTGAACAAAAATGCCAATCAGCAGGTACTAAAAAAGTATAATGCACAGTATAAATTAAAACCTTCCAAAGTTTTACTTCAAAAAAAGGCTCTGTACTACATCATTGTGTTTTATTGCCTTTTTAATATGTTTATAGTAACCTTTAATGCAAGTTATTTGAAAAGGTATCTTCATGTCTACACCGTAGGTGAGGTTTTTAACAGAAATCATGACATTTTGTATATTTGCACTAAGTATTTTTAAAGTACGTTCTTGCCTAATGCTACTGGGAATTTAGAATATCAAAAAGATACAGTGTGCAGAGTATCAGCTCTGGTGCCTGATGGAAATGTTTTTATTTATTTTTTTAATCATCACTCGAGGACATTGTTCCATTGATTTTTAGGGAGAGTGGAAGAGAGAGGGAAAGACAGAGAGAAACATCTATGTGAGAGAAACACATTGATTGATTGCCTCTTGCATGCACCCTGACCAGGGCCTGGGCTAGGGAGGAACCTGCAAACCAGGTACGTACCCTTGACTGAACTCGAACCCGGGACCCTCAGTCCACAGGTTGATGCTCTATCCCCCCAGCCAAACTGGCAAGGGCTGGAAATATTTTTAAAGTATGGTACGTTTCAATAATAATTATTCAGTTTACTGTCATTGAGCAACACATCCACATACCATCGCAGGGTAGGTAGTAAATCCTATAAAGGAATGAGATATTGCTGCTATTCTTTCTGTGTATGTTGTTGGTTAGAGCAGTCCATCATCCAATTTTTTGCTTTGATGAGAGAAAAACTCTCCTTATTTAATGAAAATAAAATATTTTCATTTATGAAATATATTAAAATGCAGATTATACTGATATCCTGAAATAAAAAGAAAATGGTTATTTTGCGGGGGTTATATTATAAGCAACAAGGTGAAAATGATTCTCAAGTATTTCCTCTCAGGTACAAGCCACATTTAAAAACTGTCATTGCTTATTAATAAAGATAAGTTACAATGCTCTGTTATGAGATAATTTTTTAATGTTTGTATTGTTTTTTAGAGAGAGAGAAAGATAGATAGGAACATGATGAGAGAGAAACATCATCAATCTGCTGCCTCCTGCACACCCCACACTGGGGATCAAGCTTGAAACCCGGACATGTGCTCTGACCAGGAATTGAACCATGACTTTTTGGTTTGAGAGTTGAGGCTCAACCACTGAGCACGTTGGCTGGACTATTATAAGATTACTAGAGGCCAGGTACATGAAATTTGTGCACAGGAGGTGGGGAAGATGTACCTCAGCGCAACCTGCACCCTCTCCAATCTGGGACACTGTACTCTCTCCCATTGGGATCAGGCCTAAATGGGCAGTCGGACATCCCTCTCAAAATCCAGGATTGCTGGCTCCCAACCACTCACCTACCTGCCTGCCTGATTGCCACTAACCACTTCCACCTGCCAGCCTGATCACCCCCTAACCACTCCCCTGCCAGCCTGATCAACACCTAACTGCTCCCCTGCTGGCCTGATTGCCCCTAACTGCCCTCCCCTACCATCCTGGTCACCCCTAACTGTCCTCCCCTGCAGGCCTGATTGCCCCCAACTGCCTTCCCCTGCTGTCCCAGTAACCCCTAACTGCACTCCCTTGCCAGCCTGGTCACCCCTAACTACCCTCCCCTGATGACCTGGTTGCTCCCAACTGCCCTTCCCTGCAGGCCTGGTTGCTCCTAACTGTCCTCTCCTGCAGGCCTGTTTCTCCCCAACTTCCTTCCCCTGCAGGCCTAGTTGCTCCCATTTTCCCTCCCCTGATGGCCCATCACCCCTAACTGGTCTCCCCTGCCAGCCTGGTACTTCCCAACTGCCCTCACCTGCCAGCCCAGTCACCCCTAACTGCTCTCCCCTGCTAGCTTGGTTGTCCCCAACTTCCTTCTCCTACAGGCCTGGTGCCTCCCAACTTCCCTCCCCTGCAGGCCTGTCCACCCCACCCCAACTGCCCTCCTCTGATAGCCTGGTCACCCCTAACTGCCTTCCCCTGCAGGCCTGGGTCCCCCCAAACTTCTCTCCCCTGCAAACCTGACCCCTCCCAACTTTCCTTTCCTGCAGGCCTGGTCCTTCCCCTCCTCCTCAATTGCCCTCGCTTGCAGGCCTGGTCCTTCCCAACTTTCCTCCCCTGCTGGCCATCTTGTGGTGGCCATCTTGTGTCCACAGGGCGGTGGCCCTCTTTGACCACATGGGGCAGCCATCTTGTGTGTTGGAGTGATAGTCAAATTGCATATTAGGCTTTTATTAAATAGGATTAACATACACATCACTCATACCACCAGGTCTCAATACAAAGAGAAAAGATTAAGACCTACAAATAAACTGACTACAGATGAATAAATCCTTTTTTCTTAGTGAAAGCTCAATATTTTGTAGGCTTTAGTCCTGCTGCATCCTCAGCCATGATGCACAAGTTTTTTTTCCCATTCCTGTCACTAGCCAGCTAACTCTTGGTCCAGGATCTGCAGGAGCCAATGCCAGCCATGTCCATATTTTCTTCCTTCACGGACACAAAGCATGAAATTGTCTATGGCAGGAATGTTTACATCATCAAAACTGGCAAACACACACACACACACACACACACAAAAAAAAACTGGCAAACAGGATTCTTTTTTCCTGGTGTCGACGAAAAGTGGTGAAAACCAATTAGGATTCTGAGACATGACTAGCTCAGGGGAGGCCTGCATAGTGGCCCTGCAAACTCAAGGGACTTCAAGTAACCATGAAGGATGGTCTAAAATGAAAACTTCTAACTAAAAGGCAGTTTATAGTAGGTAGTCATGTCCAAGACCGGTATCTTCACTGACAAAGGTCAACTTTGATCTTTTCTGAGCCCAAGGTAACACTTGTGGAATAAAGTCAGAGAAACTTGTAACTTCCCCTTTTCCAGACCCCTCAGTGCACCAGGGCACCAGGGCCCAGGCTACAAATGATCTCATTGTTAGTTATCATGTTGTTGATGGTTAACTATCCTGCCCCCACCTAAGTAAAAGAAGTCTCTGTCCATCATTTCACTTTTTATCCAAACCTAGAGGTTTCCCACTTTGCTTTTTCCCCCATCCCTAATCTATCACCAGTAGACTTCATGTGATCCATCTATGTCCCCTCCTTTAATTGTACTATATAAAACAGGGTGAAAAGCTGCCATTTTCTTGAGCACTATCCAATCTGTTGAGATTGTGCTTCCTGGCAATTGTAGACAATTTGGCTCAAATAAACTCATAAAACTCTTTACAGGTTTGAATGTTTCCATAGCTTAAAACTGGCAAGCCCATTGTTATGTTAACCATGTGTCTTCACACCACGGATTAGCCTCCAAAGGAAGAACTGAGACTGATCCCCAGCACCCCACCCCACGCCTTTTTTATGATGACCATGGGCATCTCCAGACCAGCCAACCTCTGCTTGATCACATGTTCTGATCAGAGTAAATCCCTCTGGGTTGTCACTGAACTGCATCCATGAGAGACAACTTAGACGATGGGGAGAACTGGCCACCCAGCTGCGGGACAGGTCACAACAGGAGCCCAGCTCTGTCACTGGAGAAAGCCCAGCAGAAGCAGAGCAGAGGACCGAGCAGATGAGGTTGCTTGCTTGGCTTGTAGGTTTTATTCTAAGTTCTCTCATGAATGTTCACAAACAATTTCAGGCCCTCAAAATGCTCTCAGTTCTAAGGTATGGCTTTATACGCTGAAAGAGAGACATACTAGACTCTCACACATGCCAATACTTCCAGTGATAGACGTGGCCAAGGAGGAGATAAACTGATGTACCAGCTATGGCTTCAGGGTTATCTCTGGGCTTAGGATATTTCGTGACTCATTCTCTGCCCAACCCTTAATTGTTGGGGTTCCTTTCCCACATCCCATTCTCCCATGACTCTCCCCATGCATTGCCTTAGACAACAGCTCTATCCACAGCTTCCGTTGCCCTTCATACCAAGCACACCCCATTTGCACCTTCAGTTCACAGCTGCAGAATGCAAGGTCCATACAATGGCTCGCCTGCATTTGTACCTTACATCCTGTAGGTGCAAAAATGGACTCAGCACCCTTCCCCCAAACCTCCTCTCCTTCCTGTGTCTCCAACCTCAGCAAATGAGCCATCCTATGCACACATAGCATCACCAAGCCTTCCTAAGTTCCTTCCTGCTCCCTCCATGACCTACAGTAAATGTGGCCCAAAATTCTTTTTTTTTTTTTAGTTTAAATGCATTTTATTTTTAGACTACCTAGATGACATTTTTTTTTTCTTAAAAACAATGCCTCCTCTTCAAATGAATCAAGGTCTAAACAAATGAAGAGCTCTAGATAACATCAGTCCCATTTGTCCTAGGCTTGGTGTGTGGATGAAAAGCAGCAGCCAGTTACAATGACAGGTGGTAAAGCCAAACTGCCCAATGTGTTAACATTTTTCCATTTCTAAACCCTCCTTAAAGATACATATGGGTCACACCATCCTCGCTGTGGTCTAGCAGAGCCACCATGCCATCTGGATTCACGTTTTCACAATAAAGAAGTGAAAGTGTTTGAAATTGGCAAGGATGTGTTTGCTGGGTCTGCAGCCCCTGTCACAAAAGGCCTCACTCTTCCTGGTCTCCTCCTTCCAGCTTCCCTTGGGTGAGTTCATGTCATCTTTGATGCACTGCTTGTTGCTTCTTTTTTTCAATATTTTTATTGATTTTTTTCTAGAGAGAAAGGGAAAGGGATAGAGAGAAGCGTGGATGAGAGAGAGACATCGATCAGCCACCTCCTGCACGGCGATGTGCCCTCAACCAGGATACATGCCCTTGACCGGAATCGAACCTGGGACCTTTCAGTCCACAGGCCGACGCTCTATCCACTGAGCCAAACCGGTTTCGACTGCTTGTTGCTTCTTGGGTGAAGCCGGTTTCCTGCAAGCGATAGTGATGACTGTGCTGTCTGTACCTTCGCCCTCAGAGCCTTCAGCGGAGGCGCCAATAAGCAAATCATGAGTGTTGCCCTCTGTCCTACTGACCTTCCTCCCCTCCACCTCCAGGCACAGCACGCCTGCGATCTCCTGGACCTTGTAGATAGCGGAATACATCGCCTCATGGCTGATGAGGTCCCTGTAGGAGATCGTGAGGGCGGCTAGAAGGAGACAGGAGCACGGAGCCAGCACGGAGCAGTTGGAGCGGCGCTGGGGGGGGGGGGGGGGGGGGCGGGGAGGGAAGGAGGGCCAAGGGGAAAACCTGGCCCAAAATTCTTATTTCTTAAGTAGTCCCTCCTCCCTGTGTGATGACTGGAGAGTGCTTTGCGAGACTGCGCGCCTGGCTTTTCTGCAGTGGGCAGCCCGGGCCCCAGTGCAGCCGCTGCTAGCTCTCCAGCGATCAGCAAACCCTGTCCCCACGCCCCTCGCGGCCCCTCACTCATCCCCTCGGAAACCCGTGCAGAACTCCCAACACCGCAAATAAAAAAATAAGTTTAATCAGATATCTAGAGGCTTTTATCGGGCACCCCCCCCCCATATTTTCTCAAAACAATGATCCAAATGAAGGATTCTCTCCTGTATGTCCAGACAGAGCATGGGAAGCAGTGAGTGACGTCACAGGCATTTGCTTTCTGCGTGAAACGTGTGTTTTGTTTTGGCTCTGCCACTTCTGCTCAGGGTTCAGTGGGAACGACTGCTGGGGTGACTCTCACAGCTTGCTCCCAGGAGCCCCGCTTCTGCCAGACCTGGGGTTACTACTGAGTCTCCAAGTTCCCGGTCACGTGGCTGTTCCACGCCTTCCTTGTGCCTTCACCTTGTAGCTGCAATCAAATCACCCAGGAAAAATGTTTGCAGCTCAGTGACGTGCTTTGGAAGTTCATTCAAAATTCATTTCTTAATGTACATAGTAAAGAATAAGGATGCAGCCTGGCCAGTGGTTAGAACTTCAGCCTGTGGGCCAAAGGGTTTCGAGTTCAAATCCTGGCCCTGGTTGGGGCGAGTGTGGGAGACAACCAATGAATGTGTCTCTCTCACATGGATGTTTCTCTCTCTCTCTCTCTCCCTCTCTCTCTCTCTCTCTCTCTCTCTCTCTCTCTCTCTCTCTGTCTCCTCCCTTCCTTATGCTCTATCTAAACAAATCAATGGAGCCCAACCAAAGTGGTTCTGTGGTTTAGTGTCAATCTATGAACCAGGAGGTCAGGGTTCAATTCCCGGTCAAAGCACATGCCTGGGTTTCAGGCTTGATCTCCAGTGTGGGGCATGCAAGAGGCAGTCCATCAATTATTCTCTCTCATCATTGATGTTTCCTTCTCTGTCTCTCTCTTCCTTCCTCTCTGAAATAAATAAAAATATAAAAATTAAATAAAAGGGATTAACAATAAAAGCAAAGTGACCTGGCTAGGTGGTTCAGTGTTGAGCATCAACCTATGAACCAGGAGGTTCCATGCCCAGTCAGGGCACATGCCCGGATTGCAGGCTGGATCACCAGAGTGGGGTGTGCAGGAGGCAGCTGATCAGGGAGTGAGTCACCCTCATTATTGATGCTTCCATCTCCCTCTTTCCTCCTTTTAAATACATTAAAAAAATAAAAGCAATGTGACAGAGACTACTAATTCTCAGGAAATAGCCTTGTGGTTCTGTACATTTCATAGTCTTCCTAGCAGTTAGGTGGGGACCATATATCAAGTTCTGGCCAATAAAATGTAAATGGAATTGACAGATGTCACATTCATGCTGGGACAGTTAAGAGCATAGTTGCATTTTTGTAGCTCTGTCTTTTACTCCATAACAGTCTTGACCCTCACATTTCAGCTGGTTCATCTACAGCAGGGTTGGGAACCTTGTTTTTGCCACGAGCCATTGGATATTTATAACATCATTCGTGGGCCATTCAAAACCATCAACTTAAAAATGAGCCTGCTATATTTGGTCAAACATTTACTTAATTTGCCCCTAATGCCTTGGCAGGGCTAGATGGAATGATTTTGTGGGTCTTAAATGGCTCGAGGGCTAGATGTTCCCCACCCCTGATCTACAAATAGAAGATAGCCCAAAGATGATTGTACTGTGTTGTCAATGAAAAGTAATCATGTACTGTGTTAAGCCACCAAAATGTAGGAATTACTTTTTTATCCAGCATAGTATAGCACTGAATGGCTAATTCATACTATAACACCTTAGTTAAATATTTAAAAGTACAATTCTTGTGTCTTAGACAAATGGTCCCTATTGAAAATTAATTGCCTTAGGAGAATAAATAAAAGCAACTGACACAAGAATATTGGTACCCAGTCAATGGCACCTCTCATTGAATCCTAGTGACTGTGATCTAACTGTAAACCAAGAGGAAAACAGTCTTCAGTACAAAGAAACAGCATCCGATATAAAGAAACGTTGAGGAAGAATGATGGCACATCAACCCCAGAAAAACCCATAGATTGAAAGAAGTAATAAAAAACAACAACAATGAGCTTATGTTGAGAAGGCTAAAAGGCTAATTCCAATGTAACCCTGATGTTTGAGGTGGGAGGCTAGCAATCTGAATTTGTGCAGTATATTATATTAAAACTATTAAACTGTTAAATATACACAAACTCCACTGTGTTTTTTCAAGAAGCATGTATCTCTACATAAGTATCTGGAGAATATATACTACATGCATTAATCTAGTGTCTGTGAAGGAGGAGTGGGATTGGGGATAGAAGTCAAAAGGAGAAAAATAGATTTATCCCATGTTATTCCATGGCTTTTGTTGCTTGGGTAAATAGCATTTTTTAAAATATATTTTATTGCTTCCTTACAGAGAGGAAGAGGGAGAGATAGACAATTAAAAACATCCATGAGAGAGAGACATCGATCAGCCGCCTCCTGCACGCCCCCTACTGGGGACGTGCCCACAACCAGGATACATGCCCTTGACTGGAATCGAACCTGGGCCCTTTCAGTCCGCAGGCTGACGCTCTATCCACTGAGCCAAACCGGTTTTGGCGGTAAATAGCATTTTTAACATTGTCAATAGCTTGCTATTACTATTTATAAAAATACAACTGGCGTTCCAGTCAAGATGGTGGCATAGGCAAACAGTTCTCACTGCCTCCCACAATCATACAAAAATTACAACTAAAATATAGAACAGCCAACATTCAGAACCACCTGGAAGATAGCTGAATGGAAGTCCTACAAATAAGGAATTAAAGAAGAAGCACATGGAAACTGGTAGGAGGGGTGGAATCATAGCACCAGTTGGTCCCACTCCACATGTCATGGATTAAAATCAGAAGGGATATCTCAGCTGTGAAGGTTTCCCTGAGGAGCCAGGAGGCTCATCCTCACAGCAGGCTCCCCAGCCCAGGGTTCCAGTGCCAGGAACTTCGGACTGTAAATAACCATCGGGAATTGTGTCTGAGTGAGATGGGGCTGCTGGCCTCAGGCAGTTGCTTTCAAAGGGCCCTGACATGGAGCTACTTGGACTCACTCCCTCCAGTGCTGAGCACCAGCTTAAAAGAAACCTGGGACATTTGAGAAGGAACAAACTAGCCTGGAGTCAGGGCAAGAGCTGGATGGGCAGCTTTCTCCCAGACAGAAGTGCTCACAGAGGCCCATGTTCCTTTGCTGAGCTCTATAGAACTGACAGGCTGCACCATATCTGAGTCTCCATCAACCTAGCTCACACATTTTGTTCTGCCCTGGTGACTCCCTGAGATCTCATCCAAGCCATTTCCAGTGGCTTATCCATACAACTGGCCTCTTGTCACATGCTTTGGAATTTCCTAGTAGCTCTCAAATAAGCAGCAGCTGGCCTCAGCATCCCTGTACCTCTCAGTAAGTGGCTTCAGGCCTGCCACTAGCAACAGCACCCGCCCCCCCTTGATTTATAGCTTGGCCTCTCCTGGACACCTCCAAACCCAACACATGCAGCAGCCATCTGCAGATCACTTTGTCTCTCATGTTAGGTGACCCTAGGCAGAACACAGTCAGGGGCTGACTTTGAGGTTCCAGAGCCAGTGTACCTGGTGGTCAGCTTTGACCACGCAGGATTAAGACCACACCACAGGTGATATACTAAGGGGCAGACTCAGGGAGCAACAAAGTCCAACTGAAGCAAGTCCTGCTCCATAGGGTCAGCACCCACACAGCAGCTCTTGCACTACAGTTGAAGTCGATCCTCACAATCTATAGACTGGGGAATCATTTCCTCTCAATGATGAACATATCAATCAAGGCTCAACTACAATAGGACAGCTCACACAGGTCTGCACCTGGAGTGCCCAGCTCAGACGACTGATCCACTGGGTCCTACAGGGCACCTACTACACAAGGCCACGCTACTAATTCCAGGAGACATAGCAGCTCCACCTAATACATAGAAACAAACACAGGAAAGTAGCCAATTGCAGAGACAAAGAAACATGTCACAAATGAGAGAACAAGTGAAATCTCCAGAAAAGAACTACATGAAATGGAAGCAAGAAAACTACCAGATACATATTTCAAAACAATGGTTATAAGGATGCTCAAGGAACTTACCATGTTTTTCCATGTATAAAACGATTTTTTTTCTAAAATCATAAGACTGAAAATCCAAAGGAACTTTACTGATGGAAGTCAGCTGAGGAAAGAGCCATGCTGGTGCATAACTGCCCATACCTTGTCAACCAGGCTTCCTCCAATCACGAGCCTGATTGTTACTGATGTCAGTTGATGCTGTAATGGAGGTGGAGGTGGAGAGTGTGCAGATGCAGCAGGGACCAGAGTGTCTGAGTTCATAAATATGTCAAAAAATAAAAAGATAAATACTGGTAAGTGATTGTCTTACTTTGCAAAATTCAAACTGAATGTAATCAGCTCTGCAAAAAAACATGGAAATAGAGCTGCAAAGAGACCATTAGGATATCCTCCAACTGAGTATATGATCAGACAGTGGGGAAAACAGGAATAACAACTCCTTAAGATGCCAAAAAGGGCCAAAACCGGTTTGACTCCGTGGATAGAGCATTGGTCTGCAGACTGAAAGGTCCCAGGTTTGATTCTGATCAAGGGCATATACCTTGGTTGTGGGCACATCCCCAGTAGGGGGTGTATGAGAGGCAGCTGATCAATGTTTCTCTCTCATCGATGTTTCAAACTCTCTCTCCCTTCCTCTCTGTAAAAAAAAAAATAAAATATATTTTTTTTAAAAAGATGCCAAAAAGGAAGAAAGTTTTCAGTGGAAAACCAGCAAAATGGACAAACTTGGAGCAGAGGCTTAAGACGGATTATGGAGCAGCATCAGAGTGATTTACATGTGTCAACCACACTTATTCAATGTCAGGCAACAGTGTTTGCAAGCAAAATGAACATTGTTGATTTTATAGGAGAAGCAAAACGGTGCTTCAGTTTCATGAGGAGAGAAGGGTTGGCCATGAGAACACAAACCAAGTTAGCTCAGAAAATGCTTCCAGTTTATGAGGATGATCTCACATATATGGACAGTGACTCAGCAGTGACACAATAGAAGTTGGAGAAAGTGATATGACTGGAATTAACAGTGCTAAGAAGAGAGGAGTGATGCAGCAAAGGCTGGATAAAGCAATATGCTGCATAATACCATAGTACTGGTATGTAGACATTATCTGCAGTGATTACTAAATAAACATGTGTTCTGTTTTATGCTTAAAACATTGATTTCTTAATTTTAGGTTGGAAAAGTGGGGGCACCTTATACATGGGGCATCTTATACACGAAAAAATACGGTACTGAGAACTTCAAAGAATTTAGTGAGAACATCAGCAACATAAAAAGGACCAGTTAGAAATGAAGGATACACTAACTGAAATAAAAAAAATAATTAATGAGGAATAGACAGTAGAGTAGAGGACGTTGAGAATCAAATCAAGAATTTTGGGATATGAGGAAGCAAAAAAAAACATGCAATTAGAAGAATTAAAATAAAAATAAATCCAAAAATATGAAGATAGTGTAAGGAGCCTCTGGGACAATTTCAAGCATACCAACATTTGAATCATGGGGGTGCCAGAAGAGAAGAAAGAGAGCAAGAAATTGAAAACCTATTTGAAGAAATAATGACAGAAAACTTCCCCTACGTGGTGAAAGAAATAGGCATAAAAATCCAGGAAGCACAGAGATTCACAAACAAGAGGAACCCAAGAGGCCCATAACAAGATAAATCATAATTAAAACGCCATAGGTTAAAGACAAAGAGATATTCTTAAAAGCAGCAAGAGAAAAGCAGTTAGTTACGTATAAGGGAGTGCCTATACAACTATCAGCTTATTTCTCAACAGGAATTTTGCAGGCCAGAAGGGAGTAGCAAGAAATATTCAAAGTGATGAAAAACAAGGACCTACAACCAAGATTACTCTCCCCAGTAAAGCTATCACTTAAAATTGAAGGTCAGATAAAGAAAAAGCTAAAGGAGTTCATCACTACCAAATCTGTATTACATGAAATGTTAAGGGTATTCTTTAAGAAAAAGGAGGAAGGGGGGAATATTAAGAATAGGAACAATAAAATAGCAATAAATATATATCTATCAACAATTGAATCTAAAAATCAAAATAAATGAACAAACAGAACAGAAACAGACTCATAGATACAGAGAATATTTTGATAGTTGCCAGATGGGAGGGGGATTGGCTGAAAAAGGTAAAGGGATTAAGTACAAATTAGTCATAGGCCATGAATAGAGACATGATAGGTGAAGGACAGGGATGGGGTGGGAGAGGGATGGAGGGGGCAAAAGTGGGAAAATGGGGAACATCTGTCAACAATAAAATAAATTTTAAAAGAATAAAAAAGAGCACAGGCAGCCCTCTAGTGGCAGCGGAAAGAACAGACCATGGGAGGTAGGAATCCAAGATGGCGGCATAGGTAAACACCTATACTGCTGCCTCGCACAACAATTTCAAAACTACAACTAAAAGACAGAACGGACACCATCCAGAACCACAGGAAAGCTGGCTGAGTGGAAGTTCTACAACTAGAGGGAAAGAGAGGGGCTCACGGAGACCCAGAGGAGCTGCAAAAAGCTGAGGTACGGAGACGAGCGCGCTGAGAGAGCGGTGCCGGAGTACCTGGCTGGCTTTCTCTGGCGGGAGGGAAACGGAGACTCCCAACGGCATTGAACCCCTTCTCTTACGACACTAAACCCCAGATCCAGCCGAAACTCATACGGGGGGAGTTTGGACTGTGAAAAGGGAGAAGTGCACGGAAATTTAGGGGAGTTGCAAAGGATCGGAGGTCTGGTCGCGCACGGCACCACGCGGAGGACGGATTGCTGATTGTGCCGCTGGCTTTCGCGAGTGGGTGGGAGACAGACCCTCCCAACTGTGCCACTTCTGAGTCCACTGGGCCCCTGTTTTGGGCGAAACCCTGGGGACCTAGACTCGTGTGGTCCTGGTTCCCAGGGGAGCCGGAAAGCCAGTGGTTGGAGGCGCTGCGGGTGCGCGTGCACAAGGACCACTCCAGCCATTACCCAGTCACGTGAGACTCAGGGGCCGTGAGGGCGGGGCCGACTGGAAGGCAAGGCGGTCCCTTAAGCCCTGAGACTCCACCCTCCCAAGCTCAGCAGAGGCTTCTGCGGCTGAATCCAGCACAGAAGTTTCCCCGGCACAGTGAAAATGCCGAGACAAGGGAAGGGATTACAAGCAAAAGAAATGGAGGGAAAAAAACGACTGGATATAGAGTTCAAAACCACGCTTATAAGGTTTTGCAAGAATATGCTAGAAAAGATGGATAAATTTAGTGAGACCCAAGAGAAGATAATAAATACACTGACTGAAATGAAAACTATTATGCAGAGTACTAACAGCAGACTAGAGAAAGGCAAGGATCAAGTCAAAAATTTGAAATATAAAGAAGCAGAAAACATTCAACTGGAAAAGCAAGAAGAGAAAAGAATCCAAAAA
>JAAGEH010000035.1:2353146-2414786 GCA_011751065.1 Lasiurus cinereus | reverse complement strand
CAAAACCACGCTTATAAGGTTTTGCAAGAATATGCTAGAAAAGATGGATAAATTTAGTGAGACCCAAGAGAAGATAATAAATACACTGACTGAAATGAATACTATTACGCAGAGTACTAACAGCAGACTAGAGAAAGGCAAGGATCAAGTCAAAAATTTGAAATATAAAGAAGCAGAAAACATTCAACTGGAAAAGCAAGAAGAGAAAAGAATCCAAAAATGTGAACATAATGTAAGGAGCCTCTGGGACAGCTTCAAGCGTACCAACATCAGAATTGTGGGGGTGCCAGAAGAAGAGAGAGAGCAAGATACTGAAAACCTGTTTAAAGAAATAATGACTGAAAACTTCCCACATCTGGTAAAAGAAATAGACTTACAAGTCCAGGAAGCACACAGAACCCCAAAGAAAAGGAACCCAAAGAGGACTACACCAAGACACATCATAATTAAAATGCCAAGAGCAAAAGAGAAAGAGAGAATATTAAAAGCAGCAAGAGAAAAACAGTTTATTACCTACAAGGGAGCACCCATACGACTGTCAGCTGATTTCTCAACAGAAACGATGCAGGCCAGACGGGAGTGGCAAGAAATATTCAACGTGATGAACAACAAGAACCTACAACCAAGAATAATCTATCCAGCAAAGCTATCATTCAGAATTGAAGGGCAGATAAAGACCTTCACAGAGAAGAAAAAGCTAAAGGAGTTCATCAACTCCAAACCAGTATTATATGAAATGCTGAAAGGTACCCTTTTAGAAGAGGAAGAAGAAAAAGGTAAAAGACAAAAAATTATGAACAACAAATACACATCTGTCAACAAGTGAATCTAAAAATTAAGTGAATTAAAAATCTGATCAACAGAATAAACTGGTGAATATAATAGAATCAGGAGCACAGAAAGGGAGTAGACTGATAATTCTCAGGAGGACAAAAATCATAAAGCATCAAACAGACTGTGAAATTATAGCAGAAAGATTAAAGTTAGGTGAGGTAAATAAGTGATCAATCAAAGGACTTGTATGCATGCTTATAAACATAACCAATGATCACAGACACTGGGGGGTCGGGGTACGCCTGGGAGGGAGGGGGGGCAATGGGGAGATATGTATAAAAAATTAATAAAAATTAATTTAAAAAAAAACAAAAAAAAGAATAAAAAAGAAAAACCTTTCAACATTTTACTTCAACACACAACAAAAAAAATATGGTTGATTTTTGTATATTGATCCTATATCCTGTTGCTTTTGAATAAACATAAATATTGCCTATTGCCAACTGGTGTATCTATTGTTTATTTTTCTTGCCTTTTTCCACAATCTAGGACTTCCAGGTAAATAGAAATTTGAGAGCTGACATCTTTTACCTGGTTCTTTTTTCTTTACTTAGTTTAAAGTTAAATATTTTAGGATAACATTGGTTAATAACATTACACAAGTTTCAGTTGTACAATTCTGTAATACATTGCCTGCATATTGCATTGTGTGTTCACTGCCCAAAGCCCCGTCTTCTTCCATCACCTATTTTTTAAAATATTTTTATTGATTTCAGAGAGGAAGGGAGGAGAGAGAAACAGAAACATCAGTAATGAGAGAGAATCATTATCAGCGGCCTCCTACACGCCCCCTACTAGGGATCGAACCATAACCTGGACATATGCCCTTGACCGCAATCCAATCCAAGACCCTTCAGTCTGTAGGCCAATGCTCTATTTACTGAGCCAGGGCCTCCCATCACCTGTTTGACCCCCTTTATTCCATCCCACCTCCCTCTACCCCTCTTCCCTGTTTGATCCCCTTTACTCCTCCCACCTCCCCCTGCTCCTCTTCTCTGTGAACCACCATGCTGTTATCTGTGTCGATGAGTTTGTTTTGATTATGTGTTGCTTTCTGTTTTATAGCTCACATGTGAATGAAATCATATAGTTCTTGTTCTTTTCTGTATGACTTATTTCACTTAACATAATCCTCTTAAGATCCATGCAGGTTGTTGCAAGTGGTAATATTTCATTTGTTTTCATGTCTGAGTGATATTCCACTGAATAATGTACCACATCTTCATTATCTAGTCATCCTTCAAAGGACACTTAGAATGTTTCCATCCTGGCTTTTGATCTTAGCAAGAAAGTATTCACTCCTTCATCATTAAGTCTGATGACACTCTAGGTACTTTATAGAACCCTTTTATCAGGTTGAGAAAGCTCCCTTCTGTTCCTAGCCTGCTGAAAATTTCTATCATTCGTGGATGTTAAATTTAGTCAAGAGAAGATCATATGGTTTGACCTTTTTAACCAATTGATATGGTGAATTACACTGATTAATTATTGAACATGAACTAAACTGAAGAAACATTCCTGAGATAATCCACTTTGGCTATGTTGTATTATCTTTTTTACATATTATTGAATTTGATTCGCTAACATTTTCCTTAAGACACATCTGCCCAACCCGTGTGACTCGTGGTTGAGTATCAACCTATGAACCAGGAGGTCATGGTTCAATTCCCAGTCAGGGCTCATGAGCGGGTTGCAGGCTTGATCCCCAATCATGCAGGAGGCAGCCAATCAATTATTCTCTCTCATAGATGTTTCCATCTCTCTCTCCTTCGCCCTTCCTCTCTAAAATAAATAAAAATATATCTTTAAAAAAATATACATCTATGTTTATGTGACATATTGGTCTTAAACTGAATTTTCTTGAAATATATTTGTTTGATCTTGAAATCCATAAACTCTGATCTCATAAAATGAGTTGGAAACTTTCTTTCTCTTCTATTTACAAAAAAATGTTTGAATAGAATTAGTATATTTTTGTCTTAAATGTTTGGTAGACTTCACCAGTGAAGCCATCTGAGCCTGGCGTTTTCTTTGTGGGAAGATTTTTAACTATGAATTAAATCCCTTTAATAGATACACACCTATTTAGTTTCTCCATCTCCTCCCAAGTGAACTTTGGTAGTTTGGGTGTTCCAAGGAGTTTTTTTCATTTTATTTAGGTTGTCAAGCTAATTAGTACAAAACTGTCACATTTGCTTATTTTCCTTTTAATGTCTGTAAGATCTGTACTGAATCTCCAAATACTTTTTATCATTATTTTAGAATGTACTCTTTCTATTTCTAAAATCAGTTGTATAACAGTATGCCATTTAACACTGGCAGCAGCCTTGTGAATCTCGTGTTACTGCATCTCACAGTTGCAGCATTTTTCTCTTGTGCTTGATTTAATCTTGTTGTTTTATAAATTTAGCATAGTTTACAGTAATGTCCTAGTCTTCACACTCACTCCTCATCACTCCCTGACTCATCCAGTCCTGCAAGCTCCACCCATGGTAAGTGCACTATACAGGTATACCACTTTTACCACATTTTTTGCTGTACTTTGTCTATGTTAAGATACACAAATACCATTGTGTTATAATTGCCTATAGTGTTCAGTACACTAACATACAGCATAGGTTTGTAGCCCAGAAGCAATAGGCTAACCCACACAGCCTACATGTGCAGTGAGCTATAACATCTGGGTCTGTAGTTACACTACATGATGTTCACAGTGACAAACCTGCCTAATGCCACACATTTCTCAAAACACATCCCTGTAGTTAAGTTTGCATGACTATAGCTACTATAGGAGCCCTCTTTCTTATCTATAAAATCAAGGAACTCAACTATCCCTTCTGGTTATGAGGTTTCTCTCTGCTAGTTTTGCTTAACTAATAATAGATCATAACTTAAGTTTTTTTAAATTTAAAGCTACATTACAATGAAGATGAAATTCAAATTTGGTGAAAATTGCATAAAAAATTCCAATAGTCTCCTATATAAGCTTGATAATTTAACACATTTCTAGGAAAAATTAAGTATTTCAACTCCATTTATTATAATTTATCCACATTCAAGTTCCCATTACTTCCTATATATCTGCATTTATAAACAAACTTAATTGTATTTGGTATCAATTCTTTCTGCTGATAGGCCAGGTTAAAAAATGTGTGTGTGTGTGTGTGTGTGTGTGTGTGTTTTCTGATTATAGAAGTATTCAATGATTACTGTAGAAAAATTTAGGGGTATAAGAAAAGACCTGCCTTTTTACGAAGATGGCGCCGAAAGCTAAGAAGGAAGCCCCTGCCCCTCCCAAAGCCGAAGCCAAAGCAAAGGCTTTAAAGGCAAAGAAAGCAGTGTTGAAAGGTGTCCACAGCCACACAAAAAAAAGAAGATCCGCATATCACCCACCTTCAGACGGCCAAAGACTCTAAGGCTCCGGAGTCAGCCTAAATATCCTCGGAAGAGCGCACCCAGGAGAAACAAGATTGACCACTATGCCATCATCAAGTTCCCCCTGACTACTGAGTCAGCCATGAAGAAGATAGAAGACAATAATACATTTGTGTTCATTGTGGATGTCAAGGCCAACAAGCACCAGATCAAACAGGCTGTGAAGAAGCTCTATGACATTGATGTGGCCAAGGTCAACACCTTGATCAGGCCTGATGGCAAGAAGAAGGCATATGTTCGACTGGCTCCTGACTATGATGCTCTGGATGTTGCCAACAAAATTGGAATCATCTAAACTGAGTCCAGCTGCCTAACTCTAAATATAAAAATTTTACACTGTAAAAAAAAAAAGAAAGAAAGAAAAAAAGAAAAGACCTCCCCAAATCAACAATCTTAAGATAATCACTACTAATATTTTTATATTTACCATCTTGCTTTTATTTTCCCCTAGGAATAAATATATATATATATGAATGTATATATGTATTAAGATGTATATGCTTTGTTTTAAACATAATTTGGAACACATCCTATCTAATAAAGGGGGAATATTCTAATTGACCATCACATCCTCACAAAGATGGCAGTATCTACAGCCAATAAGGAGGGAATATGCTAATTGACTGTCACACCCTCAAAGATGGTAGCACCCGCAGCCACAAGATGGTGGCACCCAATCTCCTCAGCCCTGCCAGGGCAGCAGGTGCTCAGCAGTCCCCTTAGCCCCCCCGCCACCCAGAGCAGGCCCAAGGTACAGACAAGCCTCAGATGGTGGCTGCCCAGTCCCCCAGGGCCACCAGAGGCTCAGGTAACCAGGACTGGCCAAGACTTGTGTTGCTGGCAGTGGCAGCAGCAGAGGTGTTATTGGGGCATGGCCTTCCCCTGATCACCACGTTGCCTCCCACCCCTGAGAGCTTCCAGACTGTGATTCCCCCACTCCCCCCTCTCCCGCCCCTGCTGAGGGAAACCCCTCCAGTGCATGAATTTTCATGCACCAGGCCTCTAGTTACATATAACTTCTATACTGATTTTTTTCATGCAACATTATTCAGCAACATTTTACCATGTTATTAAAAATTTTTCAAAAACCATCTCTGATGGCTATATAATTTAATTCTGAATATACCATAGAATTTAACTTCCCTTCAATTGTTGAGCATTTAATATGTTTATGACTTTCAATAAGTATTTCCAAAGTATTTTTCAGAGTTTCACCATTCCTACAATTCAGGAGACTACTATTTCACTGTACTCTTGCAAAGACTGAACATTTCAACTGTAAATTTTTGTCAACCTCACAAGTGAACAATGAGTTTTAATATGCAGTTTTATTAATGAACTCAGTTTTTTAATCATTTCTGTTGATTTTGAGAATCATTCATAACCTTAACTGAGACAAAATTGACTCTTAATAAAGGTTTATAAAAATGTGTGGAATCCACACCAGAGATACTGGATAGTCAGGGCCTTGTTCTTAATTCACCGAATGTCCAGGGCCACTTTGAATGTGGAAATTTTAATCAGAATGTCCAAGGCTAGGATGCCATACGCAGATGCAAGGAGAGCTTTGCACACATGCACCTTTCTGTAGCCAAAATGATTGATGTAACTATTGGCAGGAGGTCTCTTTTGTCTAAATGGTGTAATACATTACTGACCAACCAGTGTGCTGGGGGGGAAAGGCAGCTGAGAGGATATAGTATTCTGCATGCAGGAAAGGCTGGAGATGGAAAAGGTGCTGAGGCAGAGATTTCAGGTGCTGCTCCTGATGGGGAAAATGAGACATTTTGGGGGGTGCTAGCAATCTGAATCTGTGCCAGTAACCTAAGGCACATTCTTTTAAGCCTATAGTCTAGTCACTGCCTCTGCCTGCAAGACCTGTTTACCTAAGTACTATTCCCATTTTGGAGAGGCCATAAACCATGAACAATACACAACCCCAGATGGAGTTATCAGTGCTGGTGCCAGGCCAGGCCTTTAGGTGTGGTCTCACCACCCCCACTCCAGCACTTGGGCTTTTTGCCAGGGCAGCAGGTGCTCAGCAGTCCCCTCAGCCCCCACCTGTCATACTCCTGACAGGTCTGGAAGTATGAGCCATATCTGTGGGACAAAGGGGTATAAAGGGAAAGCTTCCTCCATATTAGAGGGCTTAGGATTTGGAAAGAAACAGCCTCCCCTGAGTCCTGTACTAGCATATGAGAAACATCTAAAAATAAATGGGTTTTTCCTATGCTCCGGTACTCCTGCATATTTTTTTGGTCACCTGGTAAATTCTCTAACACTTCTATGTGAGGCAATGAGCCTAGGGGCAGCATACTGCTGCTCGGATAATAACTATGAGTGCAGAGATGGTTACTCCTGTGTGGGAAAGATGTATTCGTCTACTAGTATCAGCCCACGTGCAGCTGAATGTTTTATGGACTGCTTAAAAGCATTGTCTTATTTGATGACTATGTGGCCACTGGCTTCTGAAATAAAGACTCCTTCTTATAAACCCACAACTTCTCATGGCTTCTCCATCTAAGACCAGGCGTCCAAGAAAGTCCAGCACTGGGCAGAGGGGCTGGGACCCAACATTTAGTGCAGCAAGCAGGGATTAAGAAGGAACCTGCCCAGAGAGTTGGTAGTCCTTAACAGAATTCAGGAGACTATTTGGACTCAGAGCAGCTGTGCTCTGGATGCTCTGACAGAATGCCTATTGAAACAGGTGTTCATCGAGTGCGCATAGTTGCATTTTTTAAAATTAGGCTTTTTATTCTGATATATTTGTGGTGTCACATGCAGTTGTAAAAATTAAGAGAAATCACCTGTGCCCTTCCTCATTTTTCACAATGGTGACAGCTTGGAAAACTACAGCGCAATATCACAAATAGGATACTGACACAGGCTCAACCGAGATACAGGTTTCCCATG
The DNA here is from genome assembly GCA_011751065.1 of Lasiurus cinereus. NCBI lineage: Eukaryota > Metazoa > Chordata > Mammalia > Chiroptera > Vespertilionidae > Lasiurus > Lasiurus cinereus. The sequence continues at coordinate 2,407,604 of JAAGEH010000035.1, read as the reverse complement.
ATCGCAGGGATCCATCTGCCACTCCCTGACCCCTTTTCTATAGTTTTCTCATTTCTGGGAGAAGAGTTCCCAATCAGGTCAAGGTCCAACCAAATGTTCACCACCAGGTATCACGCGCATGCCGGTTGCCCAATCAAAAACAGGCGGAGACTGTAATGAAAGGGTTGGAAAATGGTGGCGGAATAGACAGAGGCGTCTGGAGCTTTGTCACTGGGCAGAGGGAGAGAGAGCAGCTGAAAGTCGCACAGGGAGTGTTTGTTGGCAAGTTAGGAGTCAGTTGTCCTCCAGGAGAAGGCGGGGAACTGCTGGACGGGGCTCTCCTGGTCAGGCAGCCCCACTGCCGCGGGGTTTTAGCCGCCATGGCGAACGCAGAGACCAAGCCATCTTGCAGAGGGAGATGGATGGCTGCAGAGGTCTGAAAGCTGCGGCTGGCTGAAACACCCACCGAACAGCGGGAGACCCAGAACACCACTCTCCAATCGGCACAGACACACGGCGGATTCAGAGATCCACATGGCACACAGAAAGGTCAGATTTTGCCTGGAATAAGATGAGGTCTCCTGCCCCTCAGAACAGAGACACGCACATTGTGGGAGCCGGGCTGCAGGAAAGCTGCCTCTGGAGAGGTTCCAAGGAGGTGGGCAGGGAGTGATCCCTAAGTGTGGAGGCAAACTCTCCGAGCTGTTGACAGAGGGGAGCTCTGGAAAACGACTCGTTTTTTTTATCTGAGGCAGCGGGACAGCCTGGGAGTTATTGCAGTGTCCCAGCTGCAAAATCCCCACACCGGCTTTGAGAACCACAGAGTAGCAGGATCTGAGCACAGCCTAGAGAGGTCCTGTGCTTTGTCTCAGAGATCAATTCCAAAACACTGCCACCCAGTGGATGATGCACAAATTGATTCTCGCATAACAACAAAAGAATAAAGAGATTAAAACGTCAACAGTGCAACACAGGGAACTGCAATACCTTCCCTACTGGGAAACAGGAGTGCCAAGCAGAACAATAGTGGAAGTGAATGACCACTCAATTTTTTTTTCTTTTTCCTTTTTTTTTTATTTTAAATATTTTTTTTCATTTTTACATATTTTAATTAAAAGAAAATTTTTTCTTTCTGCCTCAATTGATTTTACCTTTTTGATTATTACATTTTTGTTTTCAACTAGTACTATTAATTACTATTAGTATTTGACCTTTTTGGACATTCTATTTTCATCCTTTAGCATAATTTTACTCCAACTCAACTCTACCTTTATGCCAACACTTTCCTCCTAACTTTCCCCATATTATTGTATTGTTTCTCTTTCCCTTTTCCAACGTTAGTTTCCCCCTATTCTTTCTCTTTACCTGGTTAAAATTTCACCCCACTTATATATCTAATTTCAAATCACCTACTACAAGTCCATACAAACCTCTCTCCTCTTGCCTTCACCAGCCAAAAAGTTGTTTTTTCTCTATGTCCTTTTGTCAATATTGGCCTGAACAGTGATTATATGGATTTTTTGAACTTTTTTGTGGGATTGTTTTAGCATATTCTACTTCTTTTATTTTGCTTTTTGCTTGCTTTGTTTTTTACCTCTCTTCTCCCTCGCCTCCCTCAATACCAGTTGTTATCTGCAGTTTGTATTAATCTCTAGGTACTGGTTGCTGGCCTTTACTCAGAGTACTGACTGTTCTATTGGAGTTGTCTCCTGACATCTATATTTTGTTCCCCTTTTCTCTCTTATCCGCTTTCTTTTCTCTCTGACTTTGTTTCTCTTTCACTTTTCTTTTTCTTCTTCTCCTTTTTTTAAATTTTATTTTATTTTATTTTTAGTTCATTTATTTATTTATTTTTCTCCCTCTCCCATTTTGATTGTGGCACTTCTTTCCTTTCTTCTTCCCTCAATTTCCTCTTCCTCTTTCCCTACCAACGCCTAATTTGCCTTTCATTGGTGGTCACCTTATTGGTGATTATTAACATCGTTAATACATTTCTGTTCAGTGCCTTGTGTGATGTACCAAGTCGTGTTGTAGTTGGTGGCTTTGAATCAACGTAGGAGAGAGAACTACATAACCAGACACCTGGAGAAGAAAAACCATGGGCAGAAGAAGAAACAACCCACATACGACAGATAGGCAGGTATCACCAGTAAAGGAAGTAAACGAACTAGAAGCAGAAATAAACCTGCCAGAGAAAGAGTTCAGAGAAATGATCATAAGGTGGATGAAAAGAATGGAAGACAAAATCGACAATGTGAGTAAGAGCCAAGAGGAAATGAAGAAGAAGCAAGAAGAAATGCAGAAGCAGCAAGAAGAAATGCATAAGAAGCAGGAAGAAATGCGGAAGAACCTAAAAGAAATGCAGAATACTCAAGAAGAGATGAAAAATGACATCACTGCTATAAAGAACTCAATAGAAAGCATCAAAAGGAGACTGGAAGCAAAGGACCACATCAGTGAGGTAGAAGACAGTGTAGGAAAAAATACCCAATTAGAGCAGCTTCTAGAAAAAAAAAGTTAAAAAGCAAGAGGAGAGCCTAAGGGAACTTTGCGATAACGTGAAACAAAACAACATCGGCATAATTGGGGTTCCAGAAAGAGTGGAAACTGAACAAGGAATAGAGAACCTTTTTGAAGAAATAATGACAGAAAATTACCCCAATATAGGAAAGAAAAAACCCACACAAATCCAAGAAGCTCACACAGTCCCAAGCAAAATGAACCCCAACAAACAGACACCAAAGCACATTATAATTAAATTGGCAAACACCGACAACAAAGTAAGAATCTTAAAAGCAGCCAGAGAGAAACAGAAAGTTACCTACAAAGGAACCCCCATAAGACTAGCTACTGACTTCTCAACAGAAACTCATCAGGCCAGAAGGGAATGGAATGAAATATACAAAGTCATGCAAAGGAAGGGTCTGAATCCAAGAATACAAGTCTGAATCCTGCAAGACTCTCAATCAAAATTGAAGGTGAAATCAGAAGCTTCACAGACAAAAAAGGACTAAGGGAATATATTACCACCAAACTAGCAATGCAAGAAATGTTAAAGGGTCTGCAGTAATAAAAAGAAAGAGAAAGCGAAGAAGGAACTCGGGGGTAAGGACTAAAAATGGCAACAGAGAAGTACTTATCAATAATAACTTTAAATGTAAACGGATTAAATGCTCCAATCAAAAGACATAGGGTAACCGATTGGATAAGAAAACATGATCCATATATCTGCTGTCTGCAAGAAACCCGACTCAGGAAAAGAGATGCACACAGATTGAGGGTGAAGGGATGGAACATGGTATTTCAGGCAGATGGAAATGAAAAAAAAGCAGGGGTTGCAATACTTATATCTGACAAATTAGATCTCAAAGTGTAGGACATAACAAGAGATAAAGAAGGCCACTTCATAATACTAAAGGGAACAATCCAACAAGAAGAAATAACTCTGATAAACATATATGCACACAATATAGGAGCACCTAAATACATAAAAAAAACTCTTGGAGGATATTAAGGCAGAGATTGACAGCAATACTATCATAGTAGGAGACTTTAATACCCCACTGTCACCATTGGACAAATCCTCTAAACAAAAAATCAGCAAAGAAACATTAATCCTAAATGAAACACTAGACCAGATGGAATTAATTGACATCTTCAGAACATTTCACCCCAAAGCCACAGAATATACATTCTTCTCCAGTGCACATGGGTCATTTTCAAGGATAGATCATATGTTGGGTCATAAGAAAAGTCTCTTCAAATTCAAGAAGATAGAAATCATATCAAGCATCTTCTCAGACCACTGTGGCATAAAACTGCAAATCAACTATAATAAAAACAATAGCCGAGACCGGTTTGGCTCAGTGGATAGAGCGTCGGCTTGCGGACTGAAAGCTCCCAGGTTCGATTCTGGTCAGGGGCATGTGCCTTGCTTGCGGGCACATCTCCACTGTGGGGCATGCAGTAGGTGGCTGATCAATGTCTCTCTCTTATCGATGTTTCTGACTTTTCTATCTTTCTCCCTTCCTCTCTGTAAAAAATCAATAAAATAAAAAAAACAATAGAAAGAAATCAAACACATGGAGACTAAACAGCATGCTATTAAACAACGACTGGGTAACCAGAGAGATCAAGAAAGAAATAAAAAACATCATGGCAACAAATGACAATGACAACACAACAATCCAAAATTTATGGGACAGAGTGAAAGCAGTCTTGAGAGGGAAGTTCATAGCCCTACAAGCCTACTGCAAAAAACAGGAAACAATGGTAATAAATTACCTAACCCTACAACTCAAAGAGCTAGAACAAGAGCAACAAGAAAAGCCCAGTGTAAGCAGAAGGAAGGAAATAGTGAAGATCAGAGCAGAAATAAACAACTTGGAGACCAAAGAAACAATTCAAAAGATCAACAAAACAAAGAGCTGGTTCTTTGAAAGGATAAACAAGATTGATGGACCTCTATCCAGACTCACCAAGAAGCAGAGAGAAGACCCAAATAAACAAAATCAGAAATGAAAGAGGAGAAATAACAACAGACCCTGTGGAAATACTAAGGATTGTTAAAAAATACTATGAACAACTCTATTCCAACAAATTGGACAACCTGCAAGAAATGGACATTTTCCTAGAAAAATATAACCTTTAAAAACTCAATGAGAAGGAAGCCAAACATCTCAATAGTCCAATAAATATGGAAGAAATTGAAGCAGTCATCAAAAAGCTTCCAGCAAATAAAAGCCAGGGACCAGATAGCTACACAGGAGAGTTTTACCAAACATTCAAGGAAGAATTAAAACCTATCCTCCTCAGACTATTCAAAAACATTCAAGAAGAAGGAACACTTCCAAACACCTTCTATGAAGCCAGCATCACCCTAATACCAAAACCAGATAAAGACAACACAATGAAAGGGAATTATAGGCCAATATCTCTCATGAACATAGATGCCAAAATCCTCAACAAAATTCTAGCAAATCGGATCCAGCAGTACACCAGAAAGATCATACACCATGACAAAGCAGGATTCATCCCAGGAATGCAGGGATGGTAAAATACCCGCAAATCAATAAATGTGATACATCACATAAACAAATTGAGAGATAAAAATCACATAGTCATTCAATTGATGCAGAAAAAGCATTTGACAAAATCCAACATCCATTCTTGATAAAAACTCTTAGCAAAGTGGAACTAGAAGGAGCATACCTCAACATCATAAAAGCCATATATGATAAACCCACAGCTAACATCATACTCAATGGGCAAAAACTAAAACCATTTCCCCTAAGAACAGGAACAAGACAGGGATGCCCACTCTCACCTCTCCTGTTCGACATAATACTGGAAGTATTAGCCATTGCAATTAGACAACAAGAAGAAATAAAAGGCATCCAAATTGGAAAAGAAGAAGTAAAGCTGTCTTTATTTGCAGATGACATTATATTGTACATAAAAAACCCAAAGGATTCCATTCCAAAACTAATCGACTTAATTAATGAATTTGGCAAGGTAGCAGGATACAAAATTAATGCTAAGAAGTCTATGGCATTTCTATTCACTAATAGTGAAATTACAGAAAGAGAGACTAAAAAGCAATCCCATTTACCATCGCACCAAAAAAATTAAGATACCTAGGAATAAACCTAACTAAAGAGGTAAAAGACCTATATGCAGAAAACTACAGGACACTGATAAAAGCGATAGAGGAAGATGTTAACAGATGGAAGAGCATACCATGCTCATGGATTGGGAGAATCAACATCATTAAAATGTCCATACTACCCAAAGCAATCTACAGATTCAACGCACTACCCGTTAAAATACCAACGACATATTTCACAGATCTAGAAAGAATTCTTCATAGATTCATCTGGAACAAAAAAAGACCACGGATAGCTACAGCAATTCTGAGAAAGAAGAATAAAGTAGGTGGGATCTCAATACCAGATTTCAAGCTATACTACAAAGCAACTGTTCTCAAAACAGCCTGGTACTGCCACAAGAACAGACATATAGACCAATGGAATAGAATAGAGAACCCAGATATCCACCAAAACCACCATGCTCAACTAATATTTGACAAAGGAGGCATGAACATTCAATGGAGCCAAGATAGCCTCTTCAATAAATGGTGTTGGGAAAATTGGACAGATACATGCAAAAAATTGAAACTGGCCCACCAACTTACACCAAATACAAAAATAAACTCAAAATGGATACAGGACTTAAACATTAGAAATACTAGAGGAATCCACAGGTAGCGTAATCTCAGATATATGCCGAAAGAACTTCTTCACTGATACTGCTCCAAAGGCAATGGAAGCTAAAGAAAAAATAAACAAATGGGACTACATCAAAATAAAAAGCTTTTGCACAGCAAAAGAAACCATCAACAAAACAACAAGAAAGCCCACTGTATGGGAAAACATATTTGCAAATGATATCACTGATAAAGGTTTAATCTCCAAAATCTACAGCCAACTTATACAACTTAATAAAAGGAAGATCAAGGATCCAATAAAAACATGGGCAACGAACCAAAATAGAACCTTTTTGAAAGACGACAGAAGGAAGGCCAAGAGACACATAAAAACACGTTCAAAGTCACTAATCATCTGAGAGATGTAAATCAAAACGACAATGCGATACCATCTTACACCTGTCAGAATGGCAATCATCAACAAATCAACAAACGACAAGTGTTGGTGAGGATGAGGAGAAAAAGGAACCCTTGTGCACTGTTGGTGGGAGTGCAGACTGGTGCAGCCACTGTGGAGAACAGTATGGAGTTTCCTCAAAAAACTAAAAATGGATCTCCCATTTGACCCAGCAATCCCACTCTTAGAAATTTATCCTAAGAAATCACAAACACCAATCAGAAAGGATTTATGCACCCCTATGTTCATAGCAGCACAATTTACAATAGCTACAATTTGGAAACAGCCTAGGTGCCCGTCAGCAGATGAGTGGATCAGAAAACTGTGGTACATCTACACAATGGAATTCTATGCTGCCATTAAAAAGAAGGAATTCTTACCATTTGCAGCAACCTGGTTGGAACTGGAGAGCCTTATGCTTAGTGAAATAAGCCAGTCAATGAAGGAGAAGCATCACATGATCGCACTCATTTGTGGATAATAAAGAACATTATAAACTGATGAACAAAAGGATAGATACAGAGGCAGTAAAGCATCAAACAGACTGTGAAATTACAGCAGGAAGATTAAGGTTTGGTGAGCTAGATAAGAGATCAATCAAAGGACTTGTATGCATGCATATAAACATAACCATTGAACACAGACACTGGGGGGTTGGGGCATGCCTGGGAGGGAGGGGGGGGCAATAGGGAGATATGTATAAAAAATTAATTTAAAAAAATGGGGGAAAAAAGCAGGCGGAAATGATGTCACCTAAATAACGGAAGAAGCAGGGCATCCGTGACAGCCCGCCCAATCGGTGTCCCCGAGAGACAGGGGCGGAGCCTGGCAACCTTTGGCGTGGGGAGCTGCCCCGCGGCGACTGAGGCGAAGGCGAGCACGGCGCCATTCCTGTGGTTCCGCAGCCCTGCGCCCGCAGCCCGGCGCCCCTTCCTCGGCGGCGGCGGCTAGGCGGCCACGGGAGTAGCGCCGCCTTTGCCCGGAGTCCCGCGGGGCCCCGGCGCGAATGCGGCTGCGGCCTGGCCTGCAGCAGGCGCGGGGGCGCCGGGCGGCCGCCATGGGGAACTGCTGCTGGGCACAGTGCATCGGACGGCTCCGCAGGGAGGCGGGGCGGCTGCCGCGTGGCGGAGGGTAAGCGGGCATCGCCGCCGAGGGCTGGGGGCCGAGGCGGGTCGCGGAGGCCTTCGGGACCACGGAGAGCTGGGCGGGTCGCCTCCCCGCGGCGGGGCCTTCAGGGCGGGCGTGGGACCGGGCCGTGGCCTCGGATACGCCCTGAGGGAGGTGTTTCCAGCGGCGGTCCCGGGTGCGGGAGGACCGGGCCCGGACGTGGGGCGGCCCTGAGCACGGCCTGGCGCATGGCGAGGTCTCCGCCGTCTTCCGGCCTCTTGGTGCCGACAGGGACCGCGCAGCCTTTTCCCGTGATTTTGTGGCCTTTGTAGAGGGGTGCCGAGCCCTGACCTGCTTCCATGATCGTCCATTTGTGTGATTTTGCTTTTATAAGGTACTGTACTGAGAAGGTGAGAACAGAGTCCTTTGAAGTTAGCTTTATTGTTGAATAAATGTGTCCCCGGAACTCAAATTTGGAAATATGAACCCAGCCACTTTGTGTAAGTAGTTGCTTTCGCTTTCTAGAAGAGATCACGAAAATTTCGGGATCTGTCCCATTTAACCAAGGTTATTAGGTAATAAGGTGGCTTAGCATGTACCCATGGAGACCAAGTGGTTTCTGAGTTGGGTCTTGGGACTCTGGAGTTCTGATGACTTGAGCACGTGCCTCCCTCCTGGTCCATCCTGCATCGTGTTCCCTTCCTGTGTCCCAGAATGGAAAACCCGGGACTTAAAAGACGTGGAGCCCGTTTAGGTTTTGGTGTTCCTGACCTCACAGTAGCCAGTGCTGTTGAAGGGGAAGGTGGCCAGAATCAACCTCGTTTACTTTTGTGTGGTCTCGCCTAAGGACTACATGTGCAAAATCTTTGGCTTGGGTCGTATTTTATTTGTATTTTTTGTTGCTGGGTATTAAATTCTAACTGTAGTACCAGGATCTAATTCAGTAAGCAGACATCAGGTACAGGGTGAGGCGAAGTAGGTGTACAGTTGTGAGAGCTCAAACCAGTTTATTCTTGTGTTACTAATTGTTTAACTAGATGCCCAGTGCACAAAATTCATGCAGGGGAGTGGGGTGGGGGTGTCCTTTAGCCCAGCCTGCACTCTCTCCAATCTGGGACCCCTTGGAGGCTGTCCAACTAAACTAAACCGGCAGTAGGCAGTGGGCAGTCTCTCTCACAATCCAAGACTACTGGCTCCTAACCATTCACTAGCCTGCCTGCCTAATGCTCCTGCCAGCCTGATTTTGTCCCTAACCCCCTGCCAGCCTGATCTCGCCCCAGACTGCCTCTGCCTCAGCCCCTACCACCATGGCTTTGATCAGAAGAAAATGGGACTTCTACAAGATGGCCGATTGACCCAGTCTAATTAGCATGTTGTTACCCTTTTATTAAATAGGTTACTGCATTTTTCATAGGAACCACTGTCAACCCCCTGTATGGGATGTTGGACTGTGATGGTATCTGGGACTTTTGTGCTCTCAAATTGATTTTACAAACTGATTTCCTAGGGAACAGCAGTGACATTGCAGACTTCTCCCTGAGTCCGGGAGTGGCAGCACAGGGAATGAGGCAGCTCAGGAAGCTCCTGAACCTGTGTTGCTGTCTGTGGATGTGTGCAAGCTGAGCATATGGGTCTGTGCTTTCTGCTTGTGGACAGTACTCCTGTGACAGAAAGCCCTGTTGAGGCCAGAAGAGCTGTGGGCGTGGACCTGGAAAATCAGATGATGCCCCTGGCTGTAGCTCAGTTGGTAAGAGAAAGCATCCACCCGAAAAAGTTGTGGGTTCTATCCAGGTCAGGGCACGTACAAGAATCAACCGATGAATGCATAAGTGAAACAACACATGGATGCTTTTCTGTTTAAAAATCAGTAAGTAAAAATATATGGTCACATTGATCTGTTTAATCCATAAATGTAGGTTTGCACAAAGTTCCCTTACTTGAGTCCTCTGCTTAACATATTGTTTTACATCAGTTTTAATATTATTTTAGCAGCTTCTAGTAAACATATAGACAGGTGAGGTTAAATTTACCTCTCATTTTTATTATTATTTTTTCCACTTGATAGTTTTGATTTTTTTTTTTCAGCACTAGGCTAACATGTAAGAGCCAGAACTTAAGAGGTGTAACAAAAACTTGATGTGATTTATATTTGTCTAATAGCTCATAGCTCTATTCTGTAGATAGGTATTCGGTTGCCATTATCTCTGTGCATTATCTTGTACTTTGCCACTAGAAGATCTTAATGTATATACTGGTTGACAGAATTAAGGAATGCGGTTTCTTAAGTGTATCTTGGTCTTTTCATCTATCCTTGCCTTTGGTATTTAATGTTCCTTGAAGCATTCCTTTCATTCCTCAGGGGCGTAATTGATTTCCTCCTCCTCAGGCTGACTTTCCTGGCCCTCATTTGAACTTTCCTTCAAATGGTAGTTGTTAACTTGCCAATGTCTACCCTGTGATACTTAAAGTCTCTTGGGTATATTGGTCAATTTTATTCACTTGGTATTTTAAATACATAGCTATGTCTCTCATTCAGTAACTCAGGGAAGTAAGAACTAGAAGGCTCATGTACTAGAAGTAGGTGGCAACAGTCTAAAAGCAGAGGGTGGTCAAGGGATGTGATCAGAGCAAGGAGCCCGAGAACGGCTCCTCTGTTTATAACATCCAACAGGACCGTGGGGTACTCCTCACGGGGGCAGGACACTCTGACCATCTTGTGACATGACACCCTATACATGGAAGGAATAAAAGAAAAGATGCCACACACAGATTGCAGGGATGAGTGAGAAGGAAGTAAAAGACCTTTAAGGTTCTGTCTAATTATTTCCCTTTTAGTTAGGCTCTTATAGGGCACTGGCTTTTTTTAAACCCATGTTTTCTGTCTTTGATGTGTTTAGAAAGATTTCTCTCTTCCTGGGCATAAAATAAGTTTCTGAACATCTGTTCTTCCTAAATTTGCCTTCATCAGAGAGGGGCTTGTTAAACGTAAATGTTACTACTTTGTTATTACCTCCTATATTGAGGCTACACCTACTTGGAAAATCTGTTGATGGGTCATCCTTCAAGATTTGAATGGTTAAACCTCCTTTCAAGTATTGGATACTAATAGTAAAACGGTCTATACATCATCTTCATTGTAATAATTTTTGCCAGGAATTGGATTTGTAACCTTTACAATCTTTAGTTCAGACAAAAAGAGTCTCGGGAAGTTTTTGATTTTTTTTAATAGATTTTGGAACAGTTTACTATAGTTCTTCATCATTTGTTTATAATGTCAAATAGAAGGTAGAGGGAAAGACTTTCCTATTTTATTTTAACAATATATAGGAAAATATGAAGAAAAGGAACAATACTAATGTGTGATTTGTGAGAATTTTTCAGTTATATTTTAAGTCATTTTGGTGTAAAAGATTATTTACCTGCTATGTAAAAGGAACATAGAGCACAAAAGCCTGCATTTTTCAGACTATTCTTGACAAGACTGATTTTATCTTTCATAAAAGATGATCTTGACACCTGCCTGGATAATATGGAGGCACGAATCACATTCGCATCACATTCCTTTCAGCTCTTGCAGATGCCTTTACAGCCACATCATTCCGAGTTTGAAAGGCTGCCTTCCTGCCTTTCTGACATCCTTCATGTGTGGGAGTCCATGTTCACATGTCACAGTAGCAGAACAGACACAGAAATTTAGTCTGTTTTATTTAGAGATAGCTCTCCAGGACAGAAGGGTTATGCATAAAGGAACATCCATAGGTGACTTTAGGGACCTTTGAACTGTTAAGAAAGATGGAAGATATACTTCTAGTTTTTTAACAAAGATCTTTATCATTGAGAGTATTACAGATGTCCCCCTCCTTCCAGTTCAAGTCTTCATCACCCTACTATCTGTGTCTTTGGTTAATCTCTTCCTGCCCCACCCCCAAGCTGTGAGATTCATCTGTCTGTTCCATGCCTCTGATTCTATTTTATTCAACAGCTTATTTTGTTCATTAGATTTCTTGTTTGTTTATTTGGATTTTTAGATTCAATGGCTGATAAATATGTATTCATTGCCATTTTATTACTCATATTTTTTCTCTTTTTCTTCTTCTTCTTCCTCTTTGTAAATAATACCCTTCACCAGTTCATGTAATACTGGTTTGGTGGTGATGGACTCCTTTAGCTTATTCTTATTTGTGAAGCTCTTTATCTAATCCTCAATTCTAAATGAGAGCTTTGCTGGGTAGAGTAATCTTGGTTGTAGGTCCTTGCTATTCATTACTCTGAATATTTCTTGTCACTCCCTTCTGGCCTGCAAAGTTTCTGTTGAGAAATCAGCTGACAGTCATATGGCCACTTCCTTGTAGGTAACTAATTGTTTTTCTCTTGCTGCTTTTAAGATTTTCCTTTTGTCTTTAACCTTTGGCATGTTAATTATGATGTGTCTTAAGTGTGGGCCTCTTTGGGTTCATCTTATTTGGGACTCTTCAAATAGGTTTTTAATATCTTGCTGTCTTCCTTCTGGAATCCCCATAACATGGTTGTTGGTACACTTGAAGTTGTCCCAGAGGCTCCTTACACTATTTTCATGGTTTTGGATTCTTTTTTCCTTTTTGTTCTTCTGCTTGGGTGTTTATTGTTTCCTCATATTCCAAATTGTTGATTTGATTCTCAGTGTCTTCTGTAAAATCCATGTAAATTATTTTTATTTCAGTAAGTGTGTGCTTAATTTCTGACTGACTGGTCCTTTTTCATGTCTTTGAAATTCTCACTAAGATCCTTGAAAGTCTCATGAAGATTCTTGAGTAACACTATAACCATGGTTTTTGAACTCTGTATCCAGTAGTTTACTTGCTTCCATTTCTTTCATTTTGACATTTGGCTGCTTTCTTGTATTTGTTCCTATGTTTTAGATAGAGCTGCTGTGTCTCCTGGAATTGGTAGAGTGGCCTTGTGTAGTGGATGTCCTGTAGGGGTCCAGTGACTCAGCCTCTCCAGTCACCAGAGCTGGGTACTCTAGGTACCCTGTTTGTGGGCTGTGTGAACAGTCTTGTAGTTGAATTTTGATTGCTGTTGACATCACTAGGAGGAGTTGACCTTCAGGCCAGTTGGCTGTGAGGACCAGCTACACTGCTACATTGGGAGAGCTTCTGTGCAGGAGATAACCATGTGGAGCTTTGGTGCTCACTGAGTCTGCCCCTTTGTGTGTCCCTTGTGGGTGTGTAGAGTTGTAATCTGTTATGGTTTGAAGTTGTCCACTGGGTACAGTGGCTCTGGGGGCATCCAGCAGGAGCTACAGAGAGATCTGCAGATGGCTACAACTTACATTGGGCTTGGAAGTGCCCTGTTGAGGCCCAACTGTGAAGCAAGGCAGACTGGTACTAGTGCTGGGTCTTGGGCCTTTTATTGATAAGTTTGGGGCATGCTGTCACCAGCTGCAACTTGTTTGAGAGATTTTAGCAAAGTCTGAACCCTGAGTCGGGACAGACCATTCAGATGAAAAGTCTGGTGCAAACAGCTTGGATAGGGCTGCAAATTGGGTGGGGTGGGATCTCAGGGAATCACCAGGGGAGAGCAAACAGTTTGAGCCAGGTTGATGGAGACTCAGATATGGCCCCTGCCAGTCAGCTCTGTGACCAGGGCGGGTCCCAGTATAGAAACAGTGACTGCTGTGAGCACCTTTGTCTGGGAGAAAGCTGCCCCTGAATTCCTGCCTTGATGCCATACAATTCAATTCCTCCTCATATGTCTGGGTCCCCCAAAGCCGCTGGGTGCCGGGAGTCCAAGTAAGTCCCTGCACTGACCCTTTAAGTGGAACTGCCTGTGTCTCCAGCAGTCTCCATGTCACTCAGCCACAGTCCCCCCTGGAACCCTGGGCTAGGGGTCAGGGACTGAGACTCTTGCTCCTCACAGATGGCATCCACAGAGACTATCTCCCTCCCGGTTATAAAAATGACACATATGGGTGTTAGACCAGCCATTCCTCCCCTCAATCCCTCCTACCATTCTCAGTGTGCTTTCTTCATTACTTCTCTAGTTGTACGACTTATATTCAGCCAGCTTTCAAGTGATTCTGGATGATGGTAGTTCTGTATTTAGTTGTAATTTTGATGTGGCTGTGGGATGCGGTATGTACCAGCATTTACCTGCACTGCCATCTTGGTTCTCTTCACTTTCATTTTTTTTAAGTCATTGTTTGTTCAATGTGTTTCATCAGCTCAGCTCTCCTTATAATTAGTGTACCTGCAGGGTTGCTTTCCTCACCCAGTAGGAGCCCTCAGGCAGAAGAGATAGTGACTGAAGCTCTGCAGGCGACACCATCTGATAGCCAAAGGAGCAATGATTTGAAACGACTTCTGAAAGTGAAGGACGAAAGTGGCCAAGCAGGACTGCTTCTGACCAACAAGAAGACCGGAATCACAACTGCAGGAGATACGCACAACTTCAGCATAGATGATGAAGACCTGATGCTTTCGCTGACCTTGGCTCAGTCCTCAGGTCAAGTGTGGGCAGCAGTCAGCAAATCAGGAGACGGCTGAGGCTGGAAGGGCAGCCTGGGGAGAATCAGGAAAGGTCACCAGGAGCCCAGATGGGCCACAGAGATCAAGGCCAAGACCAAGGTGGGAAAGTCAGACAGTGAAGAGGCTGATGGGAAAAGCTGGTTCATTTTAACCTGGTGCTGGAAGAAAGCTCTGTGGAGGCCCCTGGACCATGAGAAAGATGAACAAGTGGATCTTAGAGCAAATTAAGCCTGAACATGGCTGGGGCAGATGACACACAGATGCTGCCCTACTTCATACACCTCTTGAAGAGGGTCTTTGGAAAAGACAACAGTGCTGGGAACAGAGGCAGTAGGAGAAGAGGAGACCAAACAGGAGGTAGAGGTACTAACAAAGGAGCCACAGGCTGAGATGGGCCTTGAAGGATGGACATTGGAAGGTACCATTCCAGGGTCCCTGAGAGTCCAACTCAGTGGCACATCGCACAGGTTGGGGGAAAGAGGGGCAGGGGATTGGGGTGGATGGAGAGTGCTCTACTGCATCAGTTTTGGCAGCTGTAACATTAAGTGAAAGTCATAATTTCCTGGTCCCTGCCTTAGGGAAGACTTAAGTGGCTTGTCCTATACTTATGCAGTGTGGCTGTATCTGGCGGGGGCGGGGGCAGATATAACAAAGATGTTTGTTTTACTAATAGCAGAAGAGAATGATTCCTTTTTTTAAAATGTCAGCTTCATTGAATGAGAATTGAGAAAATTGTAAAGATAATTAAAGTAGAGAATAAAGATGGCATAGGTAAACACCTGCATTGCTGCCTCTCACAGCCACATCAAAACCACAACTAAAAGACAACAACTACCATCCAGAAGTGCAGGAAAGCTGGCTGACTGGAAGTTTTACAACTAGAAGGAAAGAAAAAAGCATATTGAGATTGGTAGGAGGTGCAGAGGCACGCACGAAATAGGCTGGGAACCAGTACACTGTTGCTTTTGTTGTTTTTTAATCAGGAGGGAGATAAAGCTCCTCATTTCTCTGAACTCCAGTTCCAAGCAAGACTCTGGGGACCCAGACTCATACGAGGAGAAACTGGACTGTCTGGCATCGGGCCAGAACACCAGGGCAGCTTTCTCTCAGAGGTGCTCGCAGTAGTCATTGTTCCTGCATGGGGCCCTCTCCGGTGCAGGGCTGACTGGCAGCCATTGCTGTTTGCTCTGCCCTGATGATTCCCTGAGACCCCGCCCCACCCAATTTACAACTCCACCCAAGCTGTGTGTAGCAGCTTTTGCATATGAATGGCCTATCCTTTCTCAGCCTAAAACCTGTCAAACTGCAGCTGGGTCAGAGATCCCCAAAGCTTCCAAAAGAAGGCCCAAAGCCTGGCTGCAGTACCCTGCCTTGCTTTAACAGGTGAGCTGTATCTGGGAACTTCCAAACCCCATACAAAGAGGAGGAATCTGCAGATCTCTCTGTAGTTCCTGCTGAGTGGCCTCAGGCAGTGGATGACTTTGCACCTCCTTGGAGATCCAAGAGCCAGTGTTCCCAGTAGCCAATGTGAGACCATAACCAGATTACAACTCTTCACATCCATAAGCAACACACTCAAGGGTCAAACTCATTGAACACCAAAGCCCAACTGAAGCAAGTCCTGCCCTATAAGAGTGTCTCCTTCACAGCAGTTCTTCCATTGTAGACACAGCTGATCCTTATAGCCAATTGGCCTGGAGGTCAGTTCCTCCCAGTGATACCAACAGCAATCAAGGCTTAACTACAACAAGATTGTGCACACAACCCACAAAGGGGTGCACCAAGAGTGTCCACCTCATGTAACAGGAGGCTGAGCCACTGGGTCCTGTAGAACACCTACCACACCAGGCCACTCTATCAACACAGGGAAGCGGCCAATATGCAGAGACAAAGAAACATGTCACAAATGAAAGAAATGGAGGAAAGCAAACTGGATATAGAGTTCAAAACCACAGTTATAAGGTTACTCAAGAATCTTCTAAAACCTCCAAGGAACTTAGTGAGACCTTCAAGGATCTTAGAGAGAATGCCAAAAAAAAAAAAATGGAAAAGGGCCAATCAGAAATCAAGCATACACTGACTGAAATAAAGAATAATATACAGAGATTCAACAGTGGACTAGAGGATCCCAAGAATAAAGTCAAAGATTTGAAATACAAGGAAGCAAAAAACACCCAACTGGAAAAGCAAAAAGAATCCAAAAATATGAAGATAATGTAAGGAGCCTCTGGGACAACTTCAGGCGTATCAACATCAGAATTATGGGGGTGCCAGAAGAAAAAAGAGAGCAATATACTGAAAACTTATTTGAAGAAATAATAACAGAAAACTTCCCCTACCTGGTGAAAGAAATAGACTTACAAGTCCAGGAAGCTCAGAGAACCCTGAACAAGAGGAGTCCAAAGACCACACCAAGGCACATCATAATTAAAATGCCAAGGGCAAAAGACAAAGAATTTTAAAACCAGCGAAAGAAAAGCAGTTACCTATAAGGGATTACCCATATGATTGTCAGCTGATTTCTCAACAGAAACTATGCAGGCCAGACTGGAGTGGCAAGAAATATTTAAAGTGATGAATAGCAAGAATCTACAACCAAGATTACCCAGCAAAAGCTATAATTTAGAATAGAAGGTCAGATAAAGAGCTTCACAGGGAAGAAAAAGCCAAAGGGGTTCATCACCACCAACCAGTGTTATATGAAATGTTGAAGGATATTAAGAAGAAAAGGAAGAAAAAGGTAAAGATAAAAAATTATGAACAACAAAGTGCCAATAAATACATATCTATCAACAAGTAAATCTAAAAATCAAATGAATAAAACATCTGAACAGAATAAACTGGTGAATATAATAGAATTGGGCATAGAAAGGGAGCATACTGATAGTTCTCAAGAGGAAAGGGATGAGGGGATGCAAAAAGATTGGACAAAAATCTTACACCTCTGTATGAGGGTAGTAGGGGGCATGGGATCAGACTGGGGTGGAACCGGATGGAGAGGAGCCATGGCGGGAAAAGAACATCTGTAATCTGAACATCTATAATCTAAAGATTTGAAAATATATACATTTAAAGTGTACATCATGGTGATTTGATACATGTATACACTGAAAATAAAGGTTAAAATTAAAGTCATTATTTGGCCCTAGTTGGAAAAATTAACTCATAACTTAAGTTTTAAAATCTGAACTATTTATATTCTTAGATAAATTTGGTAGTTCATTTTTTACCCCCATTATATTCAGTTTTAGGATTAAATTTGGTTTTAAAGTTTTTCTGTCTTTCTTCCCAGATCCAAATATTTTAGAACATGCTCAAGAGGTGAGCATTTAACGATAGAGGTAAGTAGAGTGAGTAATTTGATTGAATACAAGTGCTTTCAGGAGGGTCTTTTTGTTTGTTAATTAAGGAGGAAATATCAGGACCTAATTTTTTTAATTAGGAGGAAAGATCAGGATCTAAAATTTAATGTGGACTGTATATTTAAGTGTTATTGATGCTGGTTAAAAAGAAAGAATTGCTTGGAGAGAAGGGTGCGCAGAAAAATGTGAACAGCAGATCCATTTCTACTCAAAAAATAGTTACTTTCTGACTGGCCCCTCTCCCATGGCACAAGGCCATGTGCCCTCTTGTCAGTAAGGCAGTGGCTACCAGCAGGTGCAGGCCTGTCCCCGTGCAGAGGGCCCTGGAATTAAATCACGTTCATTTTCAACAACTCCGTAGTAGAATCCCTGAGTCACTTTGTCTTTGTATGTAAAACATAATAATAGTGGAATCTACCATGGACTCAGCCCTCCTGTATACCAGCTACTCTACCTTGTAGTTGAATGTCATTGCTCATAATTTTTAGTAATCATAGTTAACATGTGGCAGTCATCTCATTTTATAGTTGGGAATCGGAGGCTTAGGCAGGTGAAGACAGTGGGCTCCCAAACCAGTGACCTTCTTTGTTCAACCACTGAGCCACACAGGTTGGGCAATTAATTCATTTTTAAATAGCATTTATATCATTTACTTTTAAATTAGGATTTTTATTTTTACTATTCTTTATTTTTATCTTTCACTACTTTATATTAGCAAATAATATAAGTGGCAGAATTTAAATTCCAGTCCCAACTACCTGACTCCAAAGCTATGAGCACTGTACTTGACTATCTTCTAGGCCGGAATTTTCTGAACCTTTCATGGTTTTCTTTTTTATTATTATGTTTTTATGGATTTCAGAGAGGAAGGTAGAGAAAGAAGCATCAGTGATGAAACAGAATCATTGATGGTCTCCTCCTGCAAACCCCACACTGGGGATTGAGCCACAACCCAGGCATGTGCCCTGACTGACCTCCTGGGTCATAAGTCGATGTTCAACCACTGAGCCACGCTGGCTGGGCCTTTATTGTTTTCATGATCTTTAGCAAGAAAATCTTTATTCTTTCAAGTGGTTATCAGTTATTTATACTTAAAATACAATTATTTTAATAGTAATGACTTTCATTAGGTACTTTGACATAGCCATTTCTATCTCTAGAAAGAGTATTGGGAGTTATGACTCCCATCTAGAAAATCTTCAGCAAATATTTACATGAATGAATAGATGAATAGATATAAACATTATAAGAGAAATTCTTGTTTGGGTATCTTTTCAGTCCCTGTTTTTTTTAGTAATTTTCTTTCTAATAACATTTAAATTAATCTGAATTCAAGTGGAAATTCTAGCTGTGTAGGTTTAAAACATCTGTATGAAATATTCAATTCAGATGAAAGTTTTGCTTATCAGTTTCATTTATGTAGAAACTTACTGAGACAAAACTTTTTTTTTTTATGTAAAGTCATAAATGAAAAAGCTTATCTTGGCTATTTTGTAGGACTGTTAAATATATATCAAATGAACTGATATGTAAAAGGAAGTTAAATATCTTACATTACTTTTTAGATACAAATGTGACATCATTATTTGTGGGGTATGTACCTTACAAGATATCTCTCCTAACATTTGCTTTCTTGTTCTTTCAGTTTGAGAATCTAGTAGAAAGTGATGAAGTAAGTATTTCCATAATAATACAAAGTCCATATCGATCTCATTGGTCATCTAATTAGTTCTAACAATTCAGGTTTTTTCCCTCATTTTAATGTAAGTTTTAAAAATATGTTTTTATTGATTTTAGAGAGAGGAAGAGAAAGGCAGAGAGAAACATGATGAAAGAGAAACATCAGTTAGCTGTCTCCTGAACGCCCCCTACTGGGGATAAAGCCCACAACCCAGGCATGTGCCTTGACTGGGAATCAAACCAGTGACCTCTTTGTTCAACCACTGAGCCACACAGGTTGGGCAATTAATTCATTTTTAAATAGCATTTTCATCATTTACTTTTAAGTTAGGATTTTTATTTTTACTATTCTTTATTTTTACCTTTCACTACTTTATATTAGCAAATAATTCAGAATTTCCTACTGTAGAACATGTAATCTAATAAAAGACTAATAAATCCTATCTAATAAAAGACTAATATGCAAATTGACCGTACCTCTGCTATACCCACAAGCCACACCCACCAGCCTATCAGAGCAAGTATGCAAATTAACCCAACCAAGATGGCTATAGCCACAGAGAGAGCAGGAAGGAGGCTTGAATTGCCCCTGGTGGAGGAAGCCAAGCTTTCCACACACCCTGGCAGGCCTAGGCCTCTGCTTAAGGCAACAAAGTTTCAATGGCTGTGTCAGCAGAAGGCTTGGCTCCACTCCAGGCTACAAAGTTTCAGTTGTAGAAGATAAATAAATCCTAGATACCAGGGCATCCTCTTGGGTTGCTGGGAGGTGAGGCCAGCCTGCAAACCACCACAGGCCCCTCACTCAGGCTACCTCACCCCCCAAGGGAACACCCACCCTGATCCAGGACACCTTTCAGGGCAAACCAGCTGGCCTTCACCCTTGTACCAGGCTTCTATCCTATCTAATAAAAGTATAATATTGCAGGTTGACCATCACTCCAACACACAAGATGACTGTGCTCATGTGGTCAAAAGATCCTGCCCTGATGTGGACACAAGATGACTAGCAGGGGAGGGCAGTTAGGGGCAAACAGGCTTGCAGGGGAGCAGGTAGGCATCAATCAGGTTGGCAGGAGAGTGGTTAGTGTGTGATCAGGCTGGCAGGCAGAAGCGGTTAGGGACAATCAGGAAGGCAGGCAGGTGAGCAGTTGGGAGCCAGCAGTCCTGGGTTGTGAGAGGGATACCTGGATTGGGCCTAAACAGGCAGTCGGACATCCCTTAAGGCATCCCAGATTGGAGAGGGAGCAGGCTGGGCTGAAGGACACCCCTCCCCCGTGCACAAATTTTGTGCACCGGCTTCTAGTACTATATGTAATTTAATTTTTATACAGTTTTATATGTTGGTTATGCATATTATAATATCAGCTATATAACACAGGTTTTAAAAGGACTCTTGAACTCAAGGAACTTTAAAAAGGGTATTTCCAGCCTCTTGCCAAAGGTAGATAAAATTCCTCACAATCCAGAGTAGACGCATTCTTTAACTATAGTTTTTATGAATTTCTGAGGGTGGAATTTATACATGTTCATTCTACAATCGGTTTCTGACTTTTGCTATTATCTTTTCTATCAGTTACTTTTGGTTGATTTTTTGTTTTTCATCTTATCTAAAACTCAAGTCACTTAAGGTGCAGTCCAAGTACAAAAACATTACCCTGTTTTTTTTAAAGTACATTTTAGGGCTAGTGAAATGGAGTATCTGTGTCCAGTGTGCTGGTGCAGTGAGAAGAGCTTTAATTTGCTGATGTTCATCCTCCCTAAACGAATTGTGTGAGTTTGTGCCCATTACTTGCCCTCCCACGCTCTGAAATGAGTGAGGCTAGGAGAGCCTGCAGGCTCTGACCTGCTGTCCGTTTTGTTTTCTAAGAAAAGAAAAAAATGTGTCAAACCACATTCAAGTCATTCCTCAGCCTAGCCTTTCTGAGCGTGCATGGAGGCCAGTCTCAGAGTGCATGCTGGCTGTTGAGGATCCTGAGGAAAGCTGTTGTGAAAGAGATCACTGAAGTCTGTTCACCTCACCATTTCCCAGAACAATCTGGTCTAAGTCCTTTTCCCTTCCTCTGTGTGAAAAAATCATAAAATATATTTCTAAGTCCTTTTATAAATAGCAATACATACTATTGTCATAGAATAGAACACATTTAGGAAGCTCTTATCTTCTGTTTTCCCAGTAAAATTTCTTCCTGGTATTTGAATGTTTCATCGAACCTAGTTTCTTTTCCTTGTCAAAGGTCACTTTCATCTCCATGTTTGTTTGTTTGTTTTTAACAGTGAATACCAACATCTAACCTGATATTTTTAAAGTTCTGACAAATGTTAAATGTACGAGTTCCTTCAACCTTCAGTATAGTTTTAGAATCAGCATCATACTCACTTTAAAATGTTTCTAAGAGAGAAAGGAGTGGGGGAGATATCTGTTCACTTCTTGATACATCCATTGGGTAATTCTTTGTGCCCTGACCAGGCATTGAACCTGCAGCCTTGGCGCATCAGGACCCAAAGACAGTAGTCACTAAGCCACCAGCAGGGCCGCACTGCGCTTCAAAAGCATCTTTGGTCCCGTTTGTACATGTATTTGGCTGCTTTTGTTTTTGCTAACCAGCCTTTTCTCACATCATATTTTATTTTGGGTAGAGTTGAACTGTTTTACAGTTCTGTTTCCTAAATTCGTTTGACTGTTTGTTTAGAATTTTATTTCTACTCTTCTTTAGCCATATATTGTAACTGTCAGATGTGAATAGTTTAACTATGTAAGATAGATACATGAGCCCAAATCAGTCTTAAAACTAGTTAGGGTTTTATTTGGAGGAGGTGGGGGGGCGCGAGCTATAACTAATTTCAGATCTTGTGGAAGAAAATGAAGACAGTGGATTCTCATTCTGTGAGAATGAGCTGAACTTGCAGGAACCAGAACACCCCTCCTCAAGAATATAACAGAATTAGGTGCCACAGGCTTCTCCCACATTTTCATCTGTTAATCAGTGTGTAGGCCTTATTTTATGTCTCTGCATGACACCTTATTTTAATACTAGAGGCTCTGCACAAAATTCGTGCATGGGGATGTGTGTCCCTCAGCCCAGGCTGCACCCTCCAATCTGGGATCCCTCTCACAATCCAGGACTGCCAGCTCCCAACTGCTTGCCTGCCGGCCTGATCACCCCCTAACCGCTCCCCTGCCAGCCTTTTTGATACCTAATTGCTCCCCTGCCAGTCTGTTTGCCCCTAACTGCCCTCCCCTGCAGACCTGGTCACTCCTAACTGCCTTTCCCTGCAGGCCCAGTTGCCCCCAACTTCCCTCCTCTGCCAGCCTGGTCACCTCCAACTGCCTTCCCCTGCTGGCCTGATCACTCACAACTGCCCTTCTTTGCAGGCCTGGTCCCTCCCAACTACCCTCCTCTGCTGGCCATCTTGTGTGTTGGAATGATGGTCAATTTGCGTATTACTCTTTAATGAGATAGGATACACTGAGTGGCCAGATTATTATTTCTGAACACATAATCTGGACATTTAGAGTGTGTGTGTATATATTTAATATATATTAGAGGCCTGGTGCATTAATTCATGCATGAGTGGGGTCCGGCCAGCCTGGGATATGGGCAGTTGGCTGGCTGTCCTGCCTCCTGGTCGAACTCCTGGTCAAGGGAACAATTTGCATAATTAGCCTTTTATTATATAGGATACACACTAAGTGGCAAGATGATTATGCTTTCAGAGATCATAATAATCTGGCCACTCAGTGTATATTATTAGCTCATTGACTCGAACAGCACTGCAGCTTGGCCTGAATAAGGCATAAATAAATACGAGAAATCTGACTCGTATTTCTCCTGGAGAGGCAACATCACAGCACTTCACACTGAGCCCGGGTTCCTTTAAACAGTGAAATCACCAATAAGACACAGAGGTGTGAACACCATGACATGAAAAAGGCTATAAAAGGAACACAGCCTGAGAGCTGAAACCAGAGGGTGAACCCTGTACTCTGCCTCCCAGATGTGGACTTGGGCACCTGTGTTGGCTGTTCTACATGAGCCTAGGAGTCCCTGCAGATGCAGGGTGAGCTGGTTGAGAGGCTTCTGATGCATTTGACCTGGGAGGTGAGTTTACACCCAGAGTCCATGAGGGATGAAGGCATGGAGAGCATGTCTGGTCCGAGCCTGATCCGGATAGTCATGGATGTAGAGTAAATATTTGTTAGAAAATTTTTAAGAAATGTCCAGCAATTTGTTGTTATATAATTAAGCTAGGTTATTAAACTGAATTTTTGCCTTTGCAAAATAGTAAAATTTTAAAGCTCTTAAATAATTAAACTTGTTCACTAAGATAAAAAAGATAAATGGAATATTTTGATTAAATAAAGTTTTTATTGGCTTGTCTGAAATAGAATTAAGCTAATGGAGCATTTTAATTGTTAATTAATTTTTTGTACAGGGGGACAGCCCAGGAAGCAGTCACAGGTAAGGGCTGGGTTTTCTCGGGAACTTAGGTTTGTGTTGCAGAAGCTCTGAGGGCCAGGCTGTCATCTGTTTGTTCTGAGCTGCTTCCCTCTCAGACCTGGCTTTTCTCCTACAAGATTCAAGCAAATAACACCCATCACGAAGGATGGCTGTGGACATTAATGTAATACACATATGTGCTAGCTGCTTTCTTGTTGAACCTAAGTTATGTATTTGTTTTTTAAAAACTATTTACATTTTCTCTAATTTTTTAAACTTTATCCTTTTATTTATGATGTTCTAAAGCTTCTTTTACTAATTACAGTTTTAAAAATCTAATTTATTTAAAATTACTTGAGCTAAGCACTTGGAAAGAGCCATCTGTCTTTGAACGAATTCAAGAGTTCCTAACATCAAGAGAATATTTAAATAGGACTGTGTATTCCTTTACCTTGTGTAGTTTAGCTAACACTTATTAAGCACTGTCCTATGGCCGGCCACTGTGGTAGGTGCCAGATTAAAGAGTCAGACACGTTCTCTACGTCAGAAGGAAGAAGGCTAACTTCAATATGAGGCAGGAAGAGCTATAGAGCATTCAAGCAGTTGTAGAGCATTCAAGGAGGCCTAGAGGAAAGGCCCTTTGTCCATCATGAGGAAGGGAAGCAAGTTCGGGATGCGTCTGTAGGAGGCGCACCTGGGCTCATCCTTGAAGGGTGACTAGTGGTGGCTGTCCCAAGGGGGAATCTTCCACGAGGAGAAACTGAAGGGCAATCATGAGAACTGACTGGAAAGAGGTGCGAGGCAACCTGGTGGTGATGGGAAGGTTCTGTTCCTGGTGTTGGCTACAGAGTATGCACCGTTGTCACAAACCACTGAACACTTAAAATTTGTATTTTTTCTATAAGTTAGACCTCAAAACAAACAAACAAATGCACACGCCCTGGTAGAGGAAAAGAAGTGAGAGATTTCACCGGTTGGGCTGGCTGGGATCATGATAAGTCTTGGCACTGGCATCACCTGCCAGAGGTGCAGGGACGAGGAGGGTGGGCAGAGTAGTGGATGTGAGAAGACCCTGAAGTGGAGAGAGACACGGGAAGGCAGGGACACTAGTACTCGCTGGAGCTGTGGGAGCAGGGGAGACTAGTGACTGATGGGAAAATGGGAGTAAGCATCCCAGCAGCCAGAACAAGGAGATGGCCCGAAGGGCTCAGGTCCCAGCTTGGCTGCAACCTGTGATTGTACCTTGTCTCCCTCTGCCGTGAGATCTCTATCTACCATAGAGGGTTGCTGTAAGGGTGAACACAGTTCATGTAAGTAAAGCAACTGCTACATGCTGAGTGCTGGCTGCTGTCCTGACTACATTTACTCTCTGGGATTTGGGCTGAAATGGATGAGAAGAGGAGGAGCTATTGCAATGAGTCTGGGTGAGAGGAAGGGTTTGCCTTCTTTCCTCCTTCCTGTCAGGTGGCAAAGGTGGAAACAAGCAGCAGGCTGAGGTGATGGGCTGGCCGTGCAGTTCTGGGCAGCCTTTGTGCAAGTCAAGAGTGAGGGCAGCGTGGCCTGGGGCAGGGTGGGGTGATGCAGGTGAAGGGAGAGCAGCAGGACATGGAGGGAGCAATGGCTCCCTTGTTTCCCAGTTGTGTGAGGCTGACTGTGAAGAGGAAGGTGTTTGGATGAGGAGCTCAGGGATTGTGTGGAGATGTTCATGGCCAGCGTGGACGGGAGGCAGGTGACGCGTGTAAGTGAGAGTCGACAGGTCCCAAGATCAGGTATGCTCAACTTTCTTTGCAGCTTTCAGCCTCTGTGAGAGTGCAAGGCGGTGGGTGGAGGCCGGGGAGGGAGGCATGAAGATGCTGGTGAGAAAGCACCTCAGACCCACGTGGTGCCCACACTGGCTGGAAGTGACCTTGGCCAGAACCTGATCAGACAGCAGTGAGGGGTGCTGTGTGAAGCACAGTGAGGAGGGCCCGGGCTGGAGCAGAGCTAGAGTGAAGGCCATGGAGGTCACATTTCTTCCCAGGTGGTTGTAGTTCAAAGCACTCTGATAATGTACCATCTTCCTCAGCTTCCACCACACATGGCATGTGTTAGGATGTATGCTCTTTAACACAAGTTACAGCATCAAATTGCATTAATACACTTTGATAGTAAATTTCAGAATTTCCGTTTTTGAGCATTTTATTTGGACTCAGAGTCATCAGAAGTTTTCTTTCTTTTTCTCCCTCATTTTTCTGTGTAGACCTCTTACTGAGGAAGAAATCATTGACCTAAGAGAGAGGCATTATGATTCTATTGCTGAGAAACAGAAAGATCTTGATATGAAAATTCAGAAAGAGGTAAGTAGTCTTATATTGCTTTCATATATATTATAAAGGGTCTTTTAATAGGGGAAAATTGTCATTGACTAATATATTGCATACAAAATCATTGGCCCTATATTTAGATTTATACAAGTGAAATTATTTAAAAGTTAAAAATTATCAGCCTATTGTAATTTATTTCAGTTTGGTTTAATTTATCAGCAACCATATGCAGCCAACAATGAAGAGAATACATGCTCCTAAAGATAATATCCTAATTCATAAGTAGGGACTCTGATAGGACACATGCACCCATGTGTTTAAAACAAACTTTTAAAATTGACTGTTTCACAATAAGTGTGGTTTCTGAAAAGTTTTTTTGTTTGTCTCAGACTGTTTGTTCTTAGTGAATCAATTGCTTATGACAGTCATAAGTGTTGTATTTTAATGTATTCACAGAATGGCCTGTAATTACAATAGGTAATCTATAATAGAGAATATTAGCTCTAAAGAAAAAAATTGAAATATGATGCTTAAGCTTTATTTGAAGTGCAGTAGATGATCACTAGGGCAGTTAGTGTGCTGTTGGGAATGGTGGGACGGAGATGTGAGCACTGTGGTGTGATCATCAGGAGAGGCCTGGGAGGCAGAGCTCCTGCTCCAGAGGACTGGCCTCGGGCCAAACCCTTATCCCCATCAGGGCCAATAGGCAGTGGACTGTTGGTGAGAATTCTGAGGAAGAAGCAATTCTATGTTTATGCAAATTACATGCTGCTACTGCATAATTTCAGCTTCTAGAGAATTCTGTAATATGATTGGCTTCTTTTGGGTTATTTTATTTTATAAAAGGAGAAATTGAAATGAGAAATCACAAAAGTTTGAGTTCTGCCATGCTTTGAAGGAATCAATGTTTTTATTTTATGAGTAGAAGCATTTTGTTTTCAGAGCAGTTAGGTTCTGATTCTGTTAATCCTTATGTTTTGTTCATGCACAGTTAGCCTTACAAGAAGAGAAGCTAAAACTAGAAGAGGAGGCTGTATATGCTGCCCAGCGCGAAGCAGTCAGGGCAGCAAAGCAGCGAAAGCTCTTGGAGGTGAGGGACCCCCGCGTTAGGGCTGCTCTTGTCCTGCTTCTCTCTGACTGGCCGTAGCCGAGCTCTTCTGTCCCTGACAGTTGGGGCTTCTGTGTAATAAATGTACTCCTGCCTATATTTCTAGGGATTTAAGGCAAATTAGTTGAACTTTAACAGGTAGTAGAAATGGCATCCAGTGATAACGCTTGATGCTGAATGCTATTTGCCTTAGGGTCGCAGGCTCTAGCTCTTGTTTATCCCAAAGATCAGCTTCAGTTTTCTAAAATCCAGTATTCTTTTGGAAAAATAAATATACTCTTAGACAGAAATAGGGCAAAACTAGCCTTTTTAAGTTTAATTTTGTCAGTTTTTTGTTTTTTGTTTTTTTTTTTAAACAAGGCCTCGAGTTGCTAGAATTTTTTATCCTTCCTAGATCAGGTAAGCCGGGTAGTTTTGCCCTCCAGGGATAGTGTATATTTCTCATCTTCATTCTTGTGTCTTTGGAAAATTGGGAGTTTGAGCCTTGGGAAATCTTTAGCATGTTATTAGAGAAGACAAGAGATTCGCCAGACCTTACCGGTGCTCATGGTGTTCAGCAAGCATGTCAAACTCAGAGGCTAACACGGACCAAATAAACAAGGCATGTGGTCCGCGAATTTGTCATGCTTGGTGTAAGGCATTATAATGCCCAGAACTCTGACAACAGCATTCACGAAGCCTGGCTGAGTGTACAGAACTGTCTTCAGTAGATCACAAGTCTTACCTGTTCAATCCTCCCAATAATTGAGATGTTAGGTTGTATGTTGTTATATGTTGAGTTGCATTTTATAGCAGAGGAAGTGGAGGTATTGGCTGGGATTCTACAGCTCATAGACGGCAGAGCCTAAGGTCAGCTCAGCAGATTCGGCCCACACGCTTTGCCTGATTGGCACTCTGTCGTGCTCACAACCAGGGCAGAGGTCACGTCACAGACAATAACTGTAGCTCAGAAGCCGAAATGTCGTGCCAGTCAAGGACTGTGGGGTTTCTGTGTGACCTGTGTCTTTTATCTCACTCACACACGTGTGTTTTAGCGGAATAATTAGATCAGAAGGGAATGTCTTTTTTTTTTTTTTTTTTTTGCATTTCTAAATAATGGAGAAGTTTAAAAATTAACTCACCCTCTACTAAGAAATGAAAGTATTTTTCTGGTTATAATGTAGGCAACTCTTTTTACTGTAATTCTTACCCCTTACCTTTTAAAGACAGAAAGCATTGTGTATGCAGCAGCTGAGATTTCTCTTCCCAGACTGGACATTCAACAGGAACATGTCACAGACTCCACAGCCTACACAGCACACACCCACTCAGAAAGATACAGGTGCACGAGGGTGCATCTGGTCTTCATGGCAGTCCTGGGAGTTTGCTGGGGTATTACAACCTCTGTCATTTACAGATGAACAAACAGGAAGTCAGCGACTTCCAGGGACACACAGCTATTTACTGTCAGAGCGCAATCTGCCAGGTCTCCTCGGGCTGCTTCTACCCCAGAACAGAGTTTCCTGCACTGTCTGCACTGGCCATCCTGCGCCTCAGCCCTCCCAGCAGTAGAATTCCTCAAGTGTGAAATACTGTTAAGGATATATCTTTTTAAAACACTAAATATTAAAGATTATACATTGATAAATAAATTGAGAGACATTCTAACCATAAATATGAGAATATAGAAGTAATAGTGGTGAATTTAAGGAGAAAGACTTCAATAGAATAACTTCCTAAGTTTCTGTGTGTTGTTTTTTTTTTTACAAACTGCAAAAAAGCGCATCTTGTCATCGCATGACTGGTCTTAACGCTCTGCTTGTGCGGCAGTGACTTTGTTCCGCTTCGTGTTTCCAAGCAGGAGAGGCTGGGCGCCGGTCCTGGATGCTGCCCCTCCAGCGGAGCCGCATGCCACAGGTACAGCCAGCACACTGCTCGGGTAGAAAGCACTATCAGCACTGCGTGTCTGTGGACATCCTCACCTGCCTATACCCAGAGATGAGTGCTTGTCAAAGACACGCTCTTGCAAGAATGCCAAGGACATTGCTTTATGTTGAAAAGTGATCACTTCTTCAAATGGGTTCTATGGCAGTTTTAAGAGTGACCACATCTTCGGTAATGAAATGATGCCACAACACACTGAATGCCTTTGGATAAGCCATTTATGCCTGTTGTTTGTGTCTCCCTGAATCCCTCTGCTCTTACAATCTGATCATTTTTGGAAGAGTGTTTCCCATTCCTTCTGAGAGCCTTTCCCATGCTGCATTATTATATATTGTGAAGTGGGAATTATGGCTAAGCTTGGAGATGTGACATCAGAATTAGCCAAAATCTTAGTTTCAATTCATTGCTAACATTAAGAAAAATCAATGTTTTCATTGTTAATCTAATGGAGCAGTAATTACGAGTTTGTGTGGGACAGACTGTCAAGCCAAAATGTCATCATTAATTTAAACATGCATTATGTTCCAACAACTATGAATATATACAACAATTGTTTCACTTCCTTACAGCTCAGGACCAGAAGATGACTTCGAATCTTGTTTGCGAAATATAAAGTCACAGTATGAAGTTTTTCAAAGTAGTAGTAAGTCTTTAAGGCATTCTATGTACGTTTTACATCTCCTTTGCACATCAAGCAGGTGATAGTTGGAGATCCCAGCTCTGTTTTGGTGAACTCCCACCTTTGGTTCCTGTTGCCCAAATGGTCAGTGCGAGTCCTTAATACACAACAGGAGTTGGGGAAAGTAGTCTCAGGCCGTTTCTGCAGACTTCTGTGGGGAGTCAGGTACTCATGTTGTAGTTCTACCCTGACCCCAGCCTCCGCCAGAAAGAGAAAAGAGAGGTAGGGAGCTGTAACTCAGAGTATTCCTGAGGGAAAGGCTGTTCTCCGGGTTGCAAAGGGACACTCCCAGGAACGGCAGCATGGGAGTGTCCATCTTAAATACAGGCTACCTTTTTCACTTGCTTTGTTATTTTTATCTTTTCATTTGTTTTTGCCCCCCTTTGTAATGTATTTTTATGAACTAGAGGCCCAGAACATGAAATTTGTGCAAGGGGGGCGGGGGGTATCCCTCAGCCCGCCCTGCACTCTCTCCAATCTGGGACCCCTTGAGGGATGTATGACTGCCTCTCACAATCCAGGACTGCTGGCTCCTACCACTTGCCTAACTGCCTGATCGCCCCTAACCTCCTCTGCCTGCCTGCCTGATTGCCCCTAACTGCTCCCCTGGTGGCCTGATTGCCCATAACCGCCTCTGCCTCACCCCGTACCTGGGACCCAGGATTCCTCCTCCCAGCGGGTTATGGGCACCTGGTACCGGGGTCAGCTTCGCCTGGGCTGGCTGCAGACAAAGGGAACCATAGGCAGGCGGCTTTACCTGAGCTACAGCTGCAGGCACCTGGGACCCTGGGCAGGAGGCTTGTCCCTCTCCAGGGCTGCAGGCGCTGGCATCAGGGACGATGGAGCAGGCAACTTGGCCCTCTCCCAGTCCACAGGTGCAGGTGCAACCACTGGTGCCCAGGACCACGGGGAAGCTTGTCCCTCTCCTGTGTCACAGCCTGGCTGGTCCCCATTCCTCTCTCTCCAGTGTTGAGTGTCTGATCAACATGATGGCGTTGCGGGTGTGAGAACATGAGGGCGTGATGACTATTGCATATTAGCTCTTCATTATATAGGATAATATGTAGACTTCATTATATTTGAAAAGTTTATAATTCATTTACATGTGCATATTTCCTGTGCTGCTAGATGGTGGAAACAAAAAGAAAAGGGGAGGTGGGCTGTATGTTATTCTAAACAAGCTTACAGATGTAATGGTTTATCCTTGTTTCTGTAACAATATAAGACATAGAAATGTTTGGGGAGAGAAATTCCTGTAGAGTAAGTGGTTGTGGTAATGAGTACAACAACCGATCACACTTAATTATATTTGTGTATATTCCAGGACTCTCATCAGATGCCTCCGTTTTGACACCAAATACAGAAAGCAGTTGTGACTTAATGACCAAAACCAAATCAACAAGTGGAAATGATGACAGCATATCCTTGGATCTGGAGTGGGAAGATGAGGAAGGTATCGGACACTCACCCTTCACCTGACATGTGCAGTTTAATCTGTTAGTTTTAGAAATCAACTTGGTATTTTACTTTTCCATTTAATTTAAATTATTTTTTATTGAAAGTATTATATGTTTCCTTTTTCCCAAATTGACCTCTCCCCCGCTGCTTCTCCTCCCCAGCACATGTCCCCGCCCCTTACTGTCTGTGTCTTTTGATTATACTTATATGCATGCATACAAGTCCTTTGGTTGATCTCATACCTCTGCCTCCCCTCCCTGGCTTGAATGGATCCTTCTGTGTCTCTGAATCTATTTTAGTTCATCAGTTTATGTTGTTCTGTATATTCCACAAATGAGTGAGCTCATGTGATATTTACCTTACTCTGTCTGGCTTATTCCTCTTAGCATAATGCTCTCCAGGTCCTTTCATGTTGTTGCAAATAGAGTTTTTTAGTTTGTTTGTTTGTTTTTATATAGCATCACAGTATTCCATTGTACAGATATACCACAGTTTTTTAATCCACTTGTCTTTTGATGGGCACTTAGGCTGTTTCCAAATCTTAGCTACTCTAAATTGTGCTGCTATGAACATAGGGGTGCATGTATCCTTTCTTTTTTTTTTTTCTTTCTTTTTTCTTTTTTTATATATTTTATTGGTTTGTGTTTTTTTAGGTTTATTTATTTTTATTTTTTAATTAAATATTTATTATTCAGATTATTACATTTGTTTCTCTTTTTTCCCCTCCATAGCTCCCCTCCACCCAGCTCCCACCCCTCTCTCTGCCCTTACCTCCCTCCCATTGATCTCATCCATAGGTGTATGATTTTTGTCCAGTCTCTCCCTGTACACCACTCACCCCTTTCCCCCTGAGAATGATCAGTCCACTCCCTTTCTGTGCTCCTGATTCTATTATATTCACCAGTTTATTCTGTGATAATTCACTTAATTTTTAGATTCACTTGTTGATAGATATGTATTTGTTGTTCATAATTTTTTATCTTTTACCTTTTCCTTCTTCCTCTTTTAAAAGAGTACCTTTCAGCATTTCATATAATACTGGTTTGCAGTTGATGAACTCCTTTAACTTTTTCTTCTCTGTGAAGTTCTTTATCTGTCCTTCAATTCTGAATGATAGCTTTGCTGGATAGATTATTCTTGGTTGTAAGTTCTTGCTATTCATCACGTTGAATATTTCTTGCCACTCCCGTCTGGCCTGCATCATTTCTGTTGAGAAATCAGCTGACAGTCCTATGGGTGCTCCCTTGTAGGTAATGAAGTGTTTTTCTCTTGCTGCTTTTAATATTGTCTCTTTGTTTTTTGCTCTTGGTATTTTAATTATGATGTGTCTTGGTGTGGTCTTCTTTGGATTCCTTTTATATGGGGTTCTGTGTGCTTCCTGGATTTATAAGTCTATTTCTTTTACCAGATGTGGGAAGTTTTCAGTCATTATTTCTTTAAATAGGTTTTCAGTATCTTGCTCTCTTCTTCTGGCAGCCCCACAATTCTGATGTTGGTACGCTTGAAGCTGTCCCAGAGGCTCCTTACATTATCTTCACATTTTTGGATTTTTTTCTCTTCTTGCTTTACCAGTTGAGTGTTTTCTGCTTCTTTATATTTCAAATTTTTGACTTGATTCTTGCCTTCCTTTAGTCTGCTGTTAGGACTCTGTATAATATTTTTTATTTCAGTGTCTCTAGTTGGTCCTTTTTCATATCCTCTTGGGACTCGCTAAATTTATCCATCATCTCTAGATGGATCTTTTGCATCTCTAGTTGGTCCTTTTGCATCTCCTCTTGGGACTTGATAAATTTATCTATCTTTTCTAGCATATTCTTGAAAAACCTTATAAGTGTGGTTTTGAACTCTATATCCAGTCTTTTTTTTTCCTCCATTTCTTTTGTTTGTGATCCCTTCCCTTGTCTCAGCATTTTCACTATGCCAGGGGAACTTCTGTATTGAATTCAGCCTTATGATACCAGACTTGCAAAACCAAAGAAGCCTCTGTTGAGCTTGGGATGGGTGGAGTCTCAGGGCTTAAGGGACCACCTTGCCTTCCAGTTGGCCCCGCCCTCCAGGGCCCCTGAGTCTCACGTGACTGGGTAATCGCTGGAATGGTCCTTGGTGGGCGCGCCCTCAGTGCCTCTAGACCGCTGCCTTGCGCACCAGGACCACACGAGTCTAGGTCCCCAGGGTTTCACCCAAAACAGGGGCTTAGTGGAGTCAGAAGTGGCATAGTTGGGAGAGTCTGTCTCCCACCCACTCGCGAAAGCCAGCGGCACAATCAGCGATCTGTCCTCTGCGCAGTGCCGTGCGCGCCAGCAGGCCTCTAATCCTTTGCGACTCCCCTAAATTTCCGTGCACCTCTCCCTTTTCACAGTCCAAACTCCTCCCATATGAGTTTCTGCTGGATCTGGGGTTTAGTGTCGTAAGATAAGGGGTTCAATGCCGTTGGAAGTCTCCGTTTCCCTCCTGCCAGAGAAAGCCAGCCAGGTACTCTGGCACCCGCTCTCAACGCGCCTGTCTCCGTACCTCAGCTTTTTGCAGCTCCTGTGGGTTTCTGTGAGCCCCTCTCTTTCCTTCTAGCTGTAGAACTTACACTCAGCCAGCTTTCCTGTGGTTCTGGATGATGTCCGTTCTGTCTTTTAGTTGTAGTTTTGAAATTGTTGTGCGAGGCAGCAGTGTAGGTGTTTACCTATGCCGCCATCTTGGATTCTCTCTGCATGTATCCTTTCTGATTGGTGTTTCTGATCTCTTGGAATATATTCCTAGAAGTGGGATTAGTGGTTCAAATGGAAGTTCCATTTTTAATTGTTTGAGGAAACTCCATACTGTTTTCTACATGGCTGCATCAGTCTGCATCCCCAGCAGCAGTTCACAAGGGTTCCTTTTTGTCTGCATCTTCCCCATCACTTGTCATTTGTTGATTTGTTGATGATTGCCATTCTGACAAGTGTGATGGTACTCATTGTCATTTTTAATTTGCATCTCTCTGGTGATTAGTGACTTTGAGCATGTTTTCAATTGTCTCTTATCCTTTGGTATGTCCACTGTCAAAGTATCTATTTAGGTCTTTTGCCCATATTTTGATTGGATTGTTTATCTTCCTTTTGTTAAATTGTATGACTTCCTTATAAATTTTGGAGATTAAACCCTTATTGGATGTATCATTGGCAAATATGTTCTCCCATACAGTGGGCTCCCTTGTTGTTTTGTTGGTGGTTTCTTTGGCTGTGCTGAAGCTTTTTATTTTGATGTAGTCCCATTTGTTTATTTTCCTCTTAGTTTCCATTTCCATTGTCGTAGGAGATGTATTGGTAAAGATATTGCTACAACATATATCTGATATTTTGCTGCCTATGGTTTCTTCTAAGATTTTTATGGTTTCCCCTCAGGTTTAAGTCTTTAGCCATTTTCAGTTTATTTTTGTTTATGGTGTAAGTTGGTAATTTATTTTCCTTTATTTCCATGTATCTGTCCAGTTTTCCCAACACCATTTATTGAAGAGAAATGTCTTGCCTCCTTTGTCAAATATTAATTGAGTATAATGGCTCAGGTCGATTTCTGGGTTTTCTGTTTTGTTCTATTGGTCTATATATATATATTCTTGTTCCAGTACAAGGCAGTTTTGAGAACAATGGCTTTGTAATATAGATTGATATCTGGTATTGTGATCCCTCCAGTGTTCTTAAGATTGCTGCAGCTATTCGGGGGCTTTTTTATTCCATATAAAATTTTGGTGAGTTTGTTCTAGGTCTGTGAAATATGCTGTTGGTATTTAATGGGGATTGCTTTGAATCTATAGATTGCTTCTTTGGATAATATGGACATTTTAATGATGTTGATTCTACCAAACCATGAAGACAGTATATTCTTCCATTTGCTTATGTCTTCCTCTATCTCTTTTTTTCAGCGTCTTGTCATTTTCTGAATACAGGACTTTTACCTTCTTAGTGAAGTTTATTCCTAGATATCTTAATTTTTTGTTGCAACAGTAAGTGTTTTGTTTTGTTTTAAATTTCTCTTTCTGTGAGTTCATTATTGGTGTATAAGGCCATAGATTTCTGGGTGTTAATTTTGCATCCTCCTACTTGGCCAATTTTATTTATTAAATCTAGTAGTTTTTTGATAGAATCTTTAGGGTTTCCTATGTACAATATCATGTCACCTGCTAATATGGACAGTTTTACTTCTTTTCCAATTTGGATGTCTATAGTTCTCCCTATCTGATCACTGTGGCTAGGACTTCCAGGACTGTGTTGAATAATAGTGGTGAAAGTAGATATTCTTGTCTTGTTCCTATTCTTAAGGGAAACGCTTTTAATTTTTGCCACTGAGTATTATATTGGCTGTAGATTTGTCATATATAGCCTTTATTCTATTGAAGTATGATCCCTTTATTTCCACTTTACTGAGAGTTTTTATCAAAAAGGGGTGCTGTGTTTTGTCAAATGCTTTTTCTGCATCTACTGGTATTGATATAATCATGTGGTTTTTATCTTTCAGTTTGTTTATGTGTTGTATCACATTTATTGATTTGCAAATATTGTACCAGCCTTGCATCCCTAGACTAGACCCCACTTGGTCATGACGTATGATCTTTGTAATATTTTGCTGGATCTAATTTGCTAATATTTTGTTGAGGATTTTAGAATCTGTGTTCATCAGAGATATTGGCCTGTAATTCTCTTTCTTTGTAGTGTTTTCTTCTGGTTTTGGGATTACGGTAATGCTGGCTTCATAGAAAGAACTTGGAAATGTTTCTTCCTCTCCAAGTTTTTGGAATAGTTTGAGGGTTGGTGTTAGTTCTTCTTTGAATGTTTTGTAAAATTCACCTGTAAACCCACCTCGTCTAGGTTTTTGTTTGCTGAAAGTTTTTAAATTATTGCTTTAATTCATTTGGTTGTTATTGGCCTACTCAGGTTTTATCATTCTTCCTGTTTGAATTTAGGAAGATTGTATGTTTCTAGGAATTTATCCATTTCACCCAAATTGTCCAGATTGTTGACAGATAGTTGTTCATAGTATTTGCTTACAATCCTTTATCTCTCTGGTGTCCATTATTATATCACCTCTTTTCACCTCTGATTTTACTTATTTAGGTCGGTCCTCTGAATTTGTTTCTTGATGAGTCTGGCTAAAGGTTCATCAAGCTTGTTTATCTTTTCAAAAAACTAGATCTTGGATCTGTTGTTCTTTTGTACTGTTTTTGTGGGTTTGGTTTTTGTTTTGTTTTTTGTCTATGTCATTTATTTCTGCTCTAATCTTTATTATTGCCTTCCTTCTACTTCCTCTGGGCTTTTCTTGCTGTTCTCTTTTTAATTTATTTAGTTTTAGGGTTAGTTTATTAGTCCTTTTCTTATTTCTAGAAGGAGGCCTGTAATGCTGTGAACTTCCCTCTCAGGACTACTTTCATTGTGTCCCATAGGTTTGGGGATGGTTGTGTGTTTATTTTCGTTGGTTTCCAGGAAGTTTTTAATTTCTTGCTTGATCTCATTGATAACCCATTCATTGTTTAATAACATGTCAGTTATCCTCCATGTATTTGAGTGTTTTTTCATTTTTTTTTTAATTGTAGTTGATTTCTAATTTCATGCCATTGTGATCTGAGAAGATGCTTGGTATTTTATTAATCTTCTTGAATTTGTATAAATTTGTTTTCTGCCGTCTTTAAGAATGTTCCATGTGCACTTGAGAAGAATGTGTATTCTGTTGCTTTGGGGTGAAATGTTCTGTAAATGTCAGTTAGATCCATCTGATCTGGCATGTCATTTAAGGACTTTGTTACTTTTTGTTACTTTTGTTACTTTTTTGTCTGAAAGATGTATCCAGTGAACTCAGTGGTATATTAAAGTCCCCACTATGACTATTGTGTCAGTCCATCAAGAGTTCTTTAATGTCCTTCGGTGCTTCTGTGTTCAGTGCATGTATATGTACAAGGGTTCTATTTTCTTTTTTAATCCTTCCCTTTAGTATTATGTAGTGGCCTTTGTCTTTTACTATGGCCTTTGATTTAAAGTTTGTTTTCTCTAATATGAGTATTGCTACTCCAGCTTTTTTTCCTTTCAATTTGCATGGAATATTTTTGTCCATCCATTCATTTTGTCTCTGTGTATCTTTTTTTTTTAATTTTTATTAATTTTTTATACATATCTCCCTATTGCCCCCCCTCCGTCCCAGGCATACCCCAACCCCCCAGTGTTTATGTTCATTGGTTATGCTTATATGCATGCATACAAGTCCTTTGATTGTTCTCTTATCTAGCTCACCTAACTTTAATCTCCCTGCTCTAATTTCACAGTCTGTTTGAAGCTTTACTGTCTCTGTATCTATCCTTTGTTCATCAGTTTATAATCTTCTTTACTATCCACAAATGAGTGAGATCATTTGATGCTTCTCCTTCATTGACTGGCTTATTTCACTAAGCATAAGGCTCTCCAGTTCCAACCAGGTTGCTGCAAATGGTAAGAATTCCTACTTTTTAATGGCAGCATAGAATTCCATTGTATAGATGTACCACAGTTTTCTGATCCACTCATTTGCTGACAGGCACCTAGGCTGTTTCCAAATTGTAGCTATTGTAAATTGTGCTGCTATGAACATAGGGGTGCATAAATCCTTTCTGATTGGTGTTTGTGATTTCTTAGGATAAATTTCTAAGACTGGGATTACAGGGTCAAATGGGAGATCCATTTTTAGTTTTTTGAGGAAACTCCATACTGTTCTCCACAGTGGCTGCACCAGTCTGCATTCCCACCAACAGTGCACAAGGGTTTCTTTTTCTCCGCATCCTCGCCAACACTTGTCCTTTGTTGATTTGTTGATGATTGCCATTCTGAGAGGTGTAAGATGGTATCGCATTGTCGTTTTGATTTGCATCTCTCGGATGATTAATGACTTTGAACATGTTTTCATGTGTCTCTTGGCCTTCCTTCTGTTGTCTTTTGAAAAGGTTCTATTTAGGTCCGTTGCCCATTTTTTTTATTGGATCCTTGATCTTCCTTTTATTAAGTTGTATAAGTTGGCTGTAGATTTTGGAGATTAAACCTTTATCGGTGATAACATTTGCAAATATGTTCTCCCATACAGTGGGCTTTCTTGTTGTTTTGTTGATGGTTTCTTTTGCTGTGCAAAAGCTTTTTATTTTGATGTAGTCCCATTTGTTTATTTTTTCTTTAGCTTCCATTGCCTTTGGAGCAGTATCAGTGAAGAAGTTCTTTCGGCATATATCTGAGATTGTGCTGCCTGTGGATTCCTCTAGTATTCTTATGGTTTCCTTTCTAATGTTTAAGTCCTGTATCCATTTTGAGTTTATTTTTGTATTTGGTGTAAATTGGTGGTTCAGTTTCAATTTTTTGCATGTATCAGTCCAATTTTCCCAACACCATTTATTGAAGAGGCTATCTTGGCTCCATTGAATGTTCATGCTTCCTTTGTCAAATATTAATTGAGCATAGTGGTTTGGGTGGATATCTGGGTTCTCTATTCTATTCCATTGGTCTATATGTCTGTTCTTGTGCCAGTACCAGGCTGTTTTGAGAACAGTTGCTTTGTAGTATAGCTTGAAGTCTGGTATTGAAATCCCACCTACTTTATTCTTCCTTCTCAGAATTGCTGTAGCTATTTATGGTCTTTTTTTGTTCCAGATGAATCTATGAAGAATTCTTTCTAGGTCTGTGAAATATGTCGTTGGTATTTTAATGGGTAGTGCGTTGAATCTGTAGATTGCTTTGGGTAGTATGGACATTTTAATGATGTTGATTCTCCCAATCCATGAGCATGGTATGCTCTTCCATCTGTTAACATCTTCCTCTATCGCTTTTTTCAGTGTCCTGTTGTTTTCTGCATATAGGTCTTTTACCTCTTTAGTTAGGTTTATTCCTAGGTATCTTAATTTTTTTGGTGCGATGGTAAATGGGATTGCTTTTTTAGTTTCTCTTTCTGTAATTTCACTATTAGTGTATAGAAATGCCACAGACTTCTTAGCATTAATTTTGTATCCTGCTACATTGCCGAATTCATTAATTAAGTCGATTAGTTTTGTAATGGAGTCCTTTGGGTTTTTTATGTACAATATCATGTCATCTGCAAATAAGGACAGCTTTACTTCTTCTTTTCCAATTTGGATGCCTTTTATTTCTTCTTCTTATCTAATTGCAGTGGCTAATACTTCCAGTACTATGTCGAACAGGAGAGGTGAGAATGGGCATCCCTGTCTTGTTCTTGTTCTTAGGGGAAATGGTTTCAGTTTTTGCCCATTGATTATGATGTTAGCTTTGGGTTTATCATATATGGCTTTTATGATGTTGAGGTATGATCCTTCTATTCCCACTTTGCCGAGAGTTTTTATCAAGAAAGGGTGTTTGATTTTGTCAAATGCTTTTTCTGCATCAATTGATGTGACTATGTGATTTTTATCTCAATTTGTTTATGTGATGTATCACATTCCCTGCATTCCTGGGAAGAATCCTGCTTGGTCATGGTTTATGATCTTTCTGATGTAC
Source organism: Lasiurus cinereus (assembly GCA_011751065.1). Classification (NCBI taxonomy): domain Eukaryota; kingdom Metazoa; phylum Chordata; class Mammalia; order Chiroptera; family Vespertilionidae; genus Lasiurus; species Lasiurus cinereus. The sequence continues at coordinate 2,367,918 of JAAGEH010000035.1, read as the reverse complement.
TGCTGGATACGATTTGCTAGAATTTTTTTGAGGATTTTGGCATCTATGTTCATGAGGGACATTGGCCTATAATTCTCTTTCATTGTGTTGTCTTTATCTGGTTTTGGTACTAGGGTGATGCTGGCTTCATAGAAGGTGTTTGGAAGTGTTCCTTCTTCTTGAATGTTTTTGAATAGTCTGAGGAGGATAGGTTTTAATTCTTCCTTGAATGTTTGGTAAAACTCTCCTGTGTAGCCATCTGGTCCCGGGCTTTTATTTGCTGGAAGCTTTTTGATGACTGCTTCAATTTCTTCCATAGTTATTGGACTATTGAGATGTTTGGCTTCCTCCTCATTGAGTTTTGAAAGGTTATATTTTTCTAGGAAAATGTCCATTTCTTGCAGGTTGTCCAATTTGTTGGAATAGAGTTGTTCATAGTATTTTTTAACAATCCTTTGTATTTCCACAGGGTCTGTTGTTATTTCTCCTCTTTCATTTCTGATTTTGTTTATTTGGGTCTTCTCTCTTTACTTCTTGGTGAGCCTGGATAGAGGTCCATCAATCTTTATATCCTTTCAAAGAACCTGCTCTTTGTTTTGTTGATCTTTTGAATTGTTTTGGTCTCCAAGTTGTTTACCTCCGCTCTGATCTTCACTATTTCCTTCCTTCTGCTTACACTGGGCTTTTCTTGTTGCTCTCGTTCTAGCTCTTTGAGTTGTAGGTTTAGGTAATTTATTACCATTGTTTCCTGTTTTTTGCAGTAGGCTTGTAGGGCTATGAACTTCCCTCTCAAGATTGCTTTCACTGTATCCCATAAATTTTGTATTGTTGTGTTGTCATTGTCATTTGTTGCCATGATGTTTTTTATTTCTTCCTTGATCTCTCTGGTTACCCAGTCGTTGTTTAATAGCATGCTGTTTAGTCTCCATGTGTTTGATTTATTTCTATTGTTTTTATTATAGTTGATTTCCAGTTTTATGCCACTGTGGTCTGAGAAAATGCTTGATATGATTTCTATCTTCTTGAATTTGAAGAGACTTTTCTTATGACCCAACATATGATCTATCTTTGAAAATGACCCATGTGCACTGGAGAAGAATGTATATTCTGTGGCTTTGGGGTGAAATGTTCTGAAGATGTCAATTAATTCCATCTGGTCTAGTGAGTCATTTAGGATTGATCTTTCTTTGCTGATTTTTTGTTTACAGGATTTGTCCAATGGTGACAGTGGGATATTAAAGTCTCCTACTATGATAGTATTGCTGTCAATCTCTGCCTTAATATCCTCCAAGAGTTTTTTTATGTATTTAGGTGCTCCTATATTGTGTGCATATATGTTTATCAGAGTTATTTCTTCTTGTTGGATTGTTCCCTTTAGTATTATGAAGTGGCCTTCTTTATCTCTTATTATGTCCTTCACTTTGACATCTAATTTGTCAGATATAAGTATTGCAACCCCGGCTTTTTTTTCATTTCCATTTGTCTGAAATACCATGTTCCATCCCTTCACCCTCAATCTGTATGCATCTCTTTTTCCTGAGGTGGGTTTCTTGCAGACAGCAGATATATGGATCATGTTTTCTTATCCAATCGGTTACCCTATGTCTTTTCATTGGAGCATTTAATCCGTTTACATTTAAAGTTATTATTGATAAGTGCTTATCTGTTGCCATTTTTAGTCCTTACCCCCAAGTTCCTTCTTCGCTTCCTCTTTCTTTTTATTACAGCAGACCCTTTAACATTTCTTGCATTGCTGGTTTGGTGTTTCTGTGTATCTTTTGTTCTGAGATGGTTCTCATAGATAGCATGTATATGGGTCATGTCTTCTTATCTATTCAGTCACCCTGTGTCTTGATTGGAGCATTTATTCCATTTAAGTTTATTATTGATAGGCATTTATTTTTTGCCAATTTTGTTTTCTTCATGCCTATGATCCTCGCTCTCCCTTTCTTTTTCTTAAAGCAGTCCCTTTAATATTTCTGGCATTGCTGGTTTGGTGGTAATGTATTCCTTTAACCTTTTTTTTGTCTGGAAAGCTTTTTATTTCACCTTCATTTTAAATGATAGCACTGCTGAATATAGTAGTTTTAGACTTAGGCCCTTGCTTTTCATTACTTTGAGTACTTCATTTCACTCCCTCTGGCCTGAAATGTTTCCATTAAAAAGTCAACTAACATTTTAATGGGAGCTTCTTTGTAGGTAATTTTCTGCTTCTCATGCTGACTTTAAGTTTCTTTCTTTGTCTTTAATATTTGCCAATTTAAGTATGTGTCTAGGTGTGGGCCTTTTTGGGTTCATTTTGAGTGGGATTTTCTGTGCCTTATGAACATGTGTGGCAGTTTACTTCATCAGGTTGGGCAAGTTTTCTGTTACTATTTCTTTAAACAGATTATCAGTTCCTTGCTCACCTTCTTCCCTTTCTGGTATTCTTATAATACGAGTGTTGTTACATTTCATGTTGTACCTGAGCTTTCTTAAGCTACCTTCCTGTTTTTTAATTCTTTTTTCTATTTGCTGCTCTAATTGGGTATTTATTTCTACCTTGTCTTTAAAATCACTGATTTGGTCCTCTGCTTTATCCAATTCTACTTTTCATTCCTTCAGGTGTCCGTTTCTGTCTGGTTGCTGTTAACGGCCTCTATTTCCCTTCTCATGTGTTGTAATTTGCACTAAGTTCCTTAAGCACCTTTATGATCATTGCTTTGAACTCTGATAGGTTGCTTGCTTCTATCTCACTTAGTTCTTTTTCTGGAGTCCTTCTTTTCTCTCATTTAGGAGCTTTTTCTTTGTCTCCCCATTTTATGTCTCTCTGTATTTGCTTCTATATATTAGAAAAGGCTGCTATACCTCCCCATCTTAGTGGGATGGCCTAATGTAGAGGGGTCAAGTTGTACAGACTCTCTATTTTCCTGAGGTGGATGCTCTAGGATTGTCCCCTTGTGTGCTTTATTTGGGCTCCCCTGTTGTAATTGGGACTTGATAGTTGATGACCCAGGTGTGGAAGGGAGCCCCCCTCCAACTTGCTGCCAGTGAGGTTCAACCCCAGTGTCACCATGCCGACTGTCCCGTGGTTGGGCCTCCTTACCCCAGAGGCTGGTTCTGCCTTGACTCTCCACCTTGATTGACATTATTCTGGGTTGTACTTCCTTCCCCTACAAAACTGCTCCCACAGTTGTCATCTGCAGATGCTCTTTTTCTCTTTGGTTAATTCTCACCTGAGTATATTTTTCCATTGATTTTTTTAGAGAGAGTGAAAGAGAAACATCAATGTGAGAGAAACAAATCAATTGGTTGTCTCTTGCATGCACCCTGGCCAGAACCCAGGCCCGGGGAGGAGCCTGCAACTAAGATACATGCCCATTACCTTCATTCCACAGGCCAACGCTCCATCTACTCACTGAGCCAAAACCAGCAAGGGCTTAAATGTTAATTTTTCAATCTGAGGGTTTTATAATCCATCCCATTGGTTATCAGTCAGAAGAGTTGCTGCCCCCTTGTGGGCTACTTAAAGCCAATAGTTAATTATCTTGGTTCATGATCAAGAGCAGGTTGTAGTTCTCCTGGTATAACAGCTGTGGCGCTTTAGGCAGATTTCTCAATCTCTCCAAGCTGCAGTTTGTTTACCTAAAAGGAAATAATAAATCTACTTTAAAGAGTGATTTATTCCCTGGTTTGTCCTCACTACCTGGCACATACTAGGCAGCTGATAAATATTTGAAAAAAAAAAAAAAGAAGGCATTAATGCTGTGAAGATTAAATAGAATTTCTATAAAACTCCTAGTACAGGGTGTTGCAAATAGTAAGTACTCAAAATTATAGCTAGAATGTGGATTTTTTTTTAAAAAAGAACTATTCCACTGCATAAAGCCCAAGTTTTCATTTTCATTTAAAGAAATAATCCAAATAGAAGAACTAATTATAGAACATAGGACTTTAAGAAAAATAATAAACATTAAATTTTTCATAGGGTTTTGAGAAGGAATGGACTTTAGATATCTTTCCATCAAAGCCTTTTATTTTATTAATAAAGAAACAGATATGTCAGCACTCAAATAATTTTATCAAGGATTACTTTAACTTCGGTCTTCTTCTCCAGCTAAGTGCTGTTTCCCTATTCCTGTACTGAGGTTATTGCGTATTTGAATTCCAGTCAGCAAACTTTAAGTTTATTTTTTATTTTAGCATTTTGGTCAATTTGACCCAAAGCCTTTCAGTTATTTTAATTCCTATTCTGTCATCCACACTGTATGCTAAGTGACATGACTTTGGAGGTTGTTATTGAGGTCATTAACTGGATTATTCATCATGTAGAGTCATGACCAGCAAGGTCAGGGCAGAGCCCACTAGGAGCCTGCTTGTGGGTCGATGTACAGCCCAGCCTCCTTTTGGCAAGTGTCATCCCATCAAATACAAACCCTCAGAGTCATGTTAGCATCAGTTCAGGTTTGTGTCTTTTTTTTTTTTCCAATGTATTACATGTATATATATCTTCCCATTGTCCCCCACCTCCCAGGAATACCCTAACCCCCCAGTGTCTTGTGTTCATTGGTTATGCTTATATGCATGCATACAAGTCCTTTGGTTGATCTCTTATCTGCCCCACCTCTCCCTAACCTTCTTGCTGTAATTTAACAGTCTGTTTGATGCTTTACTGCTTCTATATCTATCTTTTTGTTCATCATTTTATAATGTTCCTTATTATCCACAAATGAGTGAGATCATGTGGTATTTCTCCTTCATTGACTGGCTTATTTCACTTAGCATAATGCTCTCCAGTTCCACCCAGGTTGCTGCAAACGGTAAGAATTCCTTCTTTTTCGTTGCAGCATAGAATTCCATTGTATAGATGTACCATAGTTTTCTGATCCACTCATCTGCTGACGGGCACCTAGGCTGTTTCCAAATTGTAGCTATTGTAAATTGTGTTGCTATGAACATAGAGGTGCATAAATCCTTTCTGATTGGTGTTTCTAGTTTCTTAAGATATATTCCTAAGAGTGGGATTGCTGGGTCAATTGGGAGTTCCATTTTTAGTTTTTTGAGGAAACTCCATACTGTTCTCCACAGTGGCTGCACCAGTCTGCATTCCCACCAGCAGTGCACAAGGGTTCCTTTTTCTCCACATCCTCGCCAACACTTGTCGTTTGTTGATTTGTTGATGATTGCCATTCTGACAGATGTGAGATGGTATCGCATTGTTGTTTTGATTTGCATCTCTCGGATAATTAGTGGCTTTGAACATGTTTTCATGTGTCTCTTGACCTTCCTTCTGTCGTCTTTCAAAAAAGTTCTATTTAAGTCCATGCCCATTTTTTTTATTGGATTATTTATCTTCCTTTTATTAAGTTGTATAAGTTGGCTGTAGATTTTGGAGATTAAACCTTTATCAGTGATAACATTTGCAAATATGTTCTCCCATACAGTGGTCTTTCTTGTTGTTTTGAGGTCTGTGTCTTGTCTGTAGAAATGACTTGCTCTGTTATGTTGAGTCTTTATGATTTTTCTGAGTGACAGACAACAGTGATAGAAATGTATATTTAAGTGTTCTTCTGTAAACATAGGGTTTGACTCATTACAGTCAGAAAACAAAATTATTGACTGTGTCAAAGGGAGTTTTCTAGTCCTTAGATGTTGATTCTTTTACATATGTTGGTGCTACACTTACAGATTTGAATATCTGTCTCCCCTCCCTTCCTTCTGCCAATAAAATGGCATTACTTTTCTCCCAAGAATATGAGACTTTCCATTTACTGGCTAATTTCTTTCTGTTCAGAATGAGGTGTGGTCCCTGGCCCGCCTCTGCTTGGTTGTGTGGCAGAGCCAGGAGCCCAGCTTGGAGCCCTGACACAAGCCCTCTTCTTCCTGCCAGGTTCCCAGTTGTGAACAGAGCAGTATTATTAATTTTTTATACATATCTCCCCTGTATTAATACACGTGCATAATGCACGTGAACATTAACGGGAACTAGGCAATGCTGGGCCGGTATGTTGTCATTATCCTTGGAGCCACTGTTCCCTCTGGGAAAGGAAGTTATCACCTGGGGAGGAGAGGTTTGGCAGGTGCGTGGATTATATGACTAACAACCATTGAGGTCCTCCATTCTGTGTGATTTATGGCTCCTCAGACATTTCATCTCCTTAGGTGGACACGTTGCATCCCAGCTGCCCTTGAGTGAGTGAATGCATTTCTCTAAGGCGCGCTCCAGGGTGAGACGCGCATGACTCGTGAGAAGCCTCCATGGTGCTGGCTCTTCAACTCATAAATCAGGTCTGATTGTTAAATACAAACTTGACTGTTACCCTGGGAAGTCTTTTCATATAGCTTTTTCACCTTCGCTGAGATGTTTAACCACCTTGGCCTCATCCCAGGCATGAATCGGATGCTCCCAATGCGAGAGCGCTCTCGGACGGAGGAAGACATCCTGAGGGCGGCGCTCAGAGGTGGCCGGAGACCTGGGAGCCACGCTGCATCCACCTCCGACGACTCCAATGGGCTGGAGTGGGAGAGCGACTTTGTGAGCGCCGACGTGGATGACAATGGCAACTCCGAGTTCTCCGGCTTCATAAACCCTGTGCTGGATCTGTCAGAGCCCAGCAGGAAGCCGGTGGGCCTGGAGAGCCACAGACGCAAAGGAGTCAGGTCTTGTGATCCTGCTTGGCAGGTGGAACCCAGTGCTGACCCCAAAGAGAATGTATAAATCATGCTAATAAGCCTTTTCATTTGAGGTGGGAGCCCCATGCACATGCTGTCAGAAAGGACCTGGTGATGGCCTCTATCTGAATTGCTTCAGAATAAGTGCAATTTTCATCATCTGTCTTCGTTTTTCAAAACAAGTTCATGGTTCTGTCATAGTATCAATTATCTTCCTGTTTGCAATTTGTAGGTGTTCTCTTTAGAATAGCTTGTTGGTTTTACTTAGTGTGTTTGCAGAACCTTATTTCAGTGTCTGAGAGTATTAAGGCTTTTGGTATTATGCTCAGCAGACAGGAGAGAGCAGAGGACAGAACGTACAGCTCAGACTCAGAATAACTCAGTCCCACTCCGCATTTTTGTCCCACAGCTCACACCACCAGTCGTAGCAGTTACTCTAGGAGGTAATTCAGAATACTCACATGTCATTCTCTGTCTACACTGACTACATATCCAAGTAGGATACTGTGAGTCAGTCTGAAACAAAGGAAATGACAAAGGAAGCTTCCAGAGTTTGGATACTTGGAATTGGTCATCAAGAGTAATTGAAGAAATTAAACGTTTACTTCCTTTTACATGTGCTATAAATGAATGTTGACTTTAATTGATATATTAAATTTCTAGACATCTTCTTTTTTTAATGTTATATTTCCGGTAACCGGCCTTAGAAAGATCTTCTTCTCTGTCCATCATTTAGTAAGAAAGGAAAACCTAACAAGGAAATACGGGTATTTCAAAGTAAATAAATCCTTTCTGCGTGGAAGGATCTGTTTATTCTATTAAGTTTCCTTTGCCTTGTAGTACAAGGTGCACTAATGGGCTAGGATTACGTATATCAATAAATATAGCTACTTTGTGTGATAGACAGTGAGCTCTTTTCTCTAAAGGTTAGGCATTAACTTAAACTTAAAAGGCTAAGGAGATTCCTTAGTGGCTTCTCTCAATTTTGCTGTGGATTGACATGATTTCAGTCAGCAAACTTGATTTTTTTCCTAGTGCTTTTTCTTTTTCTTTTTCTTGTAACAATGACAGTGCATGTTCTCAAAACTATAGGAAGGTCCAGGTGTCAATGGTAACTCAGATGCTTGCTGCACTTAAGCATCACATGGTCCTTTCAGTGTCTGAGCTGCAAGGCAATGACATCTGTGGTTCTTCACTTTTATCTCATAGACCTAAACACGACACTAAACATGTAAACAGGTTCAGTAATACTCTTTTTTATGTCTGTGTCATTCATTTACATTGTAGCTGTGTCAGGGGCAATATTGTAACGGTAAGCTATACTCACACTGCCTGTTATGCTTTCTGAAGTTTATATATATCTGATGTATATTCTTGTTTTGGCATAAGCTACTATTGTAATTTTTTTGGCATTTTGTTCATAAAGAATTTTTTGAAGGAATGACAGCTTGTCGAGGATTGTAAATAAACACATTTTTACTTTTAAAAATTAGTAACGTGCAATAATTCTTTATTATTTTTTAAATTGTTCATGGTATTCCAAATAGTAGTATATTTGTCTCTTAACTTTATTAAGCCTGCTATGAAGACAAAAAGGAAGGAGTAAATTAAGAAAGCAGGTTGGAACTACACTTAAATGTTGGTTTTAGCTGCTATGAAAAGGATATTCAATTTCTTTTGTTGTTGTTGTTAATCCTCACCTGAGAATATTTTTCCATTGATTTTTAGAGTGAGTGGAATGAAGAGAGAGACATATCAATTGGTTGCCTCCCACACGTGCCCTTGACTGGAATTGAACCCAGGACCCTTCATTCTATTAGGCCGACATTCTGAGCCCAACTGGCTAGGACTAATTTCTTTATATGCTTATTAAAAACACTGGAAATAACTGGTTTATTCAGCAAATATTGGAGAATCTCGCCTGCCGGCCTTCCTGATTGCCCCTAAACACTTCTGCCTGCCAGCCTGATCACCCCCTAACCGCTCCCCTGCCAGCCTGCTCTCTACTGGGATCTGGCCTAAACGGGCAGTCAGACATCCCTTGATGGGTCCCAGATTGGAGAGGGTGCAGGCTGGGCTAAGGAACACGCCTCTCCTCCACCATGCACGAATTTAATGCACTGGGCCTCTGGTTGATTATAAAAGAGAGAGAAAGGAAGAGAAACAGATGAGATAGAAGCATCAATGATGAGAGAGAATCGTAGATCGGCTGCTTCCTGCACACTCCTCAGTGGGGATCAAACCCACAGCCTGGCCCTGACCAGGAACCAACCTCCTGGTTCATAAATTAGGGCTTAACCACTGAGCCACGCCAGAGGGCAAGGCGAGCTGAGCTTGATGGAGAACAGGAAGCTGGAGTTACAGTGAGCACGTGGGCATTTTTGGAAAATTGCTCTAGCTGCTGTGAGGCAGATTCAGAGGGAACCCCTTGTGGGATGTGGTGGGGCTGGGTGGGAACGGCTGCTGGAACACAGCAGAGTCATTTCAGAAGTGGCATCAGCAAGGTCTTCTAATGGGTCAGACATAGGGTAGGAGAGGGGGATCAGAGACAGCTTAGCTGCAAAACTTCCTGTCATACATCCCACGGCAGCAGGCAGTCTTCAGTGGGACCTGCAGAGAGCTTACTGGTAGAGGGTGGGCCGCTGGCCTTTGGGAGGCCGGATTCTCTGATGGGTCCTAGCACCCAGTAGCCCTGGTGGGGAGAATGTGGAGTGGAGTGGGGAGAATGGCTCTGCCATATGCAGGCAGAGCTGAATGAGTGCACAGTCTCGGGCTCGGCCACACTGGTCCTTTCCTTAGTTTCCAAGAAAATGGTTAGAGAATTAAACTAAGATTTTATTACGTGCACAGGTGCTGTTAACATTTGGAATTCGTGGAATTAACCATTTTAATAAGACATAAAAATCAGTTTAAAACTGGGTAAGAAAACATACTTCTGCATTTAGCACAGTACATTAAAATGTTTTAAGTACTGTTTTTAGATGCTGATTGTAGACAAGAACTTTATTCTTGAGAACGCTAAGCCACATTAAAGCCACAGTGATGTGCAGCACTATCACACACGCTCCCTGCCAGGCCTGGTACACGGTGACTACAGGCTGCGTGCCACATTAGCAACAATCACAACTATCTGCTTGTAGCTTTGGCCTTAAAACGAACAGCTGCTGTGAAATAATGTGACCAAGAGATGGTTCTCACAAAACAAAGCACAGGACTAACATCAGGTATAAAGAGAAAACACTGCAACCCTATTGATCAGCACTCCATCACAACATGCCATGTGCACTAACCCTCAGTACATCTAGCAATGTACTAGGCGACCAAGTCGGTGCCTCCTAAGACTGACAGGCTTCTGAACAGTAGCCTGGGCCCCAGACTCCACGGCATCAGCAGGTGGCCGCCTGGTGTGGGTAAGCTCAGTCACTGGTGTCGCACAGTGCTCCCCCCACGCCTCCGGTCTTGCCCGTGCGCTAATACTGATTCCCATCCATTTCCGTCGGAGAAGCGCTCAGGAAGTGCTCTGGGTGGACCACGATAGGGACATGCAGAGCTCAGGGGTAGGTTTGCCTGCAGGCCTGCCTTGTTCCTGCAGAAGGGGTCTGGGAGACATCATGAAGAGAGTCTTGAAAAACTCCAGGGACTCCCCATCTTCCTTCTCTACTAGGAGCTGGTACTCACCAAAGTGGATCATGCACCTGTAGGGCAGCTCCACTTTGTTGAGGTAGCCTAGTTCCATGCTGTAAACCAGCAGGCTGGTCCTCCTGCTCATGTTCTTAATTTCAAGAGAGAACTGAACTGTCGAACTTTTTAAACAGCTGCAGATAGAACTGAACTCGGGAAACCTGTTTGTCTTGAAAAGTATAGCAACAGATGGTGGAATTTCAACCGAATTTCACCACTTCACTGGAAGGGAGCTTCTCTGGGTTAGAAAACCTTATCGATTGGAATATCCCATTTTGCATCTGGCCAGGATGGTAAACGGTGACCCGCAGACTCCTCACTGTCTCTTCCGTGTCCACGTCTTCAAAACGACATGGCGGCAGCAGCACCTACCCACCTGCAAGTCAGCAGCACGTTAACTCGCGTCCCCCTGTGGTTCCCAAGACCTTTTTTTGATATAGATAGAGACTTCAGAGGGGGAGAGAGGTAGAAACGTCAATGACGAGAGAACCATTGATCAGCTGCCTCCTACACACCCCACATTGGGGATGGCAACCCAGTGTGTGCTCTGACCGGGAATTGAATCGTGACCTCCTGGTTCACAGGTCTATGCTCAACCACTGAGCCATGCCAGCAGGGCAAGGCAATAAGATCTTGATTCTCATATTTGATGAAAATCTTCTGATAAGTCATTTAGATTTTAGGTTAAGAAAACAATACATAAAATCCTTTCAGTTAGATGTGAAATTGTATTCCAAGCTCTGTGAATTGGTGTGTTACTCTTTCCTATATCTTTATTTTTCATTTCTAGTTTGATAAGACCATACATGTAATCCAACAACAAAAGAAATAATTGTTGATAATGTGGTATGTGGGGGGTATAATGACACCCCAGTTTCCTTCTCATTTAAATAGAGTTGCTGGGGCCCAGACACACTAGGGCAGCTGTGCTTGAAAAGGGCATCAGGAATCAAGGGTCTTCCCTTCAGTCTAAGTGTCCTCAGAAGACGAACCTATAAAAGCTATCCTTTATTTACTGTTAAAATTAGATGTGACTTGTGAAACCGGATTGAAGGAAGATTAAAAAATCAAAAGTAATTGCAACAGTTACCTTGATCATTTGTACTTCTGGCAGGTAAATGGTTAAAGATAGTTAAAAGGTTATTTTACTCTTACCATTTTAAAATGAAGACATCACATAACTTTAAAAAGTCTCTCAGATGTAGTTCTAAGCAGTTGGTACTCCACCTGAGTTGTTTGTTTTGTCAGAGGACCCTAAGGACTGGATATCTGTCAGGAACCACAAGTAGCACCAAGTGCTGTTACCACACCAGCCACACCTACACCACCCCCCACCCTCACCCCTGTCACTTCGGGGATAGCAATTAGGAGGTAGAGTGTATCACAGGACCAGAGAGTTGTTACCAAAATTCCTGGAGGTCATTTTGACACAGAAATGCCATTTTAAAACTTTAAAAAGAGTTACATGCACATGATTACAAAATTCAAACAGTAAAGGCTTTTTAAAAAGTATCTTCCCTCTACCCTAATCTTTTGTTTTCTCTTCTGGAATCAGCAGCTGTAAAGTTGCTTAATTTACCCTTATAAAAGTCCTTTACACAAGCATACTAGGCCTTGCATTTTTCAATTAATAATGCAAATAGATGCTTTTTCTGTATCTACATATAAATGCACCTCATTCTTTACCAGAGTCCTCTAAGTTAGTGTTTGGGAAACCACCACCACCCCTAACCCCCATCCCATCCTCCCCATCCCCCCCCAGGCAGTGGACTTGTTGCCTACATTCTTCAAGCCCTGGTTTGGGGCTGTGGCTCTTGGTCTTAAGGGAGGCTGATTTGTGACTTCTGTGTTTTCTGTTCACCGCCTGTGTTAGATGTTAATATCAGAGCTGGTTTAAAGAGACAGTGCTTTCATTCCTTTCTATGGTTCCTGGTATTGTAACATACAAATGTTTTGTTTCCCAAAGTTATGCTGCTAAAAATCAAATTGTCAACTTATTCAACAAATGATATAGCTAAGCAAATTTCTTTTTTATTCATTTGTAAATATGTTATCTAACTTTACTTTTGTAACTGGTTCTTCATGTAGATTTTTAGACCCTATTGCATTAGCTATGGAGACACTCAGCTGGAATTAGAAAAAGTGAAAGGAACCCTTAAGATCACAGGCCCATTTGTGGTAAAAATTACAATGAAGTCAAAGACAGCAACAATCAGCCCATAACAGTGAACCCATCCTAGACTGTGATTTGAAGACACTGCAATTGTGACACTGGCGGGGAAGGGAGCAGGGAGGTGTATTTGTTAGGATCAGCGGGACACTGGCTGGAACCTGGCACTGGGAAGGACCCACTGGGTTCATTCCCGGGCGTATGGACCTGGTTTCTACTCGCTAGCGATAGGGCAGGTTGTTAGGGTATATCACGGCCTCTGACCTCAACACAGAGTCACCCAAGACAGCAGGGCGCCCAGAGGGGTCGTGTGTGCCAGCATTTTCCATGCTTTCAATGTGGCCTTCGAGGTAGCCTTCAGGGTGGTCAGTAGAAAATGAGAAAAGACAGAAACTACCCAAAACCACCCTGAAAATTAAACTAGGTGGGTCTTTTCTTCAAAACATACACTAGTCCTAAGGGTTTGTTTCAGTGGATAAAGGCTGGGCCTGTGGATTGAAGGGTCCTGGGTTCAATTCTGGTCAAGGACACATGCCCATGTTGTGGGCTCATCCCCAGTAGGGAACATGCAAGAGGCTGGTCAATGATTCTCACCATTGGTGTTTTTATCTTCCTCTTCCTCTCTGAAATCACTAAAAATATACTATATAACAAAAGCCTAATATGCAAATGGTCCTCTTGTCCTTCGACCAAGAGTTAGACCACTATGATGTGCACTAACCACCAGGGGGTGGCACAGAACATGGCAAGTGTTGGTGACACAGCGCTGGCAGCAGGTGGCAGTGGAGGTGTTGCTGGCCCCAATGGGCCCCAACCAGAGTGGGACCACAGTGGAATGGTGGAGCAGGTGAGTGGGCAATCCCAGGCCAATACGGGTACGAGGGGCCGATTGCCCTGCAGACTGTGACCAGTTATGGTGGAGGAGTGGGGGGATGAAGAGGTCAAGCAGGGGCCCCGGCCCCAATCAATCGCCATGCAGGCCAATGGTGGAGCAGGTGAGGGGGCAGCACCAGGCCAAGGTGGGATGCCAGGTAGGGCTGTGGGAGTGTGAGCTGGGGCCCCATCCCTGCAGGCCACCCTGAGGGGGGGACCCCACCCATGCACAAATTTGTGCACAGGACCTCTAGTATTTAAAATAAATAGCACACACTTGTGGGCAGGCACTCAAAACAGCCTTTTCAAGTCCTACATGTTATCAATGAAACTGATGCAGTGAGCTTGCCTCAACAGTGGTGACTTCTGCAGAGGGGACTCCCTCACACTCCGTACCTTTGACCTTTGTGCTACATGCACTTAACATCTATTCAAGATTTCACAAATATTTTCTTTTTTTTATTAATTTTTATTAATTTTTATACATATCTCCCCATTGCCCCCCTCCCTCCCAGGCGTACCCCGACCCCCCAGTGTCTGTGATCATTGGTTATGTTTATAAGCATGCATACAAGTCCTTTGATTGATCACTTATTTACCTCACCTAACTTTAATCTTTCTGCTATAATTTCACAGTCTGTTTGATGCTTTATGATTTTTGTCCTCCTGAGAATTATCAGTCTACTCCCTTTCTGTGCTCCTGATTCTATTATATTCACCAGTTTATTCTGTTGATCAGATTTTTAATTCACTTAATTTTTAGATTCACTTGTTGACAGATGTGTATTTGTTGTTCATAATTTTTTGTCTTTTACCTTTTTCTTCTTCCTCTTCTAAAAGGGTACCTTTCAGCATTTCATATAATACTGGTTTGGAGTTGATGAACTCCTTTAGCTTTTTCTTCTCTGTGAAGGTCTTTATCTGCCCTTCAATTCTGAATGATAGCTTTGCTGGATAGATTATTCTTGGTTGTAGGTTCTTGTTGTTCATCACGTTGAGTATTTCTTGCCACTCCCGTCTGGCCTGCATCGTTTCTGTTGAGAAATCAGCTGATAGTCGTATGGGTGCTCCCTTGTAGGTAATAAACTGTTTTTCTCTTGCTGCTTTTAATATTCTCTCTTTCTCTTTTGCTCTTGGAATTTTAATTATGATGTGTCTTGGTGTAGTCCTCTTTGGGTTCCTTTTCTTTGGGGTTCTGTGTGCTTCCTCGACTTGTAAGTCTATTTCTTTTACCAGATGTGGGAAGTTTTCAGTCATTATTTCTTTAAACAGGTTTTCAGTATCTTGCTCTCTCTCTTCTTCTGGCACCCCCACAATTCTGATGTTGGTACGCTTGAAGCTGTCCCAGAGGCTCCTTACATTATCTTCACATTTTTGGATTCTTTTCTCTTCTTGCTTTTCCAGTTGAATGTTTTCTG